>CAMZMU010000128.1:13858857-14215163 GCA_947311845.1 Poa pratensis | reverse complement strand
CGAAGGAGTTGGCAAGGAAGGTGACAAGCTTGTTTCGACTCTTGGAAACTGTTGCTCCCTTGTGCTTTGGCTCCTGATCTTCGGCTCCGAAGCACTTTCCTCGTTGTCCTTCTGCTCTTTCTTGTCTTTACGGTTCTTGCGCTTGAACTGTTTTGCCTTGAAGCCAGCGTCCGGATCCTTCTTGATATCATCGTTAAGGCGGCACTGCCTGTTGGTATGGGTGCATTTGCCAAGCTTGCTATGATGGGCACAAGGTTCATCTTTGATGTCGTCATAGGTGATTTTAATGGGTCTTGACCCTTGACTGTCATCGCTCTTCTGCCATCTGCTAGCCCCGCTCTGGCCACCCTTCTTATTGGCAAAGGCTACCTCCTTTGATGGTCCTGGCGCATCGTTGGCTTCCTTCTTTTTCCGGCTTTGATTGTTGTTTCGCTTTTCCGGGTTAACAGCTATGTCCATGCGCAGATCGCCGTCGTCAGCTCGAGCGTCGTCTTCTGCTGCAGCGTAATTGTTCGCGCTGTCTAAGAGCTCGCCGAGGTGTTTGATGTTTTGGCTGGCCAACATATATCTCATCATGTTGCCTTTCTTCAGGCTGTTCATAAAAGCATGTATGGCCTGGATCTCAGAAACGTCTTCGCATGCATTCTTTGTCTCTGTCCATCGAGCTATGAAAGCTCTGCTTGACTCCCCCTCCACTTGAGCGCACTTTAGTAGATCTGAGTAAGCCTTTGGACGTTTGTATGTGCATGAGAAGTGTTGCATGAATGTTTTCTGCATGTCCTGCCAATTGTGGATACTCTTTTCTGGCAAAGTGTCGATCCACAACCGGGCTGTTCCCTCCAACATGAGTGGAAGAAAACGTACAGCTGCATTGTAATCACCGTCATTAATACCAACGGCGTGGATGTAATCAGGCAGCCATATGTCCGGTTTGTCAATGCCATTGTACTTGTCCACAATTTTCTTGACATTGCCTAGCGAGGATGGGAGTTGCACCTTGCGAATCGCCGGTCCAAAGCACACAGGGCCCAGGTAAGACTCTCTTTGGCCGCTTTAATCTCATCGAGACGGATGCGGGCGTCTGAGATATGAGTGTTTTCCCTGGCTGGCCCTTTGTTGGATTGGCTACGCCTTGGCTCCTCCTGACGGCTTTGGCGATGAGGGGAGCGGGAGCGAGATCGCCTTTGAGGCGGATCTCTGTTGCCCCTATTTCCTTCGTCTCTTGCCCGTGCTGCGGGCGGAGGTGGCATGTTAAGCCGGTCACTCCCACGCCGTGCGTCCTTCCCCTTGTCTTGATCTCTTTCACGGCGAGGCGGATCATTCTTCTTATGGCGTGTGTTATCCTTTTGCCGGTGGTCGTCCTTGCCTTTGTCACTATGGCGATTGGACCCAGTCTTTGACTCATCCCTGTGTTGTCAGGAACTTTGTCCTTCCTAGGGTCCTTACCCTTATTGCCATGGCTACTGGAACCAGCTGGTTCCTCTGGATCCCACCGCCGGCAACGGCTGTCTTGCAAAGACGCGTATCGTCCGCCAGTTTTGAGTTTGAGTCCGCCTTAGCCTGCTGCTCTACCGCCTTTTCGATGAGCATTTTAGAATAATGGTGGCGCTCTTCAATTGGGACTGCTTCGTCTCCCATGATTTCCCTGGCCGCCTCTAGGTTTTTGGCCGGGGTGGAGAAGAATATGACTCCATCAGGGTTAACTCTGAAAGAGTATTTCTGCCAAGGCTTTAGAGGCTTTTGGGCAGAAGTCTTCTCGAAGTTTCCCTGCAGATCCCGATGCAGAAGAGGGTCACGTATACTTCGTATTTTGCGGAATTTCTCAACATCGCGCTCACGCTGGTACTCTTCCTCTTCTAGAGCCTTTCCAACTAGGATTAACTCTTTTTCCTTGTTCAGGAGGGACAACTTATACTTGATGTTGACTTCAGTCTCAGCCAGGAGCGCTTTCCGTCTTTCCTCAAGTTCAACCGCGGTTGGATTTGGTCCCAAAGGTGTTTTGAGAGCTCCAATGCGCGCATGTGTTCCTCCTTTGACCGCTCCAGGTCTTCTTCAATAGGCGTAGCCGGGGGAGGCCTTTTAGGGTCCAGCACATCCTCTGGCTTTTCCGCCTTGTCACCAATGTGTTTGATGCTAGAGGAAACTTCAGCCTCGTCTGGCTTAGCCGCGGCCGCACCATCCTTAGCTATCTGTGCCGGGAAAGTCATTAAGACTTCGTTTGGATCGGATGAGCCATAGCCTCGCGCGGCAACCTGTGCTGCAAAGTCTTCCTCCTTATGCTCATCGAGATCTGAATCTTCCGCCATTGGAGCGGTGCCATCAGATCCGGCTTCTGAGTCTGCTCCTGTCTGTAAGGCAGGTAATATTGACTCAGGGTCAGATTCGGCCGGCTTAGGGCCAGATGCGTCAATGACACCGACAAAGCGAGAGGCGGGCTCCATAAGCTCATAAGAGCTGGAGTCAGAATCGCTTTGGGTATCAGAGTCACTCAGATCGCGATAGACAAAGGCCTGATCCGATCTGTGTTGTTGCTCGATTGCATAATCGATGGGGTGGTGGGTGGGCCAAAAGGCGGCGGATCCCCTGGGGAATCCATACGCCTCAGCCGTAAAACCCATGAAGATGTTGATGGTGCCGAAGGGGACGACGAAGCTTGACACCAGTGCGTCGTTTGCTGGGACGTAGGACCCGTCGTCTTCGATGCACCCAAAGTTGTTGATGATGCGGGCGCGACCAACCGCCATAGTCTTGCCGATCTCGCCCAATGCTCCCGCCTGAAACAAAACTCCCGACGCCTTGGGCCCCACGGTGGGCGCCAACTGTCGAGGTATTGGTAACGCGGAACTACTATATGGATTCATACGTACCGTAGAGGAGGTGGGGAAGAACGTAGAGGGTTCCAGTGACGGGATTGCACACACGATCTTACCCAGCTTCGGATCTCACGACGGTGGCGAGATCCTACGTGCTGCTATAATTCACTCAAGGAGAATATGTGTACAGGTTACAATGAGATTGTATGCGTGCCCTAAGGCTGCTGGAAGGCTGGCTTATAAAGGCGCCAAGCCTTCCCCTACAAGGAAAGCCTTAACCGACCTAGATCACGAGTCCTAGACTAACACGGTAACAAACCCTAACTTGCTCCCTAAGGCGAACGCAGCCAGGCCTTCGTCTTGGACTTCACTAAGCCAGCCCAGAGCTTATCCTTGCGCCTAAGCCCATGAGGCCTTCTCCATTAAGCCCTCCGGCTTTATCTGATGGGCCTCCTTGGTGGGCCAGGTTTTATCCACCGTGGCAGGTATACCCGTTCGGCATAACCTCCACACCGACCCTGGCAAGCCGATCCCATTTACCTAACAATCAGGGCTGGGTCTTGAACTCATGAAGAAGCGCCGGTTGCAAGCGGAGGCTGGGGCAAGCCGTTATGGTTCTAGTACCACACAACCACACGAAGGGAAAATCATCAGAAACATAAGCGGATCGATCAAGCGCGCACCTTGTCATCGTCAGGTGGATCGCCTCTGCTGTCGCCAGTACTTTGTTTCAGAGCGCAGTCGCTTGCCGCTTGATGCGAGATTGTGGTTGATTGAAAATCAAGGCTCACTACGTACACACAACACAGCGGGTGTGGTGTATTTAACAACGCGCGTCGAACCAAGCTCCGGCTCTCGCGGCGCCAGTGGGGCCAGCCTAGCAGCAAGGGGCCATCAGGTTAATCCCCGTGCTTGACCGGACTCTCCATCTGACGCCCCAGAAATTGTCGTCCTAACTGATACAATAATGTTGTGTTCATACATAGTAATCCCTCCGATCAGTAAAGGTTGTCGTGAGTTATGTAGGAATTTGTACTGCTTAGTTTGTTTTCACAACAATTATTTCCGACCGGAGGTAGTATTCCACTAGTAGGTTAGGTGATTTTTTGATACATTGTTGCTTTGTTAGTCATCATTTGTTGAATCTAATTAATAATATATCCCAATGTTACTGTGATTTAAACGAATGATTCTCAGGCCAAAACGCGGCCATTTAGAGCTATCCATGATGTGAAGAAGTATGTAGACAGCGAACCCATCTGATATATATTATTTCAGGCACGAGACGTGTTTAGGACTATCAAATTTGACAGAGGGAACAAGCTTAATGAATGTAGCTAATATGATGACAATGCTGGTTGTGAGTCATAACCAGTGGCCGTTCTAGATGTCTACATGTTTCGTTTTTTGAGTTCTGCACCTCTGAAACAAGTCTTCGAATGTTTCATCTAGAGTAATACTCAGTACTTTACTATCTGACTGGGTTTTACCTTTGCAGCTTTGCTAGTGCCTCTGAACAAGCATACATTTTTCATTATTCTGGAATAAAACTTTTGACATATTTGCATTGTATCAGGTCTTTTCTATCTTCCCTGAAAGCTTCCATCTTGTCATTACCTAGCAAGTCGATCCCAGTAATATCACTGATATGCTTGGGAAGAAATAAAATGCATAATCTTTCAGAAGCCATTGACAGATGAGGAGGGTGAACAATTGTATTAACTTAAAAACTAAAAAGTAACATAGGTGCAATACAAGGCAAATCATAAACTCCTATAATATGTAGACTTTTGGTATGTGTTACATGTGAAAGAACCAAAAGTCTCCTCTACACACACGCCTTCATCATGAAAGTTCCACAAGGTGACTGAATCGACAAGCACAAATTGGTAAGTATTTTCACTAGCATGTTCAGATCCACAAGTAATTTCCCCTAATAGCATTGTATTGGCATTTGACATGTGCAGAAACAAAAGATATATCCTGAGGACCACTATTAAAATTTCAGCGCAAGCTGCAATATTTGAGACTTTACGACAAAATCTCAGGAAATCAGTTTTTGGGCCCTAACTTTATGTTTAAGATTCTCTCCAAATTGAGCAACATGGTTGATTCAAGCGAAGAGTAGTTGTCAACCTTGTTACTTCAAAAACAAAGTACGCCCGCATGTAGGTTACAACGCATGCAAGTAGTTGAAGAAAAAGTGATCATTAAATTTTGTCAACTAAATATAAATTATAGATGTATATATTGACCAAATTAACGGTCAATTTTTTTAAAAAATAATATGTATGATGTATATATTTATTGACCAAATTAATGATCAAAGTGTTTTCGTAAACTACGTGTGTGCCTTGTAAACCATTCCTTCAAACATCAATGGCAGGCTTGGACACTGGAGTCATGGACCCGAATGAGAAGAGATGGAGTGAAACATTCTGGAAAATCCGGATCAGCCGATACGAGGCAGCGATGAGGTTCATCTTGTTTGAAGGGGACTCCAGCTACTTGGTGAGTGGGAGCGGAAGCTGATCGCCGTTGTCAGGGAGGACAGCTATGATGGGTCCATCGGAACGTTCAAACTCGATAGGTCTCCGATGGTATGGTCGGAGTTGCAAGAGATGGTGGACATGGGCGTGTTCTGGGATAGGAGCAATGTTGTAACTGCGACGCCACCTCTCGGAGAAGATTCATGCAACAAGATCTTCCTCCCCAACTATTCTGAGACTAAGAGTATGCAGGATGCAGGTGTACGAATCTTTGAAAGAACAACAATACTACCCTTCTTTCTATGCCAAGGAGCCCATGAACGCCATATGGCTAGCCAACTTGCATTGGAGGACGTACTTCCGGTGACGAAGCTGTGTGAGTAACCGAGTTGAGCAGTAGCGCATGTCCTTTCCATGCTGATTGAGAGCCTAAGGAAGATACTTTGAAATTCAGTTGTAATAGGTAGCTAAGGAACAAGCAATGTACAAGCTTAAACAATATTGTACATGTTGCCTCCTTCCTGAGGAATCATCTCTATATGCAGCTTGAACAAATGGTATATATATAAATAGTAGCTGGCTTGAGTTGTTCCTAAATAACTCCGCCCCAAAAAGAATTATGTATACTGCTCCTGAATCACAATATAAAGCATTGAGCTGATACATTTATACAGTATGACATATTGAACAAACTGCTAAATTGTCACTTGTCAAAATGGTAATGGTAAGTCAAAATTCGATATCGTGTAAAAGCCACGTTGAGATAGGCTTATTTGTGACAATTAATCACCATATTCAAAATCTTCACCAGATATTGACAATAAGCAAATGCATTTTGAGAACATTCTAGAACATTCTACAAATACTGAAAAGCTAGCAAAAGCATCTAAAAGATTTTGCAGCATTACATCAGGAACAAGATATTTGAGAAGAACGTTCGACAAGCTCTAAGAATTATTAAGATGAAAGACACTTACAGAGAATTCTAGAATTAGGCTAAGTTTAAGAGTAAATATTTAAAAGTATTTTAAAATATCTAGAGTTTGTATATTATTCTAGAATTATAATAAAGGGTTATGGATCGAGCCACATAGAACAACATAAGGGAATTGTACAATTTAAATTCGTGTGCCATCCCCTCCCATATAAGAATGAAGCAAGAGAATCATCATGAGTATGAGAGGGATTAATGGCTGAGCCTCTTTGATTCACGTAATTTTAAAACGCGGGAATAGGAAAAATCATAGGATTGTATGTCATACCAATTTCATTCCTCAAGATTTCGTACCACAAAACGTTTTGTATTCCATCAAAGGAAAAGCAAAGAATGATGTGAGTCGACCTTAGATTTCCTCTAAATAAAGTGCAAAGAACAACCACCATAAAGAATTTAAATCCTCCAAAATTTCTATGAGAATCTTTTGATCAAGGAGCCATAAATATTTGTTCCAAGTTTGAAGTATATGTAATAAAAAATTGAGTTATCCCCATTGTTAGGTTCCAAATATAGAGGGTCAGCATCATCACGAAGTTCCTCATATAGTGGGTTAGGGTCATCACAAATTCCCTACAGTTAGAAAATGAACAAAGCTTAACGATATTCATCAAATTTCGTGTGTGTAGGACGGCAAGACCGCAAGATCGAGCAACAGTAAGACACAACAAACTGATCACGTTTGAGACACATCAAACGGATGCAAGATAACAAGACAAAATCGTTACCAGAATCAACACACGTCAACAAGAATCGTATACATCAATGAAAATCCAATCCAGGCGGTGTAAGACATCGGGTGATCAGACGTAAGCACGAACCGGGTGCGAGGTGGGACGGGAGATCCAACCCCTACCTTGGTTCCGCCGGGGAGATGGATCACACCGGGACTCCGAGCACATGATCGACGGGTTTTCCCGCCGATCACATGAGGGAGTGTTTGTATCTGGATGGAATAGAGAGCTTGCACTACATAGTGGACGTGTATGTATGTTGATATGTAATTTAACGAATAAATACACATATACCTCATTTTCATATCTAAATGCTATATTTATATTTCAAAACTATCCACCATAATATTTTCTGCGGTACCATTTGATCACTATATTTTACGGCCTTGAGTTCTAATTTTGCCCCATCCAGATGAGAAGATGCCGCCCTTATCTTCTCGTGGAGGACAATATGCTTTGCTACCGAGAAAAAAGCTCGAGAGGGGGGGGGGGGGGGGGTGGTGGGGGGGAGGCTGGTGGGAGTTTAGGCTGTGAGACGATGAGGGATAGAGGGAAATAGGGAGGCGAAAGTGTGCGGTGAGCGAAATATCTCCCGTCGTACTTTCTTTTGCGTGTGCGAGCTCGCGCCAACTCCAAGGTTGCATGAGAACGAGCGAGCTTGGCGGTATATTCCCCCTTTTGCGCTTGTTCGTTCTTCTTGTTGTGCCTGCCTGATGGGCGATTTATGATTCATGGGGCCAACCAACCAAACGGGTCATTTTTAATCCTCAAAGTCCGCCTCGAGATCTTACAGATAACTAAACACACCTATGCATGTTTACACAATACATATAGAAGACCGTGTCCGTAGAACATGCATTAAGCATGATCTATGTTGATCAGTCACAAGTGGCTGAGTTTTGATCTAAATAATCTGGTGGTACAACCATCTACGTAGAATATCCACATATCACATGATTGTTACTTACATAGTAGGACTTCGAAAGGAACCACAAAAACATAAATTTGCTAAGTCCATACTTCGCATTTCACCTTAGCGTACAGTACCAAGGGAGGATCGCGCTGACTGCTGAAGCTTTTTTGATGGGCCACACCTAGCCCGACCCATTTACGGATTACTTTTTTCTTTTTCCTTTCTCATGTTTCGTGTTCTAATGCCTTTTCTCTTATTATATTTTTAATACTCATATCAATATTAAGAAAGGATATTTTTTTAAATTTTATATAATTTTTATATAATTATGAAAATGTCATGTGATAAAAAATATAGTTCGAGACAATTATTTTAGAGTTTAGTAATTGTTTACATGGGAGAAAAATGTTGTCCCAGTTCAAAAGAATTGTCTCGAGTTAGAAAAATGTTTTATGAGAGAAAATGTTTCAGCTAGATAAAATAGCTTTTCGCGAGGTTTAAAACATGTTCACATAATTCAGAAACCTTTCGTGGGTTGAGTAAACAATATTCATATGAGAGAAAATATTTCTGTTATTCAAATTAATTGTTCAGGAGTATACAAAATATACTCATACAATTCAAAAATAATTGTTCATGCAGTTTATAATAATTTCGAATTGTAAAAGTAATATTCATACGATTTTGGGGAAAAGGAAAAGGGGAGAACTTGCTTGTGGCAAGATGGTTAGGAGGGATGTACCCCCAGCCCATCAGAGTTTAAACCCTAGGTTTGACATTATGTTTTTCATTCAGGCGGAATATTCTTCAGTGGGAGGCGACGTTCCCTCGACAGCGAGGCGCCCGTGGTGACTTCGTCAATCACAAGACTCGACCCGCCGGCTCGGTACTTCGGAGGTGTCTCATAGGGTAGGGTGTGTGGTGCGTGCGTTCATAGGGGTGGGTAAGCCGGAGGGGTGGGTGTGTGCATGTGCATGTGAGCGTCTGCGTTTGTACTGTGTTTTTCAAAAAAAAAAGGAAAAGAGAAAATTAAAATAAAAAGAAGCAAAAACAAAAAATGATAATAAAACGAGAAAAGGAAAAAAACAGAAAAGAAAAAAAAAAACAAAAAGTTAACCGAAAGCTGAAAAACAAAAAAATAAAACCTACCTGGGCTGGCACACCCAGCCAGCGCTGCAGGCGTCAGCGCGCTAACGCATCGTATAGGATTTGCCGAATCTCACGGGGGCTCGGCCTGGCACAACGGTTTCATGGATTCGCGCGAGGGCACGGCCTGTTGTAACCATGGTCAGAGCGCGCGAGTTAATCTTCGGCTACTTCGAATCGCAACAGATTCAGCCTCCATAATGCCAAGCAATCAGCACACCACCTGAAAACTCGGATCGATCGGAGTCAACTGCAACACCGACACGTACTAAAATCGGCGTCCTCAACCGCAACAGATTCAGCTCCATACATATCTTCCAGCGCAGGCACATCTTCCCATAAAAATACTCTCGACATAATCGATCCAAACGGCTGTGTTCTCTAAGACGATCGAGAAGGATCAATTGATCTCGTCGCTGCGTGATCAATGACGAATCAGCAGCCATGGGTGGTTCAGTTCAACGGGACCAGCAAGCCGGTAATCGTCGCCCCGTTCGACGGATGTCGCTCGCACGAGACAGACATGGCAGCGCTGCAAGGGCAGCGGTGCCTCGCCTGGACGGAGACTGGTTGCTCATGCTCGACGAGATCACTCGCCACTGCTCCCTCATGAGCTTCGCTAACAGTACCTCCCGTCGGCCCCGACGGTGATCTCTCTCCCGCCATTGCCGGAGGACACTACGCCATCGGTGAACCTCAGCTTCGATTGCGCGCTCTCCAGCCAGACCCCGCCCGACTGCACCGTCATGCTGGACTTCGTCAGGGAGAAGTCCCTCCTCTACTGCCGCCCCGGCGACCACGAGTGGTCCCCTCTCCCGGTGGAGTTCGCCGAAGAGTATGACATGTTCGACGGCCCTATAACTCCTGGCCATCAGGGGAAGGTGTACGCGACGACCATGGCATCCTTGGTGGCCGTCGACGCGTCCGGCCCTGGGCCGGCAGTCGAGAAAATGATGCCACCCACACAAGCTAAAGAAGCCGCCACCGCCATAGAATTGTCGCCCCATCTTTGTGGCAGAGTTCTGCATGATTCTTGTCAGGCCAGCCATTGATGCCTCGACGACCCCCAACAGCGCCATCGCCCCATGCTTGTCCATCAAACCATCTCCCGCTGCGCTCCCTTGTGCCATGCCGTCAAGATCCACCGTCGTCGACACGGTAGACACGTTGTCGCTCCACCTCAACCCTCTCCAGCGGGGTACTTGCAACAAAAATGATGCCACCCACACCCCCCCCCCCCCCCCCCCCCCCCCCCCCCCCCCCCCCCCCCCCAAGAGGGGGTGTGACGCTAGATCGCACCATCATCCAATTTGGAAGGTAAAAAATCGAGTGTTCCCCCTGACAAATGACCCCTTCCCGTCCGAGATCCAACCGTCAAATATGATAGACGCCGCCACTGTCCGGTCCGTCAAGGAAAATGAGGTTTCCCTCTGAACTCGACGGGGCCGCCGCATGAGGATACTCTCCAAGGAGGTTAGCGGCACGCGCAGACATCGCCACATCATCCGTGACGGAAGAGCCATCAAAGGATTTTCTCTGTGGTAGTGGTCCCTTGAACCAAAGGGCCGCATCCCCCATAAAAATATGGACACATGACCCTAATGCATCCAACCCGACCCAATCAGAGCGCCGCTGCCGGATATGGCCGCGTCTGCCCTAGATCCGCCGCCACCTGCGAACTGCCACGCCGTCCACCAAACCTCTGCCACACCAAGCGTTGCACGCCGGTGGACCAATACCTCGTGCCACCCGGCCAACACCATTCCCAACCCGAAGACACCAGCCCACCTCGCCTTCCCGCGCGAGAAGATGACCGAACCCCGCCGGTGCTGACTAGGATTCGCCCGATCGCGCCCTCTAGTGGCGGTGGCGATCTAGGTTTCCTTGCCCGTGCCCACGCGGGGCGAAGGAGGGGATACCCACCGTTGTATCTCAACTAAAACGATTTAATATCGCACCTACAGTCCAGGTTTCCGTTGCTTGGCCTCCGCAGTATAAAATTCTGAGTAGAGATAATGTTGCGAAGAGATAAACAATCCTTGATGGTAGTGGCCTTTTCTGTGCCGACCAGGAAACAGTAAATCACCTTTTATTAGGTTGTGAAATAGTAAAACTAATATGGTTGAAATTTTCAAATATCACTGGAATATGTCTTGGGCATATTCTTGAGAATGTCGCTAAACTTTGGATTAGCAATTCTAAACGTGTGGTGTGAACATCGATGATATCTTCTGTTGTTATGTAAAATATTTCGAAAATGATAACTGAGATATTCTGACTGATCTGGCAAAACATGCAGATGTCTGGAAGAATTGCCAGGCTTCTTCGGAGAGGGTCACCGCTGTTCAACCTGTAGGCGATGCCGCTACAAGAAAAATGGGCGAAGACGGTGGAGGTCTTCCCGGCGCGTGCAGAATTTCGGCTGAAGGTTTAAATGGGTTTGAGGTTGTTTGCAAGATGAATCCTAAAATTCAGACCCCTGCGGCATCGTAGTGCTGAACTTTCTCTTTCAATTCTGTCTTTGTAAGTTGAAGTAGTTTGGAGCTGTAAACTATAACTCAGTTTCATTTCAATGAATAGAACATGACGGATTTATGCCGCCTTTCATCTAGAAAAACATATTCATGTAAAATGAACTGAATCCAACATGAAAGATAACAAAGAAAGAAAGAACATAAAAGAAAGGAAACGCGCCTCTCCTTTGAAACTTTCCCGTCAGTCTAATCCGGACAGATAAGCATCAAGGCCGCGGGCCCATTCCACTATGCCAAGCAAACGTTTACAAATGGAAAGTTTAAATTTGTGACTTGCTCTTGGTACATGGTAAGCGCGCCTCCTATTTTTTGCGGGTGAGGTTCCTGGCCGTTTCCCGCATGCAATCCTGTATGCAACAGCTCAACAATATCAGTTTAATTTTGTTGCGTTTGCGTGACGAAACGAGACAACCAAATTTATCGTCAGAACACAGCTGACATAGAGGCGGTTCGTCCAGCATGCTTCAGCGCGTTTCTGTTTTTCCAGTAGTTTCTGAGGAAGCTTCCTCAGTTTGCATCATCAATGTATATATATACTCCGGAGGTCCAACAAGTTGAGAAATTCAGGCCCGATCTCCCAGCTAATCGTCCTAGAATCAAAACCTGTTCTCCTTCCCTTGACTGATCATCACACCGCCGAACCCACTGACCAATCCATCGGTTGTGTTTTCCGATCGTCTCGCGTCTTGTCTTGGCTTGAATTGCTGCAAAATTCATGGAGTGCACCGACATCTTGATCGCCGCGGGGCGGCGGTCCACGTCGCCGTCGTGGCAGCCGGCGAGGCAATGGCGCAAAGCTCTGAACGTCATCCGGACGTGCCACAGGCTGGCGCGACTCGGCATTCTGTCCACCGGCGTCCTGCTGCCACGGAGCACCTCCTATGTCGCCATCAAGATCCACCACGACGGTGACTCCGACGTCGACGCCGACTCGAAGGACAATGCCGCGGCGGCCTTTTCTGTCGCCGCTGACGACGAGTCCTTCAAGGGCCTGGTCAAGGAGAAGCACATGGACTGCTTCCGCCGCCTCGGCGGCGGCGCCAGTATCGCTGCCGCGCTGGTCTCCGACGCGGAGCGCGGCATCCGCGGGGACGACCCCGACGTGCGCCGCCGCAGGGAGGCGTTCGGCGGCAACACGTACCCGAAGCCCAAGCCCAAGAGCTTCTTCAGCCACGTCTGGGACGCGCTAAAGGACGTATTCCTTATCGTTCTCCTCGTCTGCGCCGTCGTCTCCCTCGGCTTCGGCATAAAGGAGCACGGCCTCAAGGACGGCTGGTATGACGGTGTAAGCATCTTCCTCGCGGTCTTCCTCGTCGCCGCCGTCTCCGCCGTCAGCAACCACAGCCAGGCCAAGCGGTTCGACAAGCTGGCCAGCGAGTCCGACAACATCTCCGTCACCGTTGTCCGCGCCGGCCGGAGGCAAGAGATTTCCATATTCGACATCGTTGTCGGCGATGTGGTGGTACTGAAGATCGGCGATTCTGTACCGGCGGACGGGGTGTTCCTCGAAGGGCACGGCATGCAGGTGGACGAGTCGACCATGACGGGTGAGCCCCATCCGATCGAGATCGACACCGAGAAGAGCCCCTTCCTCACCGCCGGCGTGAAGATCATCGACGGCTACGGCCAGATGCTCGTCACTGCCGTCGGCACTGACACCTTGTGGGGCGAGATGATGAGCAGCATCACCAAGGAGACCACTGAGCCGACGCCGCTCCAGGATCGCCTCGAGGGTCTCACATCAGGCATCGGCAAGATCGGTGTCGCCGTCGCGGTGCTCGTGTTCGCCGTGCTCACCTCGCGTCTTTTCACAGGCAGCACCAAGGATGACCAAGGGAAGCCGCTGTTCGACAGGGGCCATGTCACCTTCGATGCCGTGTTCAGCGGGCTTGTGGGGATATTCCAGCAGGCTGTGACCATTATCGTCGTCGCCATCCCAGAGGGGCTCCCGCTCGCGGTTACACTGACGCTCGCGTTCTCCCATGAAGAGGATGGTGAAGGAGAACGCGCTGGTGCGCCGCTTGTCGGCGTGCGAGACAATGGGCTCCGTTACGGCCATTTGCACTGACAAGACCGAACGCTCACGCTGAACCAGATGAAGGTCTCCGAATTCTGGGTCGGCACTGAGCAGCCTAGAGCCGCCACGGCCATCGCCGGGAGCGTCGTGAGCTTGCTCTGCCAGGGAGCTGGGATCAACACCACGGGAAGCGTGTACAAGCCGGACAATGTGTCGCCGACCGAGATATCTGGAAGCCCGACGGAGAAGGCGCTGCTGTCCTGGGCCGTGGCGGACCTCGGCATGGACGCCGACGCATTGAAGAGGAGCTGCAAGGTGGTGCACGTCGAAGCGTTCAACTCCGACAAGAAGCGCAGTGGCGTGATGATCAAGGACAACGCCACCGGCTCGGTAATCGCGCACTGGAAAGGCGCCGCCGAGATGGTTTTGGAGAATTGCTCAATGTACGTGGACACGGACGGAGCGGCGCGCCAGCTCGGCATGGAGCAGAGGAAGAAGCTCGAGAAGGTCATCAACGACATGGCGGTGGGCAGCCTCCGGTGCATCGCCTTCGCCTACAAGCAACTCGACAGCGAGCAAACAAAGATTGACGACGAGGGGCTGACATTGCTCGCCTTCGTCGGCTTGAAAGACCCGTGCCGGCCAGAGGTCAAAGCGGCCATTGAAGCCTGCACGAAGGCGGGAGTCGCCGTCAAGATGGTCACCGGCGATAACATACTCACGGCCCGCGCGATCGCAGAGGAGTGCGGCATCATATCCAGCAACGACCCGGACGGCATCGTCATCGAGGGGCACGAGTTCCGCGCCATGCCGCCGGAGCAGCAGCTCGAGATCGTGGACAAGATCCGCGTCATGGCTCGGTCGCTGCCGATGGACAAGCTGGTGCTGGTGCAGCGGCTGAAGCAGAAGGGCCACGTGGTAGCCGTTACGGGCGACGGCACCAACGACGCGCCGGCGCTCAAGGAGGCCGATGTCGGACTGTCCATGGGCGTCGAGGGCACCGAGGTAGCCAAGGAGAGCTCTGACATCATCATCCTCAACGACAACTTCGACACAGTGGTGACGGTCACACGGTGGGGACGCTGCGTCTTCAACAACATCCAGAAGTTCATACAGTTCCAGCTCACAGTCAACGTCGCCGCGCTCGTCATCAACTTCGTGTCGGCAATCACCACGGGCAAGATGCCGCTGACCACCGTGCAGCTCCTGTGGGTGAACCTGATCATGGACACGATGGGCGCGCTGGCGCTGGCCACGGACACGCCCCAAGGCGCTCATGGACCGCCCGCCCATCGGCCGCACCGCGCCGCTCATCAGCAACGCCATGTGGCGCAACCTCATGGCGCAGGCCGCGTTCCAGATCGCCGTGCTGCTCGCGCTCCAGTACCGGGGCCGGGACGTGTTCGGCACCGACGAGAAGGCCAACGGCACCATGATCTTCAACGCCTTCGTCCTCTGCCAGGTGTTCAACGAGTTCAACGCCCGGGAGATCGAGAAGAAGAACGTCTTCGCCGGGGTGCTCAAGAACAGGATGTTCCTCGTCATCATCGCCGTCACGCTCGTCCTTCAGGTGGTCATGGTGGAGGTGCTCACCAGGTTCGCCGGCACCAAGAGGCTGGGATTGGGGCAGTGGGGTGTCTGCCTCGCCATCGCCGCCGTGTCCTGGCCCATCGGCTGGGCCGTCAAGTTCATCCCCGTGCCGGACCGGACTCTCCATCAGATCCTGACGCGCCGGAAATCGTCCTAACTAATATTGCTGCTATGTTCATATATATATATATATATATATATATATATATAAATAATATATATATATATATATATATATATATATATATTTCACTTAGATTAGGCGATTCTTCGATGGGATTCTTTGATACATTGTTGCTTTGTCAGTCATCATTTGTTGAATCTTAATTAATAAATATACGATTTTTGTTCAGAGTATTTCTCAGATCCTCCATTTTGAGCCAGCTGACTTCAGTGTTGCAAGGACTAATCTTGCAGTATTTACCGAATGATTCTCAGACCCAAACGTGGCCATTTCTCCCATTTAGAGCTACACATGATGTGGAGAAGTATGTGGACAGCGAACGCATCTGATATATTATTAGTTCAGGCACGATACGTGTCTAGGACTATGATATTTGATAGAGGGAACAAGCTTCATGAATGCATCCAATATGATGACAATTCTGGCTGTGAGTCATAAACTAGTGGCCGTTCTAGATGGTCTACATGTTTAGTCTTTTTAGGTCTGCACCTCTGAAACTATGCCTAGACAATGTCTTCCGAATGTTTCGTCTGAAGTCCTTTACTATCTGACTATGTCAATGCCTGCACAACTATTACGCTGGGTGATGGGCGTAAAGCTTCTTTCTGGAACTCCTCTTGGTTGGAGGGTTCCTCCCCCCAAGGCCATGGCACCTCTTCTGTTCATCACTTCCAAGCGAAAGAACCGCTCCGTGTGTGACGCCCTGACAAATCAACGCTGGATTTCTGATCTTTCGGTTGACACCTTCACGACAGATCACATGATGCAGTTTGTTCACCTTTGGAGCAAGGTCAATAGTACCACTGCGCTCACCCCCGGCGTTGACGACACCATCACTTGGACCCAGACAACTGACGGGCATTATACCGCAAACTCAGCTTACAAAGCCCAATTCCTTGGATCCATCAACTACGCCTTCGAAAAGATTGTTTGGAAATTCTGCCCCCCCCCCCCCCCCCGAAATGCCACTTCTTTGCGTGGCTAGCGGTTCAAAACAGACTGTGGACGTCCGACCGCTTGGCGGTCCGTGGATGGCCCCATCAGCCAACCTGTCAGCTCTGCAGATGCCATCCTGAGACTGCAAGACATTTGCTCTTTCAATGTCGATACTCCAAGCGCATCTGGGTGGGGGCAGCCTCCTGGTTGTCTTGCCAAGCAATCCCTCTATGCATCAGTGCCTCTCGCCCCACCGTGCTGCACTTCTGGAAAGCCCTTTCTGAGTGCCCCTCTGCACATCCAAAAGGTCTCAAGACTGCCATCGTCCTCATTACCTAGGAAATTTGGAAGGAGCGCAACGCTAGAGTTTTCAACAACAAGTTCACCTTGCCAAACACGCTCATTCGAAAAATCAAGAGCGAAGGCCGCGACTGGATCCTGGCGGGAGCAAAGCACCTAGCGGAAATTACCTCGTAGCTTTGTTGACATGACAATCTTCCTCTCTAAAAGACTAGACGGTGTAGGTTGAGGTCTCTCGGTGCGCGAGGGTGGACTCCTCTAGTCCGCCCTTTTACCTGTCTTTTTACTTTGGCCTCGGCCTTGTAACGTTTGTTCCTTCTATATCATTATAAAAGGCAAAGCTTTTGCCCCGTTTCAAAAAAGACTATGTTTTGCCTTTGCTTGTGGCTCTGAACATGCATATATATTTTTCATTATTCCAGAATAAAACTTTTGACATATTTGCAGTGCATCAGTTCTTTCGTATCTTCCCTGAAAGCATCCATCTTGTCATTACCCAACAACTTTTCCCAGTGATTAGTGTGGGGAATAATTAAAATGCATCTTCTTCAGAAGCCGTTGACAGATGAAGGAGATTCAGCCAACAATTATTAGCTTAGAAAAACTAAAAAGTAACATAGGTGCAATTAATACAAGGTAAATCATAAACTCCTATAATATAGACTTTAGGTAAGTGTTACATGTGAAAGAATGGAGTCTCCAGTACACATGCCTTGATTATGAAGGTTCCATAAGGTGACTTCATAAGCAAGCCCAAATTGGTAAGCACTTTCGTAAGCATGTTCAAAGCCACAAGTAATTTCCCCTAAATCACTGGCATGCAGTGTATTCACATTTGACATGTGCAGCAACAAAAGATAATATCCTGAGGACCACTATTAAAATTTCAGCGCAAGCTGCAATATTCGAGGAGAAAAAAAATAAACTTTGCGATAAAATTTGGGACCCTAACTTTATTTTTAAAATTCTCTCAAATTGAGCAGCATGGTCAATTCAAGCGAACAGTAGTTCTCGTAGAAAGTTGGAGGGGGGTGTAGATCTTGGTGGTACGTGTGATGTAACAATCTCGTCGTACGCAGTCTCCAGTAGAAACGTAGATGCAATACAAGGTAAAATCACAAACTCCTACTCCCTCCGGTCCATAATTAATTAGTGTCGGGACTGGAGCAGTACTTTGTACTAGCTTAGTACATTCTCCGCTACACTTAATTCGGAAAGGTAGTATAATATGTAGACTTTAGGTACGTGTTACATGTGAAAGAACGGAGTCTCCAGTACGCAGGCATTGATCATGAAAGTTCCATAAGGTGACTGAATCAGCAAAGAACGTATTGGTAAGGTATTTTCATAAGCATGTTAAGAGCCCCAAGTAATTTCCCCTAGCATCAGTGGCAGGTATCGGCATTTGACCTGAGCACAAACAAAAGATAATATCCTGAGGACCATTATTAAAATTTCAAGGCAAGCTGCAATGTTTGAGGAGACAAAAAAAAAACAAGACATTTTGAAAAAATAGTAGGAAATCATATTTGGGACCCTAACTTTATTCTCAAAAGTCTCTCCAAATTGAGCAACATGGTTAATTCAAGAAAAAATTAGTTCTCAAGCTTGTTGCTTAAAAAAATACAAATTTTGGGGGTGTAAAGAGGTCAGGTATGATGTTAGGAAATGGACGGCACCGTGTTAAACTATACACCTAAGACACGGGTGATTTAGAAGTGGAATATAGTCGGTGTCTTAAGGGGTGACATAAAATCTCTACCAGATACCCTAAACTCCCCCATCCTCCATCAATACTGCTAAAAACTAGAGAACAACGTACTCTAATAGGTTTTCTAAGCGGCTTTCAATAAAAGTTTTTAGAGGGTCCTCTATAAGCATCCATGTAGCCTTTATATTTGGATGCTCGAGGTGGAAAAGTAGATCCTTTATCCTCTCGATTTTCTGCACAAAACACATTTCAGTCCGCGCCAAACCCAACGTCGTCAAAACATGGCCAAATCGATCCATTCATCATCTTGCGGACCCAATCTCGTCGTCGCCAACCCTCGGCGTTGACCGGCGCGTGGTCCCGACGCCCAAACGTCTGCCGCCATGGCAGACACCCCATACGAGCACCCTGCCTCACCTTTCCTCTACCACGTGATTTGTTGAGGTTGTCGCCGCCCCTCGCCAACTCATCGCCGCCGCCAAGTTAATCATCTATGAAATAAACTCTTTCAATTTTCATCTCCCATGAGGAGATTACTCCATCAAAGACTAGACTACAGTTTTGTTTTCAATGTACGTTGGTTGTGCATTTTGCCCCAATCTTCGACCGTATAAATCCTCGTAAATTTGAATTTTGATCTAGCTCGTCGTTCTTCTACAAATGCAACCGTGGTCCTCCTAAATTTGCCATTCTAGCTAACGCATAAACTAGCTGGCGCGTCCTTTTCTAGCAGCAACCGTATGCAAGTAGAGAAGTTATGCATGATTTCTAAAACTCTCAATGCTCAGCATCAGATAAGACCGTCCTCAAAGTACACACGACAATGAATAACAAGAACATATGGTTAATAAGGTTTAACCATGGCGATCGCACGGGCGATTCCGGCTTGGAGGCTGTCTTCTTTGCATCTTGTCCTTGTAAGCGTCACACACTGCCTGCGTGTGGCCCAGTGTGCCGGCCGCTGAGACGAGAGTCATCAGGGTGGAGACAGGGTGGCTAGCAGGGGTCAGACACCCCCCCCCCCCCCCCCCCCCCCGAATGGTTTGTCCCCCCCCAACTATTCTATACGTATATTTCAGCATGTAGTTTCAGTATAACACTGCATCGGTAAAAACTCCGTCGTGCAAAATTGTGTAGTCAATATCTAAGCCCAAAGCTAGCAGCGATCCAAGTAGTAGTGTGCACAGAACCCAGCAAGATTGGCCCATATACCTGACTCGCTAGGCCATAGATCGTTGCATCGTGCCCTTCTCACCCGCCTCCTCTCGCCTCACACATCGATCTCGTACTCCTCCCGGCCGCCGACCCTGAAAACTTGTACAGTAGCTGACTGGCGGCGCATACGGCAACGCTACTCCTCGTCGTTGCCTGCTGGTTTCCGTAGCTCCGCACCACAATCCCTTCATCTCATCACCGGATTATTGGTCTATCTAAGGTACACAATACAATACTTGTGATGTGCATCTGCTAATAGTATATAGATCCCCTTTTGTTTCAATTTTTCTACTTCCGTTAGTCATCAACAAAGAAAAATAATATAATGGATTGATTTTTCACGCTAAGTATGTAAATCTTGAATCTTGCCTGATGCTGAAATTTAAGATATAATCTTCAACACAGAGCTACGGAGTTATCAGAAATTATAAAATGGTAGCTTATTTGACAATTGAGATAATTAATATACATGTATTGGCTTTGCCAACCATATGTTGATATCTTAGTAAGATGGGGTGGTTTCTCTAGTAAAAATCTACAAGGCGAGCTCGTTTGCTAGAAAAACCCTATGCTGATATACCATTTTTTGGGTTTCATATCTGAGACGTAGTGCACGACAGAGTGCTCTGAAAGATGGCTTTCATCACTCTGCTTCCAAGGCCAAGCCAGTGACTAAGAAGCAAAAGATTAGCAGGAAGAGGAAGCCAGTGGTACAAGCAGATACAGAGCCTAGCCAAGAGCACAAGGAGAAAACACAGAACGAGGAACCGGTGGTACCGCATACACCTGTGGCAGTTCTCCAGAGGGTAGTTCTGAGTCTAGGCATTGAGGAGGATAAACTGACGCCGGCCAAGCTTATGGTGGAGCCGAAGAAGAAAGACCCGAAGAACAAGGAGTAATGATTAGTACAACCTTATGTCTCAAGCTGTCAGGGTGTTTTGCTAGGTTTTTAAAGTCTGTCGCTAATTTTGGTCGTTGTAAACCTTCTATGTTCTGTGTTTGCTTAAGCCTGTCTGAGTCCTGGCCTGGTTGTTGGATGTTATGCTGCTGCTACCTTATGGTTTTAATGGATAAGAACAACTATAGAAACTGGTGTGTGTTTGACTGGAATGTTCGAGGAGTTAATTCTGATGCTAGGCAACGTGATGTACGAGCAAAGGTTGATGAAAGCAATTGTTCAGTTGTCTGTCTTCAGGAAACAAAAATTATATTCATAGATCACAGGACGCTTAGAAAATTCTTGCCAAAGAGATTTGATAACTTTGTTTATTCCCCATCTGTCGGGGCCTCTGGTGGAATCTTAGTTGCTTGGTGCTCCTCTGTTTTCAGTGGCAGCCTCATTGAAATTCAAAAATTTGGAATTATAGTGAACTTCACCTCTGTCCATAATGCGATTAATTGGAACCTGGTGGTGGTCTATGGACCTTGCAGAGGAGAGGAGAGAGAGCTCTTTACCTCATGGCTGTATCACATTCCTATTCTACCTGACACCTTATGGTTAGTTCTGGGAGATTTCAATTTCATCAGGGCACCGAATAACCGAAATAAACCTGGTGGGGATGTAAATGATATGTTCACTTTTAATGAAGTTATTGGTCACTTAGGGCTTGATGAACTTCCACTAAAAGGCAGAGCATACACTTGGTACAATATGCAGGAAGAGCCACTGTTAGAGCAACTGGACTGGTTCTTTACTACACCAAGCTGGACTAGCAAATTCCCAAATACTGTTGTTACTCCAATGGCAAAACCCTCCTCGGATCATGTTCCGTGTATGATAAATATCAGCACTGAAATTCCCAAAGCAAGAATCTTTCAGTTTGATAATTACTGGGTGGATATGCCTGGTTTCATGGAGTGCGTGAAAAACAGTTGGCAAAAACCATCTCACAAACAGAATTCTGCTGCGAGGCTGGCTCAGAAATTAAAATGCTTACGATATGATCTGAAGAAATGGTGCACCAGTCTATCTACAATGAAGAAGTTGATCGAGAAATGCAACGATGTGATCCTTATTCTGGATAACCTAGAAGAGATCAGGCCTGTCAAAGCTAGTGTTTAATTTCCGAACAATTGTGAAGTTGCACCTTGAGAACTTACTGCTTGCTCAAAGTAACTATTGGAAGAAAAGATGTTCCATTCGATGGGTGAAAGTAGGAGAGGAGAACACAAAAAAAAATTCATACTATGGCCACACAGCGTTATAGGAGAAATGCTATCTCTAGTCTCAAAATGTAAGCTGGCATGACTACTTCGGATCACCAACAAATGGCAGGAATGCTTTGGGACAGTTTTAAACAGAGAATGGGACAGTCGCATGGCATTCAGATGGGCTTTGACCTAAGTGCTTTACTGCAGAGAGTGGAAGGCCTAGAAGAGCTATCTAGGCCTTTCGAGAAAGAGGAAATGGATGCTATTATAAGGTTTATGCCTTCGGACAAGGCACCCGGGCCAGATGGCTTCAATGGCATGTTTCTTAAAAGGTGTTGGCCAATAGTCCGCGAGGATTTTTACAGCCTAGCCAGACACTTTCATGCTGGAAAAGTAAACCTGGAAAGCATCAACACCTCCTTCATCACGCTAGTGCCCAAAGTTCGAGTTCCGGAATGTGTTAATGATTTTAGGCCTATTTCGCTGACTAATGTTTGTCTAAAATTCTTAACCAAATTAGCAACATACATACTTCAGCAGCATATCCTCAAGTGTGTCCATAAAAATCAGTATGGGTTTCTGAAGACAAGAACTATCCAAGACTGCATCGCCTGGTCCTTTGAGTATCTTCACCAGTGTCATGCTTCCAAAAAACTAATAATTATACTGAAACTGGATTTTGAAAAGGCATTCGACATGATTGAGCATGACGCAATTATTCAGATAATGAGGGCTAAGGGTTTTGATGAACAGTGGATTAACTGGGTAATACAGTTTCTCACTTCTGGTTCATCCTCTGTACTCCTCAATGGCGTCCCAGGGAAACAATTTTATTGTAAGAGGGGGGTTCGGCAGGGGGATCCACTCTCTCCGATCCTGTATGTTTTGGGAGGTGACTTGCTACAATCGGCTGTCAATGACCTATGCAGAAGAGATCTCCTCTCCCAGCCTATTGAAACTGGTGTTCTTGACTACCCCATAATTCAGTACGCGGATGATACATTAATTGTAATGCCCGCTGATTTAGAGCAGGTGTCAGTCCTTAAAGAAATGCTACAAATATTCACCCAGTCTACAGGACTAAAGATCAACTACCACAAATCGTCAATGATGCCGATTAATGTACAGGATGATCTCATGGGGCAGCTAGCAACAGATTTTGAGTGCAAAATTGGCACCATGCCATTCACCTATCTGGGCCTTGCGGTTGGACATCCAGGCCAACAATTCAGGATTTAACTCCTGTTGTGATACACATGGAAAGGAGACTGACATCAACCTCTTGCTTTCTAACACAGGGTTCTAGACTGCAGCTTATTACCTCAGCCCTTTCTTCTTTACCCCTGCATATGCTCTGCTCCATTCATATTCCGGTTGGAATTATAAAGCAGTTGGAAAGAATCTTGAGGCAATGTTTGTGGAGAGATGATCCTGACACACCTAAGCAATCTCTGGCAGCCTGGGAGATGATATGCAAGCCGAAAGATAAAGGTGGTCTTGGAATTGTTAACTATCAGCACAAAAATGATGCCCTGCTCATGAAATTTTTAAACAAGTTCTATAACAAAGATGACACGCCTTGGGTACATTTGGTCTGGAATGCTTATTATACAGAACAAGTCCCACATTCAGCAAATTCTTATTGCTCTTTTGGTGGAAGGACATTATGAAGTTGTGGGATAACTTCAAGGAACTTGCACTCCCTGAGATCCATCAGGGTGACACTGCCCTCTTTTGGACAGACTGCTGGGATGTTGGACAGGCTAGAGTGCCACTCAAAGAGAGATTGGCCAGACTCTTTTCGTTTGCCAAGGAAGATGACCTCTTTGTGAGAGATTTCATGGGAATTACAGACACAATCTCAGCCTTTCACTTGCCACTATCGTCGAGAGCATATGAAGAACTTCAGACTCTAAACGGTTGGCTGCAGGGTGTTCAGCTATTTGAAGGTAATGATGTTTGGATGTGTAAGGGGGGTCCTTTCAAACCTGCTCTGCATTATACACATGTCCATCGATCCATTACAGTTTGCCCAGTCTATAAATGGATTTGGAAGAGCAGGTGTACGATGAAAATCAAGATGTTTGCCTGGTTATTGCTGAGTGACAGGTTAAACACCCGAGATATGCTTCAAAGAAGACAATGGAAGGTAACAGAGGAGTTCCATTGTGTGCTCTGACCAGGCAGAATTCATGAGGATCGAGACCATATGTTCTTCAACTGTAATTTCAGTTTAAGGGTATGAAACTACCTTCAAATCGATTGGCCTCCTGGCACTGAACTCCTAAGCATTGCGACGGATGCAAGGAAAGATTTTGCTCAGCCCTTCTTTACAGAAGTTGTGCTGGAATATCTGGAAGGTGCGAAATGATAAGATCTTCAACCACGCAAGGCCAAGGTTTACTGCCTGGAGCAGTAATTTTTTCATGACATTCATCTCCATGCACATAGGATGAAATCAAAGCAAAAGGATTTACTGAAGACTTGGATAGCTAGCTTACCATAGGTTGTATAGACTAACACCAGTTTGTTGTAATTAGTTTTTTTGTTTTTTGATACTTGCTGTAATTAGCTTTGTGCTTTTGAGTTTAATAAAAGGGGGGTGGCTGTGGGGCTTTTGCCCTACAGTTTTTAGTTTCAAAAAAAAAAACTGAATCAGTTCGCTGGACTTTGGAGACTACTGTTGACTTGTCTAGAATCGGTAAAGAAAAGCAGAAGAAACCGATCAAATTGAAGGACAGATGGAAGCCTCCGCAGCCAGGAACAATAAAGGTGAATACAGACGCAAGTTTCAACATGGAGTCTACCTCCGAAAGTACAGGAGTGGTCGTTCGCGATCATGAGGGAGTTATGATTCACGGACAAGCTATGTGGTACGATCATGTCCCGAATGCAGTCGAAAGCTACTGATCGCTCACTCCCTATTTTAAGGCTAAGGCTAGTGGCAGGAAAAGGAAGAACAGAATTATTAGTCTAAATCATGAGGAGGGTTTGATTGTAGGGGAGGATAACATTTTAAATTTTGCTACTTCTTTTTACAAGAAATTATTTGGTCCTCTTGTTAATACGACTAGAATTTCACTGGATGTGGTTCTGGATAACGTGCTTTCGAAAGAAGATAGGTTCGAACTAGAGAAACCTTTTACGATAGAGGAAATAAAGTTTGCTGTGTTTAATATGAAACGCAATAAGGCGCCTGGTCCTGATGGATTGCCCATAGAATTTTATCAACATTTCTGGCCCCTGGTAAATGGAGACTTGCTAGATTTGTTTAATAGCTTTTATGTAGGAGATCTGAACTTGTCGAGATTTAACTATGGTTTGGTAACTTTAATTCCAAATTGTGTTGATGCATCTATGATACAACAGTATAGACCTATATGTTTGCTTGATGTGATTTTTAATTTTTTTTACTGAAGTAATTAATAACAGGGCTATAAAAGTGGCTGATAAGACTATATCTCAGGTCCAAACTGCTTTTATTAAAGGTAGGAATATCTTACATGGGGTAGTTTTATTGCATGAAACCCTATATGAAGTAAAATCTAAGAAATTGGATGTTGTTTTCTTTAAAGTAGATTTCGAGAAGGCTTATGACAAAATAAATTGGGAGTTTGTATTTGACATACTCAGGATGAAAGGTTTTCCAGAAAAATTTATTGGATGGGTACGTGCATCGGTACAGAATGGTAAAGTAGCGATAATTGCTAATGACTTGATTGGTAAATTCTTTACAACAAAGAAAGGATTGCGGCAGGGGGACCCTTTCTCGCCAATTTTGTTTAATATAGCAGTAGATGTGCTAGCAGTCTTAGTAGCGAGGGCTAAAGAAAATGGTCTAATTAAACCTCTAATTTCTGACCTAGTTGATGATGGGCTTGTCATGCTGCAATATGCAGATGACACCATCTTTTTGTTTCAAGATGATCTAGAATCTGCTAAAAAACTTAAGAACCTTCTTTGTATTTTTGAGCATTTATCTGGTCTCAAGATTAACTTCTGGAAAAGTGAGGTGATTTGCTGTGGAAAAGCTAAGGATAGGAAAGTAGAGTACATGTCCATCTTCACTTGCGTTGAAGGGGATTTACCTTTTAAATATTTGGGTTTGCCTCTGCATAATAGAAGGTTAAGAGCGGTAGATTGGAGACCGGCTGAGGATAAAGTAGAGAAAAAGTCAAGTACTCATTTAGGAAAACATTCATCTTATGGTACGAGATTGATTCTACTTAGATCTTGTCTTAATCCTGTTCCGTTTTATATGTTATCTTTCTTCCCTTTACCTAAAGGGAGTTCAAAAAGGATGAACTTCTTTAGGAAAAGGCTTTTTTGGCAAGAAGAGAAGGATAAGAAAAAGTGTCATCTAGTAAAGTGGCAAGATGTTTGTCAACCTAGAGAACAGGGGGGTCTGGGGGTTTTGGATTTGGATTTGGATATTATGAATATGTCTGCTATGTAAATGGCTTTAGAAAATTGAAAATGAAGAGGGTTTATGGCAACAACTTATTAGAGCTAAGTATTTACATTCTTACTTGGCGCATGTAAAGCTGAAACCAATACACTCTCATTCTGGTTTGGTCTTCTTAGAGTAAGGGACATTTTCTTTAGATTCTGTAGGAAAACAATTGGTAATGGTGATAGAACTAGGTTTTGGGAGGATCTTTGGATCGGAGATAAGCCTTTATGTGTTCTTTTCCCTAGATTGTACAATTTGTCTCATAGTAAAACTATTAGTGTTGCTAAAGTTTTCATAGTGGGTTGGAAAAGCCTTAATTTTCGTAGGACCCTGTGGGGAGAGCTGGCGGATATGTGGTATAGGCTGCAAGACATGTGCGCCATGGTGAGGTTGTCGGATGTAGAGGATAGATGTATATGGACCTTGACAAAGTCTGGTGTTTTTTCGGTTAAATCTCTATATAATGTAGTGAAGAAATCGCAAGTAAAGGTACCGTATAGGAAAATTTGGTACATTAAGACCCCATTAAAGATTAAAGTTTTTCTTTGGTTAGCTTTTAGGAAGAGCATTTTGACTAAGAGTGTGCTTTTGCATAGGGTTGGAAGGGAAGTGATAGATGTATGTTTTGCAGCAATGTAGAGACTATTGATCACCTCTTTTTTGAGTGTCCTGTAGCACGGTATGTATGGAGTGTAGTCCGATGTGCTTTTAATCTTAGCTCAGTACCTTACAGTTTTGAAGCTTTGCCTAATTGGGTAGAATCATTTAGCATGAAAGACCGAATCGTGTTGTCAACAGGGATTGCTGCATTGATTTGGGCGATCTGGAATACCAGAAACAAAGCCTGCTTTGATGGAGTTTTCCACAGGATCCGTCCACTATAGTTTTTCAAATCTCTCACTATCTTTCATACTGGGCTGATCTGCAGAGAGCAAATCTTCGAGGCCTCCAACGCAGCGGAGCAAAACTGCTAACGCTGGTGGCGGCTGAAGTGTTCCATCAGAGGCAAGGGTAGGGGCCTATGGTGATGAGGATTGAATCCTGAAACGTAATCTCATAGAAGCTCCTCCACACCTCCTTTTACTTCATTTGGAAGCTGGTGTTTACTGTATGTATGAGGAAAAAGTTGGGCTGAATTCTGGTAGAGGAATTTTTTTGTAATTCGCTTGTTTGGACCTGTCTGTAAGTTATGTGGGAGTGGAAAAGTTTGTAACCCGGATTGGTTTAGCTTTGATGGTAGCGGTTGCTTTAGGTCTTGGTAGATGCTTTACGGATGGTAGCTGCTAGTTGGAGGCTGCCGGAACATTTTTATAAACTTGTATTATCAGTTTTCAATAATGAAAATTGGGAGCCCTGGCTCTTTACTTCAAAAAAAATGTCCCAAATGCACAAATTATGGAGGCTATGGCAATCAGAGATGGGCTAAGATTGGCAGCGGAGAGATGCTAAACGCGAGTTATCATAGAATCAGATGCCAAAGTAGTAGTTCAACTTCTTACTGATGAGAAGAATGATAGATCAGAATTAAAACCTATTTGTGAGGAGATTAGGGAGATTATGAGAGCTTTTCCTAGCTTTAGAGTGTCTTTTGTTGGGCGAGATGCTAATCAAGCAGCCCATGAATGCGCTAGACATGCTAGTTCAACGAGGACGAGGTGCCTGTGGATAAACTACACCCCAGTGGCACTTGCTAACACTCTTTTGAGTGATTGTAATCCTGTCATTTGATATATAAAGCTCTCTGAATTCGCAAAAAAAAAAGGCCCAAAACAAGCCGATCCGGTTCTACCAACGTTCTATAAAACAAAACAAAAAATCAGCGGACCAAAACAAAGACGTAACCAGATCCGTCAAGCGGACCAAAACAAAGACGTAATATGCAAACCTAGTAGAATCCGCCCCACTTTATATTCACGAGTGATAACTCTAAACAATGTTGTTTCATATCAAGTAAAAAGCATGCACACTTTGTTATATTTGACTTGCTAGACATCATGGAAAAATGAGTAAACAATAATGTCATTGATTTCGCAATTTTTTTTTCATTGGTTCAGTTTATACTCGAACAAATTGTATAAACATCCTTACTTAATCTAGAAACTTATATTGAGATATTTGTTTGATCGTACTATTTACCGATATTTACCATAAATACGTATAATTATATAAATTATGCATTATGGAAGAAAAAAGTTTTAAAACAAACTATTACTACACCAAAAACCAATGGTAAATAACATTCAACACAACAAAAAAATCAATACAAAAAATGATATTCGTAACTATTTAAATTATAAATTATACGTATAAATAATGATATGCAGTACACCAAAAATTACACAAATAATATTCGGTATAATTGCCCGTTATGTGATTATACTATACCAACATATAGAAACTTATACAGATAATACTGTAACATGCTAAAAATAAGATAAGTATAAAATTTTAGTAAAAACTGTAATTATTTTGATCCATCTGAGGACCAATGTTTATTGGGCCGACCCTGGCAAGCCGATCCCATTTACCTAACCAGGGCTGGGTCTTGAACTCCTGAAGAAGCGCCGGTGAGCAAGCGGAGGCTGGGCAAGCCGATCTGGTTCTAGTACCACACGGCCACACAAAGGGAAAATCATCGGAAATAGAAGCGGATTGATCAAGCATGCACCTTGTCATCGTCGGGTGGATCGCCTCCGCCGCCGCCGGTGCTTGGTTTCAAGAGTGCAGTCGCTTGCCGCTTGATGCGAGATTGTGGTTGATGGAAAATCAAGGCTCACTACGTACACACAACACGGCGGGTGCGGCGTATTTAACTGCGCACGTCGAACCAAGCTCCGGCTCTCGCGGCGCCAGTGGGGCCAGCGTAGCAGCGAGAGGGCACCAAGAGGCTCGGAAGATCGGATGAAAATACCTTGGTAGCGCACTGGTGGTCGTCTGGTGCTTGGAGGCGATCGAACGACGGGCGAAGGCGAGAGCGTGTGTTTTAATGTGATGACGAGGAGGGAGCAGGTGAGATGGTACGGGAGGACAGTGTGGAAGTGTACTGGTAGTTATATACCGTGGAACCACACGCTGCACTAGGTGAGGGACTTTTGGGAGAAACCCTAAGGACCGGGACTAGGGCTATGTTGCGGGAAAATATCGAGTGATCCCACGCCTTAAGTGATATCATGATACGAATTTGCAAAATTTAAATTTACATGTGTCAAAAAATTCTGAAACAATTGGTTGGGGTTCACAAGATGTCTGCTTACATTTCCTAAAATTTTCAGAACCAAATTAAACGTTGTCTTTTTTGACACTGTTTATGTTGGATTTGCCTTTTATTGAAATTTGATTCTTAAAATTCTAGAAATCGTAAACACACGACTTGTGAACATCAACATATTTTTTGGAACTTTTTGAAACTTAACAATCTGAATGTTGAGAAGTGGTATCATGGCATCATACGAGGGGTGGGATCACTATATGTTGCTTGTCTTTTAGGGTCTCATCCAGGATGTTCCCGGTTATGGGGACCTATGGAAGAAGTTGGTGGTCGGCGGCGGTGAGCTGCATGTCAACCTTGGCTGCGTTGGTCACGCGGACGCCACTTTGGTTTTTGTGAGCTCCAGGTGAAAACCCTGCACCGACCTAGTTGGTGTCGGGGATGATGGGCCTCCCTCCTTGGAGGCATCGTTGAGAAGCTCCTTCACCACTGATGTCGGCTTTGTCTACCATGAGCTGGTGTTGTTTTGTTTTTGTCATCGCCGGGCGTTGCGCGACCCTGGGCCAACTTGGATGTTGGAGCGGTGGCTTCAATTTTCACCTCCGTTGTGTTGAATTGAGATGTGTAGGTGTCGATTTTAATTGCTTGGGCGACTTAGTCGTCGTCTTGTGTGGGACGGTGCCTCGGGACAAGCATGGTGTATTCTGTGTTGAATTGTTTTCTGTGAGTTTTCCTTATAAACTGACCAACTTTTGCCAATATTTTTTGCCTCGTTTTACAAAAAACGTATCTATGGGTTAAATCCGCCTCTTGAACTATATACATATATAGTTGCATGTTGGAAATCCTTTTGCTAATATGTATGAATTTTATTTTCATGTGATATACGGCTCAAAAATCATGAGTGATGACGTCTATATTTGAATAGCTCCGAATTGTGCTCGTAGTTCCTTCGGCAAAAAAATGAATTATTGAGGCTAAGTTCAAATTAAATTTAGAGGATTTGTGTGCCAAAATATGTCGCTATCGTGGTAGGTACTACTTCCTCCGTTTTTTAATATAAGATGTTTTAGTATTTGTCCACATGCACATGTACACAAATGTATGTAGACATATATTAGTGTGTATATTCACTCACTTTAGTATGTATTTAGACAACATGTGTAATACATAAAACATCTTATATCTATACATAATAATAAAAGCAATAAGGTTTCTTGTGATACGTCATTAAAACTGCCCTTAAAGTTGTTAAAATTTACCCACCATGCCACCAATAAGTGGATAGTAACGGTTCAAATAAAAAAAACGTTTCGGGACGAGTCAATCCATCATCGATTGCTAAGAAAAGCGGTTTCCTAATCCAACAATGCTTCGCTCCGTTCAATTCCTACCTTGACTGGAAGCCACGTGAGCCCAAAACCGGAAAGCGTACATATGAGGTCTCTATGAAAGCGCTCATATATACACCGGCCGCCCGACCAAGATATCCATCGACCAACTTGATCAGCACAATCTTCGCCGACGAGTTGGGAATCGAACGACTTTTGTTGGGAATCAGCACAATTTTTGGAGGCGTATACCTGCTAGGCAACCTGGCCGCTAGGTATCCGTCGTTTGGTACGTTTGGTTTCGTACGTCGTGGTTTCGAATCGCGTCGATCGCTAGATAACTCAGTCGATGGCAGCCCAGTCCATCAAAGTTTTCGTCCGACGTCGGATCTTGGCGCAGACGGAATTCATCACGGCTTGGAATCCTCCACCGTGTAGGCTTCCTTTTACAATCCTCTGACCTATATGTACGCAGGCCATGGTTGCGGACGTGCAGCCGAGGAAATCAGGGATGGACGCGGGAGTCGATCGATGAGATTGTGCCGCACATCGAAGAGGCGCAGTTCATGGTGCAGCTGTTCCGATGTTGGTTCTATTTTTTAAGAGACTGTCAGCCGCCGGCCAAGACGAGGCTGTACTCGCGATTTGGGACGAGAAGAAGTGACACCTGGACGGCCGACCTTGAGCTTCAACGTGTCCATGTCTTCCGGCTTGCCACGCGAAGGCCGCCTCTGGCGCAAGCTTCTTCCCGGCCTTGTCGACCGTGGGGAGCCGTACGTGGCAAGCGCCGCCACTGAAGGACGACATGCAGTGCCAAAGTAACGGGCTTTCCTCAACCCTCGAGGTGGTCGCAGTGAGTTCATCTTGCACGGCAGATTTTTGTTGAAATACATGTGTGCCTTTCCCAATCATAAGGGAGAGAGAGAACTTGCCTGTGGCAAGATGGTTAGGAGGGTGGTTGTACCCCCAGCCCACCAGAGTTCAAACCCCAGGTTTGACGTTGGTGTTTCTCATTTAGGCGGAATATTCTTTCAGTGGGAGGCGACGTTCCCGTCGACAGCGAGGCGCCCGTGGTGACTTCGTCAATCTCAAGATCCAACCGCCGGCTCAGTCTTTCGGAGGTGCTCATAGGGGTAGTGTGTGCGTGTGTGCGTTCATAGGGTGAGTGTATGCGCGTGTATGTGAGCGTCTGCGTTGTACTGTGTTTCTCAAAAAAAAAATCATAAGGAAGAGAGACGTTATATATTCCTCCGCTCCCGGTGATCTACTGATCTGTCCGAGTCGTGAGAATTGAGCGTCTCGCCAGCGGCAGCCGCACAAGGTTTGCTTCTCCAACGCGAAGCTTTTGCACTGCATCCATCCAATGGAGAGCTGTCGTGCTTCCTGTACTCAGCTATGATGCCAAACGGGCCATACTGACCTTACGTAAGCACTCCCAGGAGTCGCAACTCGAAACATCTGCTCATCTGATATACAAGTATTTTACGTTCTGATATAGGAGAGACCTTTGCAGTTGGTTTTAGCACTTTCAACATTGTTTTGCCATTTGCAAAGTTGTACGAAGCATATGTTTATTTCTTCTTAAACTTTGTATCACACAAAGCACTTCCGCTATGTGATTCTTATCAGTCAAATGTGCATCTGAACCTTTGATTGCGGCAGAGAAACAGTGTAGGAGAACATGTGGAAAATATTGATTACATGATTAACCAGACACCTGGTATGTTATTTCTTCTCAATACATTGCTTCTTTTTATTTACATCATTCATGTCTTAAAGAGAATTAATCAGATGCTTCAGTTTTCTGTATTATTGGGCTAGGGCATATGATATATTTTCTCCCCTATTGCAACGCACGCGCACTTTTGCTAGTTAAATATAAAGGGAGTAATTCAAACCGAGGTTAATTAGGCCTCGTCTGTATGCTTTTTTTGCGCTGTCGTCGTATCCTCGTGACGGAATCTTTTCTGTTGGCTTAGCTGTAATTCTACGTTGCGATTGCATGAGCACTAATCACGTAGCCAACTACTAATAAGTATGTCCCACTAAAGCAATGGGAAACCCGACCCCATTTTTCTTCCAGTATAAAAGGAAGGAAGCCATATTTACTGCGTAGTACTTCTTCACGTCGTTCGGAAGCAGGCTACGATGGCATGCATGCCTTCCCCCACGTTACCCTTGGCGCACGCCATGTGACTTGAGGCACAAGCTAGCAGTCCACTGCTCATTAATACCCCAGAGTACTAGTGCATTGCAAATCCATTACGCAAAACCCATGGCGCATGTAGATCGCACTGTGGATATTCTTTAATTAAACTTGTTCTGTGCGTAACTTAACGTAATTGTGATCCTCGACGACTAGATAATACTACCACCGTGTTGTTTTTTATATTGACATGATAACCAAGATTTAAATTCCACCCATGTTTTTTCTAAAATTTATAAAAACACAACAAAATATTATATTACCGATATATTATTCAACACAAATCTAAATATAGGATTCACACATTTTCCATACAACGAAATGACATCAACCGTCGAGATTTTATATTTTGCCCCAAAAGAACGTCATATTTTGTATATCGATCACTGCATTACACAATTGTACATAACCTATTGTAAGACCGCGCTTCTCATAATTTATAATAAACTCCTTCCATTTTAAAATTGAAAGCTTACATATTTTGTCTAAATTTTGTATTATACTCGCTTCTTTGTCGCACGAGTGCAATGTGGCACCCTTGGCGCGTTCTTGCCACGCATGTGCTGGGGCGCCATCGAAATCCTTTGTGGGCTGCGGCGGCACGAGGCAGCAGTAGTGTTGCAGGTGCGCATAGAGGCGTTGTGGGAAACAAGCCGCGGAAGACAACAGGCAATGGCGCTGCAAGGGAACGGGCGGCTTGGGTTGGCTACGTGTTGGCTAGATCTGGAGCGACGTTAGCCACTCTTCAGCGAGTTAGCTGGTAGCGGCGGGGAGCTGGTTGGCTCGGTGCTGGTTGTTAGCGGTGGTGATCTTCCTATGACAGGTGGCTTGGTTGGGCATGATGCGATGGTGCTAGGTTTGGTGATCTCTAGATGAAAACCTATCTCTAACTTTGGTTGACGACGGCGTTCTCAGACATTGTTACCCTTCTTGGAAGCATCGTCGAGGAGTCCCTTCACCTCGCTTGTTATTTGGGTCTCGAGCTCTCTTGGTAAAAACTTAAGTTTCGAGTTTGGCCGCTGCAGGTGATGACGTGAAACACACGTTCGTTGGGAGACCCCAAGAGGAAGGTATGAAGCAGTGCAGCAGCAAGTTTTCCCTCAGTAAGAAACCAAGGTTGTCAGATCCAGGAGGAGTAGGAGCACTTCAGAAGGTTGTTGGTGGCGCCATTGCTCGATCACCAACGTGGAACCTGCACATAACACAATCAAACTACTTTGCCCCAACGAAACAGGAAGGTTGTCAATCTTCCCGGCTTGCTGTAACAAAGGATTAAACGTATGGTGTGGAAAATAGTATTTAATTGCAGGAAGTAAACGGGAACAATTGTTTGCAGTTGATGGTTTTATCAGTGTAAAAGAATGGACCGGGTCCACAGTTCACTAGTGGTGTCTCTCCATAAAGATAAATAACATGTTGGGTGAACAAATTACAGCTGGACAATTGATAAAATAGTGAGCGCATGACAATGCATATAAATGACAAGATGACTACCATGATATTTAATTGGGCATTACGACAAGATACATAGACCGCTATCCAACCGCATCTATGACTAATAATCCACCGTCAGGTTAACATCTGTGTCCCCTGTTGGTATTAAGTTGCAAGCAACGGATAATCGCATTAAGTAATGTGTGTAATGTAAACAAATACATATGACCGTGGACATAGCATTGTTATGTTATCCCTAATGGCAACAGCACATCCACAACCTTAGACGTTGTTGTCACTCGCCCAGATTACTGGAGGCATGAACCCACTATCTAGCATAAATACCCCCTCTTGGAGTTACAAGCATCTACTTGGCCAAACCATCTACTAGTAACGGAGAGCATGCAAGATCATAAATAACATGTAGCATAGATTAATAATCAACTTGATCATAGTATTCAATATTCATCGGATCCCAGCAAACACAACATGTAGCATTACAATAAGATGATCTTGATCATGTTAGGCAGCTCACAAGATCTAAACATGATAGCATAAAGTGGAGAGACAACCATCTAGATACTGCTATGGACCCGTAGTCCAAGGATGAACTACTCACGCATCACTCCGGAGGCAGGCATGGCGATGTAGAGCCCTCCGGTGATGATTCCCCTCTTCGGCAGGGTGCCGGGAAGAGCTTCAGGACCCTCCCGAGCTAGGGTTGATGACGGCGGCGCCTCTGGAACTTTTCGTGGAATATGACTCGGGTATTTAGGGTTTTCCAGACGGGAGGAATAAATAGGCGAAAGGGCGGCGTCGGAGGCCACCCGAGGGGCCCACACCACCCTAGGGCGCGAAAGGGGGTGGGGCTGCGCCAAGGCATGGTGTGGCGGCTCCCTAGCTCGTCTCCGTCTCTCTTTTGGACTCCGTGGATGTGTCGGTGAAATAGGGACCTCCGTTGATTTTCGTCCAATTCCGAGAATATTTCCTTAACAGCATTTCTGAAATACAAAAACAGCAGAAAACGGAAACTGGCACTGTGGCATCTTGTTAATAGGTTAGTCTCAGAAAATGTATAAAAATGATATGAAGTGTATGTATAACATGTAACAATTGGTATAATATCAACATGGAACATCAAAAATTATAGATATGTTTGAGACGTATCATCATCCCCAAGCTTAGTTCCTACTCGTCCTCGAGAAGGTATACGATAAAATAAAATAATTTTTGAAGTGACATGCTACCATCATAATCTTGATCTAGTATTGTAAGGCACACGTAAATGAATGAAGTGATCCAAGTCAATGGTCTATAGTTTGCTACCAAATAAATAATGAGTAAACAACTGATTATAAGTACTAATTGCAATCTAAAATAAAAATGGCAGCAAGCAAACATGTAGCAGAACTTGTTGTAAACGGTGTTTCAATGCTTAGAAACAAGGCCTAGGGATCATACTTTCACTAGTGGACACTCTCAACAATGATCTCATAACTGAATAAGTAAAAGCTACTCTTAAACACTCTCTTGTTGGATAACAAACACCATTCATTGTGTAGGGCTACAAAAGCACACCTCAAGCCGGAGTAAACAAGCGCCACAACGTCATAAAGGAATCACACACGGTGCACACACTGTCACCTTTACACCGTGGAGAGTACCGGAGTTCATATTAAAGTAACCTATAGAGTGCATAATAGATAAAGAGTAACATCTACATATTCAACTAGATTAGCACAACTGAACACAAGTAAATACTACTCGGGATTATTCTCCTTCTTGATGAAGCAAGAGTACTATGCGTAGGGCTGCAAAAGCACACCTCAAAGTCTGAGTAAACAAACACCACAATTCCCAAGAATAAGCCATGATAAATGTCTAAATTATTCATAGAGTCACACAAGTACCCACACTGTCACCTTGATACCGTGTTGTCACAATGACTCCAGAAACTAGACAAAATCACTTGAGTAGCATAAACATTATTAATGTATTCAGCGATACTAGCAATACACATGATCACATAAAGATCACACCATGGAGAGAGAGATGAACCACATAGCTACCGGTAGAGCCCTCAGCCTCGGGGGAGAACTACTCCCTCCTCATCATGGGAGTCAGCAGCGGCGATGAAGATGGCGGTGGAGTCGATGGAGATGACTCCGGGGGCAATTCCCCGTCCCGGCGGTGCCGGAACAGAGATTCTGTCCCCCGAAACTTGTCGTCGATGGCGGCGGCGCTGCGGAACTCTTCGTGGAATATGACTTGTGTTTTAGGGTTTTCGCCTCGGGGGAATAAATAGGCGAAGGGGCAACGTCGGTGGAGCCCGAGGGGCCCCCACCAGCTGGCGCGGCAGAAGGGGGCCGCGCCGCCAGGTGGTTTGGCCACCTCGTGGCTCCCTTCGTCTCTCCTTCGGACTCCGTGTACGTGTTGGAAAAATAGGGACTTGGCCTTTTGTTTCGTGCAATTCCGAGAATATTCGCAGAAGTACTTTTCTGGAACCAAAAACAGCAGAAAACAGGGAACTGGCACTTGGCATCTTGTTAATAGGTTAGTCCCAGAAAATGCATAAAAGTGATATGAAGTGTATATAAAACATGTAGCAATGGTATAATATAAGCATGGAACATCAGAAATTATGGATACGTTGGAGACGTATCAAGCATCCCCAAGCTTAGTTCTACTCGTCCTCGAGTAGGTAAAACGATAACAACAAATAATTTCTGAGGAGACATGCTTTCACACAATCTTGATCATAATATTGCTAGGCTCATGTCATGAATGAAGTGACTCAAACAATGGTCTATAGTTTGCTAACAGATAGATAAAGAGTAAACAATGAATCATATAAGCAAAAACTTTTCATGAATAGTACTTTCAAGACAAGCATCAAAAAGTTTTGCATAAGAGGTAACTCATAAAGCAATAGATTCAAAGTAAAAGGCATTGAAGCAACACAAAGGATGATTAAGTTTCAGCAATTGCTTTCAACTTGTAACATGTATATCTCATGGATAGTTGTCAACATAAAGCAATATAACAAGTGCAATAAGTAAACATGTAAGAATCAATGCACACAAAGTTGACACTAGTGTTTGCTTCTAAGATAGAAAGGAGTAGGTAAACTGACTCAACATAAAGTAAAAGATAGGCCCTTCGCAGAGGGAAGCAGGGATTAAATCATGTGCTAGAGCTTTTTAAGTTTTCGAAAGCATATAGAGAGCACAAAATAAGTATTTGAGAGGTGTTTGTTGTTGTCAACGAATGGTAGTGGGCACTCTAACCCCCTTGTCAACCAGACTTTCAAGAGCGGCTCCCATGAAGGACGTTATCTCTACCAGCAAGGTAGATCATCCCTCTTCTCTTTTGTTTACACATGTATTTTAGTTTCTTTATAGTTGACACTCCTCCCAACCTTTTGCTTACACAAGCCATGGCTAACCGAATCCTCGGGTGCCTTCCAACATTCACATACCATGGAGGAGTGTCTATTTGCAAATTAAGTTGCTTACTGATAAATCAGGGCAAAACATGTGAAGAGAATTATTAATGAAAGTTGTAATTAATTGGGGCTGGGCACCCCGTTGCCAGCTCTTTTTGCAAATTATTGGATAAGCGGATGTATATGCCACTAGTCCATTGGTGAAAGTCTGTCAGAAGTAAATGACAAGATTGAAAGATAAAACACCACATACTTCCTCATGAGCTATAAAACATTGACACAAATAAGGAGTAATAAAGTTTTGAATAGTTTAAAGGTAGCACATGAAGTATTTACTTGGAATGGCAGGAAATACCACATAGTAGGTAGGTATGGTGGACACAAATGGCATGGGTTTTGGCTCAAGGTTTGGATGCACGAGAAGCATTCCCTCTCAGTACAGAGTTTAGGCTAGCAAGGTTGTTTGAAGCAAACACAAGTATAAACCGGTACAGCAAGAATCACATAAAAACATATTGCAAGTATTATAAGACTCTACACTGTCTTCCTTGTTGCTCAAACATTTTACCAGAAAATATCTAGACCTTAGAGAGAACAAATATGCATCCCAAGTCTCAACAAGCTCTACGGTAGTTCTCCACTACTAGGCTTTAACTACATGATGCAAGAGCTTAAACATGATCTACTTGAGAGCTCAAAACAATTGCAAAGTATCAAATCGAAACAAGACAATGATCTACAAGAATGCATATGTCTTTTCCAATACCAACTACCATGTAGCATTTTCTTTCTTCCAAACAAACACCAATCAATTTATTTAAACATAAACTCTCCAAATGATAATATAATGCAGCAAGAGAGTATTTATAAACAAGTGCTAACAGCTCGAAGAGATGCATGAAAAACAGGAGCTAAAAGCACTGCAGTAGCTAGTTAAGAATACTCAACAAATATAAGTGAAGAACATGAGTATTCACATGAAAAAGCGGAGCGTGTCTCTCTCCCACACAAGGATTGCTAGGATCCGAATTTATTCAAACAAAAACAAAAAATAAAAGCACACAGACGCTCCAAGTAAAGCGCATAAGATGTGAAAGAATTAAAATATAGTTTCACTAGAGATGACCTGATAAGTTGTTGATGAAGCCTTGGGCATCCCCAAGCTTAGACGCTTGAGTCTTCTTGAATATGCAGGGATGAACCACGGGGGCATCCCCAAGCTTAGGCTTTTCACTCTTCTTGATCACATAATATCACCTTCTCTTGATCCTTGAAAACTTCCTTCACACCAAACTCGAAATAGTTCTCATTAGAGGGTTAGTGCATAATCAAAAATTCTCATATTCTGTGATGAACAATCATTCCCAAAGCTTCTGGACATTAGCTACAGCCACCAATGCTTTGTGGAGCAAAGAAATCCACAAACATCGTAAAAGAGCGAATGCAAAACAAAAGGCAGAATCTGTCAAAAACAGAACAGTCTGTGAAGACGAATTTTTTCGAGGCACTTAAGTTGCTCAGATGGAACTGGTCCATTTAATGAAAGTTGCGTACATATCTGAGGAAGATGCGTGATTTTTTACAGAATTTTTGAATTTTCTCAGGAGAAAAGCTCAAATTCGTGACAGCTAAAAATCTGTTCTGCGCAGAAATCCAAATCTTGCATCAACTTTCAATAAAAGACTTTACTTGGCACAACAATGCAATAAAATAAAGATACAAAGGAGTTGCTACAGAAGTAACAAACACCTTGACTCAAAGAAAAAAAAATAACAGAAATAAAAACATGGGTTGTCTCCCATAAGCGCTTTTCTTTAAAGCCTTTTAGCTAGGCATAGTGATTTTTATGATGCCCACATAAAGATGAAGTTGAAACATAAAAGAGAGCATCAAGAAGCATATATAAAACATGTTTAAATCTAACACTCTTTCTATGCATAGGAGTCTTGTAAGAAAACAAGTCAATGAAGAACAAAGTGACTAGCATAGAAAGGCAAAACAAGTGTAACTTCAAAAATTTCAACATAAAGAGAGAAGACTTAATATTATTGTGATATATGAAATCGTGTCTCCCTCTCTCATAAGGACCAGTAGGTCTTAAAGTACCCAGCAAATAAAAGCAAATCAAGAGAAAGCTCAAAACATTCATCATAAAGAGAAGAATTTAGTAACATGAAGATTTCTATAACCATACTTTCCTCTCTCAAAATAATTTTCAGCGGCATCATGAATAAACTCAACAATATAGCTATCACATAAAGCATTCTTATCATGATCCACATGCATAAAAGTATCATTACTCTCCACATAAGCATGAACATTATCATTAGTAATAGTGAGAGTAAAAGTATCACATCCATCATTGTAATCATCATAAATAGGAGGCATAGAATAATCATAATGAATTTTATCCTCAATAGTAGATGGACTGAAATATCATATTCATCATTGTAAACATCATATATAGGAGGCATATCATAATCAACATAAACTATATCCTCAATAGTAGGTGGACTGAAAATATCACAATGATTATAATCATCATATATTGGAGGCAAAGTATATCAAAGCAAATTTCCTCCTTAAAGCTTGGGGGACTAAAAATATCATATTCATCACAACCAGCTTCCCCAAGCTTAGACTTTTCCATAGCATTGGCAATAATGGTGTTCAAAGAATTTATAGTAATACCATTGCTACCATCATGCAAACAAGCCTCCATAGGTTTTTTAATTTTCTCTTCAAAAGCATCATGTCCTAATTCAATATAAAGTTCATAAAGATCTCTAATTTTTTTGTTGTTTTCCATTAAGCCTAACTAGTGAAAATAAAAACAAGAAACAAAAAGATATAATTGCAGAATCTAAAGGAAATAACTTCGAGCACTCACACACTAGCAACAACACTAGAAAATAGCTTAGTAGCCAGAGGATGTGAATACCTTTTACCTTACCTCCCCGGCAACGGCGCCAGAAAATAGCTTGATGTCTACGCACGCTTCTATTCTTGTAGACAGTGTTGGGCCTCCAAGAGCAGAGGTTTGTAGAACAGCAGCAAGTTTCCCTTAAGTGAATCACCCAAGGTTTATCGAACTCAGGGAGGTAGAGGTCAAAGATATCCCTCTCAAGCAACCCTGCAATTAAGATACAAGAAGTCTCTTGTGTCCCCAACACACCCAATACACTTGTCAGATGTATAGGTGCACTAGTTCGGCGAAGAGATAGTGAAATACAAGTAATATGGATGATTATAAGTAGTAATTGCAATCTGAAATAAAATGGCAGCAAGCAAACATGTAGCAGAACTTGTTGTAAACGGTGTTTCAATGCTTAGAAACAAGGCCTAGGGATCATACTTTCACTAGTGGACACTCTCAACAATGATCTCATAACTGAATAAGTAAAAGCTACTCTTAAACACTCTCTTGTTGGATAACAAACACCATTCATTGTGTAGGGCTACAAAAGCACACCTCAAGCCGGAGTAAACAAGCGCCACAACGTCATAAAGGAATCACACACGGTGCACACACTGTCACCTTTACACCGTGGAGAGTACCGGAGTTCATATTAAAGTAACCTCTAGAGTGCATAATAGATAAAGAGTAACATCTACATATTCAACTAGATTAGCACAACTGAACACAAGTAAATACTACTCGGGATTATTCTCCTTCTTGATGAAGCAAGAGTACTATGCGTAGGGCTGCAAAAGCACACCTCAAAGTCTGAGTAAACAAACACCACAATTCCCAAGAATAAGCCATGATAAATGTCTAAATTATTCATAGAGTCACACAAGTACCCACACTGTCACCTTGATACCGTGTTGTCACAATGACTCCAGAAACTAGACAAAATCACTTGAGTAGCATAAACATTATTAATGTATTCAGCGATACTAGCAATACACATGATCACATAAAGATCACACCATGGAGAGAGATGAACCACATAGCTACCGGTAGAGCCCTCAGCCTCGGGGGAGAACTACTCCCTCCTCATCATGGGAGTCAGCAGCGGCGATGAAGATGGCGGTGGAGTCGATGGAGATGACTCCGGGGGCAATTCCCCGTCCCGGCGGCGTGCCGGAACAGAGATTCTGTCCCCGAAACTTGTCGTCGATGGCGGCGGCGCTGCGGAACTCTTCGTGGAATATGACTTCGTTTTTAGGGTTTACGCCTCGGGGGAATAAATAGGCGAAGGGGCAACGTCGGTGGAGCCCGAGGTGGGCCTCCTCACCAGCTGGCGCGGCAGAAGGGGGGCCGCGCCGCCAGGTGGTTTGGCCACCTCGTGGCTCCCTTCGTCTCTCCTTCGGACTCCGTGTACGTGTTGGAAAAATAGGGACTTGGCCTTTTGTTTCGTGCAATTCCGAGAATATTCGCAGAAGTAGTTTTCTGGAATAAAAAACAGCAGAAAACAGGGAACTGGCACTTCGGCATCTTGTTAATAGGTTAGTCCCAGAAAATGCATAAAAGTGATATGAAGTGTATATAAAACATGTAGCAATTGGTATAATATAGGCATGGAACATCAGAAATTATGGATACGTTGGAGACGTATCAACAACCGAATCATACAAGCAAAACTTTTCATGAATAGTACTTTGGAGACATTGCATCTACAGGTTTACATAAGAGTTAACTCAAAAATCAATAGACTCTAGTAAAAGGTATTTAACCAACACAAAGGAAGATTTAAGTTTCAGCGTTTGCTTCAACTTTTAACATATTTATTTCATGGATATTGTCAACACAAAGCAATATAATAAATCCAATATGTAGCATATAACAATTGTTGTACCAAAGTTGACACTAGTGTTTGCTTGTGGAAGATAGAAAGAAGTAGGAAAACTGACTCAACATAAAAGTAAAAGAAAGGCCCTTCACAGAGGGAAGCGGGATTAAATCATGTGCTAGAGCTTTTTATTTTTGAAATCATATAGAGAGTAAAAATTAAGTTTTGAGAGGTGTATATTAATTGGTCAACGAATCAGTAGTGGAAAGTACAATATGACCTCGGCCAAATAGACTTTTAAGAGCGGCTCCCATGAAGGACGTTATTTCTACCAGCAAGGCAGATCATCCCTCTTTTTCTCTTTGGTTTACACATGCAGATGTTTCACTGAGTATTCAGTTGACAAAATGTGAAGAGATTAAGCGGTTAAAGTTGTAATTAATTGGGACTGGGCACCCCGTTGCCAGCTCTTTTTGCAAAATTAATAGATAAGCGGATGTATATGCCGCTAGTCTGAAGGTAAAATCTGCTTGACAAGTGACATAAAGACATCCACCACGTCCTCATGAGCTTGGTAAACATTGACACAAAAAGGAGTAGTAACAATTTTGAATAATTTAAAGGTAGCACATGAAAAATTATTTGGAGTGGCAAGGAAATACCACATATAGGTAGTTATGGTGGACACAGATGGCATGGATTTTGGCTCAAGATTTGGATGCACGAGAAGCATTCCCTCTCAGTACAGAGTTTAGGCTAGCAAGGTTATTTAAGCAAACAAGACTGTCAACCGGTACACCAAGTTTTATATGACCAACATATTGCAAAAATTATAAGACTCCACACTGTCTTCCTTGTTAACCAAACCCTTTTACTAGAAAATATCTAGACCTTAGAGATACCACTCATGCAAACCAAATTTCAACAAGCTTTACGGTAGTTCTTCACTAATGAGCTTAACTTACATGATGCAAAAGTTTAATCATGCCACTTGTTAACTCAAAACAATTGACAAGTATCAAATTATCCAAGTTAGTGATCTACAAGAGTATGTAAGTTTTTCCATTATACCATTTACCACATGCAACATTTTTGTTCCAACCAAACACCAATCAATTTATTTCAATAACTCTCCAAACAAGTATAAGTGAAGTAAGAGAGTACTTTCTTTAAAAGAACTAATAGCTCTGACAAGAGATACATGAAAACAAGAGCTAAAAGCTTAACAGCGCTAGATATGAATACTCAACAAGTATAAGTGAAAATAGGAGTATTCTAATGAAAAAGCGGAGCGTGTCTCTCTCCCAATCAAGAATGCTAGGATCCAATCAAGTTGATATCAGAAAAAAAAATAACATACTGAAAATAAAACACACACACGCTCCAAGAACAGCACATATGATGTGAAAGAATTAAAATATAGTTTCACTAGAGATGACCTGATAATTTTGACGATGAAGAAGGGGATGCCTTGGGCATCCCCAAGCTTAGACGCTTGAGTCTTCTTGAAATATGCTGGGGAGATCCATGGGAGCCTCCCCAAGCTTAAGCTCTTTACTCTTCTTGATCCTATTATATCACTCTTCTCTCTTGACCCTTGAAAACTTCCGCCACACCAAACTCAAAGTAAATCTCATTAGAGGGTTAGTGCATCAATCAAAAACTCACATGTTCTATAAGGACGCAATATGACCGTTACTTTAAACATTAACTACTGCCACTGATGTTATGTGAAGCTCTTCCACCCAAAAAAGAATCCACCAACACTAGTAAAAGAGAGAATGCAAAATAAAAACATAATCTGTCTAAAACAGAACAGTCCGCAAAGACGAATTTTTTCGAGGCACTTACGTTGCTCAGATCGAAAAACTTTGAACTAACGAAAGATGCGTACATACATCAGGATTACGCACAAAAAATTGCAGATTAAAATCACATTTCTATGAATTTATAATTTTCGTACAGTGAACAGCAAAAATCTGTTTCTGCGCAGCAATCAAAATCTAGCATCATCTTATCATTAGAGACTCTTCTTGGCACAACAATGCGAAAAAGTAAAGATACAAAGGAGTTGCTACAGAAGTAAACAAGTTCCTTGACTCAATAAAAAGAAAAATTGCAGAAATAAAAATAATGGGTTGCCTCCCATAAGCGCTTTTCTTTAACGCCTTTTAGCTAGGCACAAAGCATGCATCAAGTATTACCAAGTGTAGAAGCATCAACATTATAATTTGTTCGAACAATAGAATCAAAAGGTGGTTTTATCTTCTTCCTAGGAAGTGTTCCATACCTTTCTTGAGCGGGAATTGATATTTAATATTCCCCTCTCTCATATCAATAATAGCACCAATAGTTCTAAGAAAAGGTCTTCCAAGCACAATAGGACAAGATGGATTGCATTCAATATCCAAAACAACAAAATCAACAGGGACAAATTGTTATTAACCATGATAAGAACATCATCAATTCTACCCAAAGGTTTTTTATCGTAGCATCAGCGAGGTGAACATCCAAATAACAATTTTCCAAAGGTGCTAAATCAAGCATATCATAAAGTCTTTTAGGCATAACAGAAACACTAGCACCAAGGTCACACAAAGCATTGCAATCAAAGTTATTCAACTTCATTTTAATGATAGGCTCCCAACCATCTTCTAACTTCCTAGGGATGGATACTTCACGTTTCAATTTTTCTTCCCTAACTTGTATGAGAGCATTAGTAATATGTTTAGTAAAAGCCATGTTTATTTCACTTGCTTTAGGACTCCTAGCTAGCTTTTGCAAGAAATAATTACTTCAGAAAGATTACAACCATCAAAATCAAAATCATTATCATCAAAGGTAATGGAGCTATTATCTTTCATTACTAAAAATTTCAGCATTTTTATCAAGAACAGTTTCTGAGTTATCAGGCAATTTAAAACGTTTTGCAATAGAAGTAGAAACATTGCCACACCAATTATCTTACCATTAATAGTAGGAGGTTTGCTAACACTTGAGGTAAAGCATTTTCAGTAGTAGAAATAGTACAAACTCTAGCAATACTATTCTTTCTAGCAATTTCATCCTCTCTTTCCCACCTAGCATGCAATTCGGCTAGCATCTCACATTATTATCAATTTTAATTTGTATAGCGTTGAGAGTTTTGCTCTCTTTAACATCATGAGGCATGTTCTTTATTTTCAAAAATTCAACATCAAGAGCAAGACTATCAACCTTAGAGGCAAGAACATCAATTTTCCCAGTTTTTCCTCAACAGTTTTATTGAAAGCAGTTTGTGTACTAATAAAATCCTTAAGCATAACTTCAAGATCAGAGGGTACACTTTTATTATTGTTGTAGGAACTACCATAGGAATTACCATAACCATTGCCACCATTAGAAGGATAGGGCTATAATTACTATTACCAAAATTATTCCTATAAGCATTGTTGTTGAAGTTATTGTTTTTAATGAAGTTCACATCAACATGCTCTTCTTGAGCAACCAAAGAGCTAAAGGAACATTATTTGGATCAACATGCACTTGACCATTTGCAAGCATAGACATAATAGTATCAATTTTAGCACTCAAGGAAGAGGTTTCTTCAACAGAATTTACCTTTTACCTGTTGGAGCTCTCTCGGTGTGCCACTCAGAATAATTTATCATCATATCATCTAGAAGCTTTGTTGCAGCACCCAAAGTGATGGACATGAAGGTACCTCCAGAGGCCGAATCCAACAAATTCCTTGAAGAAAAATTTAATCCTGCATAGAAGGTTTGGATGATCATCCAAGTAGTCAGTCCATGAGTGGGACAATTCTTAACCAATGATTTCATTCTCTCCCATGCTTGAGCAACATGTTCATTATCAAATTGTTTAAAATTCATTATGCTACTTCTCAAAGATATAATCTTAGCAGGAGGATAGTATTTTCCAATGAAAGCATCTTTGCATTTAGTCCATGAATCAATACTATTTCTAGGCAAAGATAGCAACCATTCTTTAGCACGTCCTCTCAAGGAGAAAGGAAAAAGTTTCAGTTTAATAATATCACCATCTACTTCCTTATGCTTTTGCATTTCACAAAGTTCAACAAAGTTATTAAGGTGAGCAGCAGCATCATCAGTACTAACACCAGAAAATTGCTCTTTCATAACAAGATTTAAAAGTGCAGGTTTAATTTCATAAAATTCTGCTAGAAGAAGCAGGTGGAGCAATAGGTGTGCATATGAAATCATTGTTGTTTGTGCTAGTGAAATCGCACAACTTAGTGTTCTCAGGAGTACTCATTTTAGCAAATTAAAACAGGACAGAAAATAACAATTCGAAAATAAACTAGATGCAAGTAACTAATTTTTTGTGTTTTTGATAATTAAAGCAAACAAGATAAAATAAAATAAACTAAGCAAGACAAAAAACAAAGTAAAGAGATTGGAAGCGTGAGACTCCCCTTGCAGAAGTCTTCTATCTCCCCGGCAACGGCGCCAGAAAAATAGCTTGATGACGTGAAACACACGTTCGTTGGGAGACCCCAAGAGGAAGGTATGAAGCAGTGCAGCAGCAAGTTTTTCCTCAGTAAGAAACCAAGGTTGTCAGATCCAGGAGGAGTAGGAGCACTTCAGAAGGTTGTTGGTGATGCCGTTGCTCGATCACAACGTGGAACCTGCACACAACACAATCAAACTATTTTGCCCCAACGAAACAGAAGGTTGTCAATCTTCCCGGCTTGCTGTAACAAAGGATTAAACGTATGGTGTGGAAAATAGTATTTAATTGCAGGAAGTAAAAGGAACAATTGTTTGCATTTGGTGGTTTTATCAGTGTAAAAGAATGGACCGGGTCCACAGTTCACTAGTGGTGTCTCTCCATAAAGATAAATAACATGTTGGGTGAACAAATTACAGCTGGGCAATTGATAAAATAGTGAGCGCATGACAATGCATATAAATGACAAGATGACTACCATGGTATTTAATTGGGCATTACGACAAGATACATAGACCGTTATCCAACCGCATCTATGACTAATAATCCACCGTCAGGTTAACATCCGTGTCCCCTATTGGTATTAAGTTGCAAGCAACGGATAATCGCATTAAGTAATGTGCGTAATGTAAACAAATACATATGACCGTAGACATGCATTGTTATGTTATCCCTAGTGGCAACAACACATCCACAACCTTAGACGTTGCTGTCACTCGCCCAGATTACTGGAGGCATGAACCCACTATCTAGCATAAATACCCCCTTGGAGTTACAAGCATCTACTTGGCCAAAGCATCTACTAGTAACGGAGAGCATGCAAGATCATAAATAACATGTAACATAGATTAATAATCAACTTGATCATAGTATTCAATATTCATCGGATCCTAGCAAACACAACATGCAGCATTACAATAAGATGATCTTGATCATGTTAGGCAGCGCACAAGATCTAAACATGATAGCATAAAGTGGAGAGACAACCATCTAGCTACTGCTATGGACCCGTAGTCTAAGGATGAACTACTCACGCATCACTCCGGAGGCAGGCATGGCAACGTAGAGCCCTCCGGTGATGATTCCCTCTCCGGCAGGGTGCCGGGAAGAGCTTCAGAACCCTCCTGAGCTAGGGTTGACGACGGCGGCGCCTCTGGAACTTTTCGTGGAATATGATTCGGGAAGTTAGGGTTTTCCAGACGGAAGGAATAAATAGGCGAAAGGGCGGCGTCGGAGGCCACCCGAGGGGCCCACACCACCCTAGGGCGCGACAGGGGTGGGGCCGCGCCGAGGCATGGTGTGGCGGCTCCCTAGCTCGTCTCCGTCTCTCCTTTGGACTCCGTAGACGTGTCGGTGAAATAGGGACCTCCGTTGATTTTCGTCCAATTCCGAGAATATTTCCTTAACAGCTTTTCTGAAATACAAAAACAGCAGAAAACAGGAACTGACACTGTGGCATCTTGTTAATAGGTTAGTCCCAGAAAAAATGTATAAAAAAATATGAAGTGTATGTAAAACATGTAACAATTGGTATAATATCAACATGGAACATCAAAAATTATAGATACGTTTGAGACGTATCAGCAGGTATCGGTGATGTGCCCGTCACTTTCCCCTTGGGGTGTCATTTTAGAGGTCTAGTCTACTATCTAAAGGGAGTGCCTTGTGTGTTCTTGTACTCCCCGGACGACTAGATGGGTTTATAGTCTCAGGCGGTGTGGAGGATGGGGCGGCAGTTCTGGGAATTGTCTTCGTGTTGCAGTGCCTCATGTTTGGCCGCTTGGGCGGCATACTCCTTTCCAAGGCCGGTGTGTGTCGTCAGGGCTGGTTCGGATGCTAGAGCGGTGGCTCCCAGAGATGAAGCATGTTGGTTTTGATTGCTGATGACGTGAAAGCACACGTTCGTTGGGAGACCCCAAGAGGAAGGTATGAAGTAGTGCAGCAGCAAGTTTTCCCTCAGTAAGATACCAAGGTTATCAATCCAGTAGGACTAAGAAATCACTTCTGACGGTTGTCAGTGGCGCGCTGATGTGGAACCTGCACACAACACAATCAAACTACTTTGCCCCAGCGAAACAGTGAGGTTGTCAATCTCACCGGCTTGCTGAAAACAAAGGATTAAACGTATGGTGTGGAAAATAGTGTTTAATTGCAGAGAATGAAAAGGAACAATGATTGCAGTTGGTTGTATTATCAGTGTAAAAGAATGGACCGGGGTCCACAGTTCACTAGTGGTGTCTCTCCATAAAAGATAACTAACATGCTGGGTGAACAAATTACAGCTGGGCAATTGATAAAATATTGAGCGCATAACAATGCATATATGACAAGATGACTACTATGATATTCAATTGGGCATTACAACATGATACATAGACCGTTATCCAACAGCATCTATGACTAATAATCCACCTTCAGGTTGACATCCGTGTTCCCCGTTCGTATTAAGGTGCAAGCAACAGATTATTGCATTAAGTAAAGTGCGTAATGTAAACATTACAATTATCCTTAGACAAAGCATTGTTGTTTTACCCCTAGTGGCAACAACACATCCACAACCTTAGAAGTTGATGTCACTCTCCTAGATTACTGGAGACTGAACCCACTATCTATCATAAATACTCCCTCTTGGAGTTAAAAGCATCTACTTGGCCAAAACATCTACTAGAAACGGAGAGCATGCAAGATCATAAATAACATATAAAATAGATTGATAATCAACTTGACATAGTATTCAATATTCATCGGATCCCAGCAAACACAACATGTAGCATTACAATAATATTATCTTGATCATGATAGGCAGCTCACAAGATCTAAACATGATAGCACAAGGAGGAGAGACAACCATCTAGCTACTGCTATGGACCCGTAGTCCAAGGATGAACTACTCACGCATCACTCTGGAGGCAGGCATGGCTTTGTAGAGCCCTCCGGTGATGATTCCCCTCTCCGGCAGGGTGCCGGGAAGAGCTTCTGAACCCTCCCGAGCTAGGGTTGACGACGGCGGGGTCTCTGGAACTTTCCGTGGAATATGGCTCGGCTATTTAGGGTTTTCGCGTCGGGGGAATTATATAGGCGAAAGGGCGACGGCTGGAGGCACCCGAGGGGGCCACACCACCCCACGGCGCGGCAGGAGGTGGGCCTGCGCCGCCCCATGGTGTGGCTGCCTCCTAGGTCACCTCCGTCTCTCCTTTGGACTCCGTGTACGTGTTTGAAAAATAGGAGGTCCTGTCCCAGTTTCGTCCAATTCCGAGAATATTTCCAGAACAGCTTTTCTGGAATCCAAAAACAGCAGAAAACGGGAACTGGCACTGTGGCATCTTGTTAATAGGTTAGTCCCAGAAAATGCATAAAAATGCTATGAAGTGTATATAAAACATGTAGCAATTGGTATAATATAAACATGGAACATCAGAAATTATAGATACGTTTGAGACGTATCAAGCATCCCCAATCTTAGTTCTACTCGTCCTCGAGTAGGTAAAATGATAAAAACAAAATAATTTCTGAGGTGACATGCTACCATCATAATCTTGATCAAATAGTATTGTAAAGCACATGTTATGAATGAAGTGATCCAGATCAATGGTCTATAGTTTGCTAACAAATAGATAATGAGCAAACAACTGAATCATATAAGCAAAAACATTTCATGAATAGTACTTTCGAGACAAGCATCAAAAAGTTTTGCATAAGAGTTAACTCATAAAGCAATAGATTCTAAGTAAAAGGTATTTAACCAACACAAAGGAAGATTTAAGGTTCAACAATTGCTTTCAACTTTCAACATGTATATCTCATGGATATTTGTCAACACAAAGCAATATAATAAGTACAATATACTAGCATATAAAAATTGTTGCACCAAAGTTGACACTAGTGTTTGCTTCTGAGATAGAAAGAAGTAGGAAGACTGACTCAACATAAAAGTAAAAGAAAGGTCCTTCGCAGAGGAAAGCAGGGATTAAATCATGTGCTAGAGCTTTTTAAGTTTTTGAAATCATATAGAGAGTAAAAATAAATTTTGGGAGGTGTTTGTTAATTGTCAACGAATCAGAAAATGGAAAAGTACAATATGACCCCTGCCAACCAGACTTTTAAGAGCGGCTCCCATGAAGGACGTTATTTCTACCAGCAAGGCAGATCATCCCTCTTTTCTCTTTTGTTTACACATGCAGATATTTCACTAGTATCATTGCTTGTCTGATAAATCAGGGCAAAAATGTGAAGAGAATTACGCGGTTAAAGTTGTAATTAATTGGGACTGGGCACCCCATTTGCCAGCTCTTTTTGCAAAATTAATGGATAAGCGGATGTATATGCCACTAGTCTGGTGGTAAAGTTTGTTTGACAGGTGACATAAAGACATCCACCCCGTCCTCATGAGCTTGGTAAACATTGACACAAAAAGGAATAATAAAGTTTTGAATAGTTTAAAGGTAGCACATGAAAAATTTACTTGGAGTGGCAAGGAAATACTACATATAGGTAGTTATGGTGGACACAAATGACATGGATTTTGGCTCAAGGTTTTGGATGCACGAGAAGTATTCCCTCTCAGTACAGATTTAGTCTAGCAAGGTTATTTGAAGCAAATACAGGATATCAACCGGTACAACAAGACTCATATGAAAACATATTGCAAGCATTATAAGAGAGAAGTGCATATTTCAACCTTGAACTTATGCCATAGTTTAATTTGCAACCCTCAATTCCAAAACCGGTTAAAACACAACCTTGAACTCCCAAAACCGTTTAGTTTACGCCCTAGGAAGAGTCAAGGGTGGTATTGATGTGACATGGCATTTGGATAGAGTTTTTTTTGTCCTAGATAGCTAGCTTGCCGCATGTAATAAAATCTGGAGACAAATGTCAATGTGACTACACATTTTTCACATAAGACTACAGATCTCTTTGATCATTAAAGACCTTTTAGCCACAAATAGCATCTCATGGAACTTTTGCTTACCAAGCATATGCATATATCTCAATATTCTGACACTACTCAAAACATAATGATATCTGATATGGCACCCATTTTTCCATTTAAAAAGTCAAGTCTACAAATTTACTATGTGACCTTTTACACTGGTAGATCTTTACCTCTTTTATTGGATGTAGAAATATAGCTAATGGAGCCGATTTGTTTGATTGTATGTTTGATATTTTACGGACGTTCAGTGTCCTTGCAGTGAGAACTAGCTGAGGCACTGAACATGAATACTACTTTTTTCGTCTATGGAAAAGTAAAGTCATTTTTATCTGATAAGTTTTGATTAGTTCTCATCTAGTATCACATTATTTTCGCAGGGATCCAGTTTTTGACGCGCACGCGTGTGTCCAGATGCACAAGCCAACATCAAAGTGCATACATACAGGTATACATATAGACAGCTTAAGTGATTAGATTAGTTAACTATACTATCTAGTAGCGAATTAATTAGCCTATCAACGTATCATTTGGCTAGCAACGCACGCTTGATCAAACCAAGCTTCCGCAATTTCTGAATCACCCTGTAGAATGGTCTGTTCTCCTCGGTCAAAATAGTCATGCATGCATCGTGCCAAACAGCGTTGACTAGTCCACCTGGATTCCACGTCACACAAAACCACCTTTGAATCAGCTGAGGGGTCAAGTAAAATGGTATCGATAGTTAGAGGTTGTGTTCTAACCGGTTTTCAAAATGAGGGTTGTAAATTAAACTAGGGCATAAGTTTGAGGTTGTAATATGCTCTTCTCTCGCATTATAAGACTCTATACTATCTTCCTTGTTAACCAAACTCTTTTACTAGAAAATATCTAGACCTTAGAGATACCAATCATACAAATCAAATTTCAGCAAGCTTTACGGTATTTCTCCACTAATAGGTTTTAACCACATGATACAAAAGCTTAAACATGAACTACTTGATAACTCAAAACAATTTACAAGTATCAAATTATCCAAGACAGTGATCTACAAGAATATGTAAGCTTTTTTCATTATACCATCTACCACATGCAGCATTTTCTGTTCCAACCAAACACCAATCAACTTATTTCAACACAAACTCTCTAAATAATTATAAATGAAACAAAAGAGTACTTTATCTAAAAGAACTAACAACTCTGAACAAGAGATGCATGAAGAACAGGAGTTAAAAGCATAGCAGTAGCTAGACAAGAATACTCAACAAGTATAAATGAAGAATAGGAGTATTCACATGAAAAAGCGGAGCGTGTCTCTCTACTAAACAAGATTGCTAGGATCCAACAAGTTGATCTCAGAAAATAAAATAACAATGCGAAAATAAAAGCACACAGATGCTCCAAGTAAAGCACATATGATGTGAAAGAATTAAAATATAGTTTCACTAGAGATGACCTGATAAGTTGCTGATGAAGAAGGGGATGCCTTGGGCATCCCCAAGGTTAGACGCTTGAGTCTTCTTGAAATATGCTGGGGTGATCCATGGGAGCATCCCCAAGCTTAAGCTATTCACTCTTCTTGATCACATTATATCATCCTCCTCTCTTGAACCTTGAAAACTTCCGCCACACCAAACTCAGAATAATTCTCATTAGAGGGTTGGTGCACAATCAAAAACTCACATGTTCTATAAGGACATGATGCATGTAAAATGCATACATGAACTTTACATTTTATTACATGTTATTCCATGTTATTTGCATCATATAAGGATTATATTCATGATTTATATTGAGTTTTGGGGATAATTAACAACTTCCCCATTTTTCTGGAATTAACCCTGCGCTGTCAGAAAACCCCTTTTTCTATATTTTGATGTTTCAGGGACCCAAATGACGTCCAAATGACCTGAGATTTTACGGGGATCACTTTTTTTGGAAGGAACGAAACGTAGACGCAAAGGAATCGAAGAAACGGAGACCAGAAGGCCGAAAGGGGTGGGCTCACGCGGCCAGATTCCCTGACCATGTGGGACCCACCAAACTGGCCCTCGGGCCTCCGCTGCCATCGATCTTTCTTCCCGAAGCTTCGTCTTGACCTAAAAACGACTATATATAGACCCCCAGGGCTTTCGCGAAAGAGAGCGCCGCCGAAACACAGAAACCACGAAACAGAGATCTGGAGCTGAAGATTGGAGGGGGAAAACTCCGGCGGGGCGCTGCCGGTGTGGTCTCCTTCCCCTTCAATAACATCTCCACCGACACCATGATGAGGAGGGAGTAGTCCACCCCTGGACTATGGGTTTGTGGAAGTAACTTATGTATCTCTCCTCTCTATGAGCTTCACTAATTAGTACCGTATGAGCTGCTGAACATGATTACGGTCATCTATGTAATTCCTTTATGGTGGATCTTTATTATGAGTTAATACATGTTTGAGATTGCAATGGTTTTGTTTCAGTTATGAAAGTAGATGCATATTATGTACCCCGTTCTTATTTACTTGTCATGATCAAGCATGTTTATGAGATCATGTGAGGTGGAACGTGTGCATTAGTTGGAGTAACGGGGGGTGGCTAGTGCAGTAAACGTGAGAGAAAGTTCTGCGATCCACTTGGGTTTTCTACCTTACTTTGTTGCCTCACTAGGGATAAACAAAAATACCATGCTACCGGAGAGTGGATGTGACCTTGGCCACTATCTCCATGACTAGATCTAGCATGTTCTTATTTTAACTTCATGTCATTGAACTTATTGCTATGCTTTGATTTATCTTAATTACTAAGGTGTTATGATTTAGTTCGCATCTTGGTGGAGCATAAGAGAGAGAACAACTTATACTTGAGATCTCTATGTTAGGACGTGATGCCCATATTATTAATAACTTGTCAAACCATGTCTTGCCATCTTACATGTTAATTTTAGTGTTCCATTGTCTACCACGTTATCAAGAGAGAGTGCATTTGTGAAACCATGAACCCTAGTCCATTTTTTAATCATAAGAAACACATTTCCAACACTTTTATCATCACTTTTATTTGCTGCCATTATTAAATCCGAAAATACAAAAACATTTTTACATCTTGCATTCATCATAAAAAATTCAAAAATATCATTTATCATTACTACCATCATCCTTGCATATTTCTTTTACCATCATTGCATATTTACTACTGTTTGCATATTTATTTTATTATCATTCTCACACCTTGTGCTTGACAACCACTTGGTGAGGATGAGGGCACAAAACAATTTATTTTGTTGCAGGTTCTCAAGAGAAGGATAAGGAGATAACACCTGAAATACTGGTTCCCCGAGAGTTCGATATTAAAACCTCGAGTCACCCCTCATGGGGAAAACTGTCTTCCACTACTACATACACTCTGCACTTTGAGTCTCAACCTAACCCATTTACATTTCACGCAGGTAACCACACGAAGGGCCGTCAAGACCGTTTTCTGGCGCCGTTGTGGGGTAACTACGTGAAGGGCCATCAGGACACAAACATGACAATTACTTTTTAAACATTAGCTACTGCCACTGATATTATGTGAAGCTCTTCCACCAAAAAAAGAATTCCACTCAACACTAGTAAAAGAGAGAATGCAAAATAAAAGGCAGAATCTGTCTAAAACAGAACAGTTCTTAAAAACGGATTTTTTCGAGGCACTTACGTTGCTCAAATCTCAAAACTCAAAACTAATGAAAGATGCGTACATATCTGAGGATCACGCACAAAAAATTTCAGATTTAAATATTTTTTCTGTGATTTTACAGAAGCAATACAATGAACAGAAGAAATCTGTTCCTTCACAGAAATCCAAATCTAGCATCATCTTCCTATTAGAGGCCTTACTTGGCACAACAATGCAAGAAAATAAAGATACAAAGGCATTGCTACAGAAGTAAACATCACCTTGACTCAAATAAAGAAAAATTGCAGAAATAAAACAATGGTTTGTCTCCCATAAACGCTTTTCTTTAGTGCCTTTTAGCTAGGCTAGAAGATTTTAATGAAGCTCTCGTAAGAATAAGAGTTGAAAAACAAAATAGAGCATCAAGAGGCAAATATCAACACATTTAAGTCTAACCCACTTCCTATGCAAGGGAATATTGTAATAGAATAAATTATTGAAGCATAAAGCAACTAGCATAGAAAGACGAAACAAATGCACCTTCAAAACTTTCAACATAAAGAGAGGTGTTTTAGTAACTTGAAAACTTTTACAACCATATTTTCCTCTCTCATAATAACTTTCAGTAGCATCATGAACAAACTCAACAATATAATTATCACATAAAGCATGCTTTTCATGATCTACAAACACATAATTTTTATTAAGCTCAAAAACAGTGGGGTCATTAAACCCAATTTTGACAATAGTAGTATAATAAATATCATTAGGCAATATAGGACCATCATCAAGAGCATTATCATATAAGACATTAGGGAGCACATTTTTTACTTTCTGCAATTTTCTTTTCTTGAGTCAAGGATGTTGTTACTTCAAATTTATCAAAAGGAGATATTTCAATAGAATCATGACATTCAACAATAGAGCATTTCTCCTCCTAAGGTAGGCATGGAGGGTAATCATATAATGTAAGAGTTAAAGAGTTACTATCATTAGAAGGTAGATCCTCCTTTTGATAATCACTCTCTTCCTCTTTTTCATCAAATGAGTTTTCAGTTTCAGCAGTTTCTTCTCTCACAGGTTCCTGAAAGGTAGCAAGTTGTTCTGGAGAATAAGTTTTCTCAAGAAATTCAGTGATATAAGGATTATCATTGTAATATTCAAGGCAATAACCAAGTATAGCATAATTCTCAGTTCTACAAGGAGCATCATCATCTTGAATAAAACCAGCAATTTCATATGCACCCTTAAAAACAACAAATTCTTCAATTTGTTCAAGATTATCAAAGTCATAGTTTCCTTTAGCATAAGCAGCCAATATTTCATTATCATTATAATCACATTGGAAAGGGAGGTGTTTATGCCTCCTACAGCAAAAATATTCATTAAAGCACCAGGATTCATCATAAGTAAAGCACAAGTTTCTAGCAAAATAATTCAATTTATATATTTGTACCCATAAGTGTTTCCCTTTTAGAGACAAGTGGTATTCCTTATAGTAATTCTGATGTTCCTCCGTGAACCCACTTAGACAATAAGATTTTGTTTCAAAGAGAAAACCCATTGATAGCGAATAAATAACTAGACATAATAACAAACCGAAATAAACTAAATGCAAGAAACTAATTTTTTGTGTTTTTGATAGATAAAAGCAAACAAGACAAGATAAAATAAACTAAGCAAGACAAAAACAAAGTAAAGAGATTGGAAGCATGAGACTCCCCTTGCAGAAATCCTCTTACTCCCTGGCAACGACGCCAGAAAATATTGTTTGATGACGTGAAAGCACACGTTCGTTGGGAGACCCCAAGAGGAAGGTATGAAGCAGTGCATCAGCAAGTTTTCTCTCAGTAAGATACCAAGGTTATCAATCCAGTAGGAATAAGAAATCACTTCTGAAGGTTGTCAGTGGCGTGCTGACGTGGAACCTGCACACAACACAATCAAACTACTTTGTCCCAACGAAACAGTGAGGTTGTCAATCTCACCAGCTTGCTGAAAACAAAGGATTAAACATATGGTGTGGAAAATAGTGTTTAATTGCAGAGAATGAAAAGGAACAATGATCGCAGTTGGTTGTATTATCAGTGTAAAAAATGGACCGAGGTCCACAGTTCACTAGTGGTGTCTCTCCATAAAAGATAACTAACATGCTGGGTGAACAAATTACAGCTGGGCAATTGATAAAATATTGAGCGCATAACAATGCATATATATAACAAGATGACTACTATGATATTCAATTGGGCATTACAACATGATACATAGACCGTTATCCAACTGCATCTATAACTAATAATCCTCCTTCAGGTTGACATCCGTGTTCCCCGTTGGTATTAAGTTGCAAGCAACAGATTATTGCATTAAGTAAAGTGCGTAATGTAAACAATACAATTATCCTTGGACAAAGCATTGCTGTTTTACCCCTAGTGGCAACAGCACATCCACAACCTTAGAAGTTGCTGTCACTCTCCCAGATTACTGGAGACTGAACCCACTATCTAGCATAAATACTCCCTCTTGGAGTTAAAAGCATCTACTTGGCCAAAGCATCTACTAGAAACGGAGAGTATGCAAGATCATAAATAACATATAAGATAGATTGATAATCAACTTGACATAGTATTAAATATTCATCGTATCCCAGCAAACACAACATGTAGCATTACAATAATATGATCTTGATCATGATAGGCAGCTCACAAGATTTAAACATGATAGCACAAGGAGGAGAGACAACCATCTAGCTACTGCTATGGACCCGTAGTCCAAGGATGAACTACTCACGCATCACTGCAGAGGCAGGCATGGCGATGTAGAGCCCTCCGGTGATGATTCCCCTCTTCGGCAGGGTGCCGGGAAGAGTTTGAACCCTCCCGAGATAGGGTTGACGACGGCGGCGTCTCTGGAACTTTTCGTGAAATAAGGCTCGGGTATTTAGGGTTTTCGCGTCGGGGGAATTATATAGGCGAAAGGGCGGTGGCTGGAGGCACCCGAGGGGGGCACACCACCCCACGGCGCGGCAGGAGGTAGGCCCGCGCCGCCCCATAGTGTGGCTGCCTCCTAGGTCGCCTCCGTCTCTCCTTTGGACTCCGTGTACATGTTGAAAAAATAGGAGGTCCTGTCCAAGTTTCGTTCAATTCCGAGAATATTTCCAGAACAGCTTTTCTGGAATACAAAAATAGCAGAAAACAGGAACTGACACTGTGTCATCTTGTTAATAGGTTAGTCCCAGAAAATGCATAAAAATGCTATGAAGTGTATATAAAACATGTAACAATTGGTATAATATAAACATGGAACATCAGAAATTATAGATACGTTTGAGACATATCAATTGCTTCTACGATAGAACCATCGACTAGACTGACCCAACAACCTTGTTTGTTTGACCCGATGGGTCGACCCGACCCATTCCCACCTTGAGCTACGTAGGGAACCCGAGGGTGCCGGATTTTCTACTCCATCCGCCAGGTTCTGCTTCGCAACGAGAATTTGTGGAATTTGGACGGCTGCATACATGCAGGAGGGGACTTTTTTGTGAAATGGGTCACGACTTAGCCGGATCGTACAAGCACAACGTATCACTTTTGTATGTGTATGTCACGACGACGTCAGGTTGGCCATGGCATTGACGATGGCTAGCGCGTTGGCGCTGAGGTGCAGGAGGCCCTCGTGACGCCACGCTTGCCCACATATGCACGCTTCGCACGTGGAACCTCACCATCCTCCTTGTCTGCCGCGCCGCTATGCCTCTCCTCCTCTGCCTCCTCCTCCCCCATGGCCCCCCGCCGACTGCCGCAACATGTCCACCGCGTCCCCGAGCACCATCACGCAGTTCCCCCACCGCCTCCGCCCCCCAGGGCGCCAAGTGGTTGTCCGTTGCCATCCCTTCATGGTCGCTCTTGGGCCCTGTGCACTGTTGGCGATCACATTCAGCGCGGCCCACGCCAGCCTTGGGGAGACCTCCGCATCACACTGAGCCGGGTACCCTGTCCCCGCGCACCACATGCTCATGAAGCTCATGTTGTCGCCGCCGCTGGTTTCCGACGGTGCAAGCCGCACGAAGAGCAGGAGGAGCACTTGCAAGAGGGAAATTTGTGGAATTTGGCGTTGCCGCTGTCAATGTCGCTTCTTTCTTGGTTGTTGATTACGCCTATTTCCTAATTAGAGCATCTCAACCCGGAGACCCTATAATTGGCCCCCAAACTGTCCGAGTTGAGTACTCTGGGCGTGTCTGTGGACAGTGACCAGACAACTCCCATAATTGGTGTAATGGAGATGCATCTCCTTCTCGGTGACATCTTTCTTGATCTTCTTCATCTTCATCTGAGTTGCATCTGTTTTGGTTTTGCAATCATCGACAATGTCAACAAGATGCAACTCCATTTTCATCTTGTCTTCTTCTATCCTCTTCTTGTCTTCTTCAATCTTCTTCTTTTCTTCTTCCATCTTCTTTATTTTCTTCTCCAACTTCCGGTTTGTATCATGAACTTCTTGGAACTTTTGTTCGATTTTCCTCTTTTCCTCAATTGTGAAGTTCAAATACCCCAATATGCACATCTTGCCTCAGAGGGAATCGTTCAACTCGGATATCACACCACGGACATTGCAACTACATGTTTTTGAATCTTACAATTGAACAAAATGCAACTCAAATCCACTCCCATTGCACAATTTTGGGGAAAAACTCAAAATGTGAGCAAAACCTAGGACATACCGAGTTGGAGGAGCTGCCCTCCTCGTATAGAGGGTAGGAGCTTGCCGAGTCCTTGTTCGTGTCCCAGGAAACCATGGTGTCGGAGACCGGTGGGCGGAGACGGGCGGCGGAATGGAAAACGACCGATGAGGCAGGGGGCTTGGGTTTCGACGAACTTACAGATCGGATAGCGGGCGTGCTGAGAAGCCGTGGAAGATCGACGACTTGATGTGGGAGAGGCGGAGGCGGCGGCGGAAATGCTCGCGGCAAATGCAGCCAAATCCGTCGCACACATGTGGCCAAATCCGTCACAATGCGGTCGCAACGGAGCTCTGCTACGGCGGAAATCTAGTCGGGGAAGGTTCACGAGCAAGTGCGGACGACGGCGGGGAAGTGGCGACCGAAAAGGAGGGGCGGCAGCGCCGGAGCTATAGGCAGAAGGGCGGAGCTAGGTGAAGAAGCCGATGGAGTGTGAAAAATATCTACTGTCCGGGCGAGGGTTTCGTCCGATTTATAGTGAAAATGGGTAGTCCGATGTGTCAACGACCACGGGGCGGACGCGTCTGAGCGGCCCCAAACCCTTCCCTACATATGGGCTAGGTCTGGGGATTGCCGGACAAACTGAACGTTTGTCTGAGTTTATGGGCCTGGTTGGGTGCTGGTTTTCAGCTCAAACCATGTTCGGCATGTCGGCCTGAACGTTTGGGGAGGGTTTAGCCACCATAGTTGGAGATGCTCTAGTTCCACAGAGGCTGGTTAATTAGTGACAAGTGGCAGGATGCCAGCCAAGCAAAATACGTATGCCACATTGTACCGATGATCGTATTGTTCCACTTATGCAACTTTGGTGAACTTATTTTGGGTATTTCAAAGTCCGGTGAGCAAAGTGAGATATAGAGTCAGACTATAAAAGAATTTTTAATAAGCAGGCTAAGACGATAAAATTTCAATCGTGTAGTAGTTCCTGACTACTCACGATCTGACGGCTTGCAAACCGCACGGCGGAGGACACGAGGCCACCACCGCCGCTCGCCGTCCGACGCCAGTGAGCATCTCCCCACTGTCGCTGCTCCCACTCCTCGAATAAAGTACTCCTCCTACGCTCCAAAATCACTCTCCTCCCTCCATTCCCTCCCTCCCGATCTGATTCCCCTCCCTCCTCCGATGCCATCTCGCCGGTCCTGACCGCGCCCCATCGCCCGCCGCCGCCGAACCGACGGCGAGCCGGAACCCTAGCTGCCTAGAGCCGCCCCTCGGCCATGGCGTTATGGTGGCCGCTGCTGGTGCTCGCCGCCGCCTACGCGCTCTGCCGCGTCCTCCTCTTCCTCATCCCGCCCACCGTCCCCTCCATGGAGGTCGACGCCGCCGATGGTACGCCCTCCCCCATTCCCCGCACTAGTTTTTGTATATTGCTGGTTTCCCCGTGGGGATTGGTAGGGGTTTACGAGGGTTTATTGACCGCGTTCTGGATTTGGTGCAGTGCTGGAGGAGGTGAACCAGAATAAGGAGGACAGCTTCATCTACGTAAGTCCCCCCTTCACATTCCTTGCTCTGGTGGTGATTTGGGTCCGAAATTACGAATGGGTGATCCTATGCACATGCCCGATTGCTGGTGCCTTCATCCTGCGATGTGTTTTGGTGGTGATCTGGGGAGCATCTGGTGCATCCGCGGTTTTCACTAGTTTGTTTGATCAGACCATGCGTCTTCGTTTGGTTGCGAGCCAGCTTAGATGTTGGGAGGGTGAGTGACCCAGCGATTCTGCTATCATGACTGAACGTTGCTTGTTTTGGATACTCTGACCATGATTTGGTGTGACTTGCGATTGCACGTTGTAGTATGAATTGATGTCTTCTGATAGGTATTTGGGTTGCCCATTGCCTCGAAGAATAGCGCGACGCGGTAATATTACTGACTAGTGTTATGTGGTTATTTTGCTCTTGGCATGAGGCATGGTCTAGTGGATTAAGCTGTAGCATTCTGATATGGCTATTTCGCACAGCATGTACATCTGATGCAGTACTGAACTGCTGTATTTTTTGTGGAAACCTTGGTATGTTCCAAATTTCCAATGCTACGATCATGGCATTGGCAACTTGAAGTTGCGGCCAATAAAGTTTAAGAAAACACTTGATAACAGTTTGGTTGACATCTGATTGACAAACATAAATGAATTTTACTTTTGGCACGTAATCCATCTTTAATGTGGTTAGGTCTCATTGTCTCAGGGCCAAAATGGTTCATTGCAGTGATACAATGATAACTTGTAGATGAACTGTATAATTCTTTTTCATGCTGGGTTCCCCATTTTCCATTACTTTAAAATGAAAAAAAACAAAGGTCTTAACCAAAAGGAAAGATGAGAAACAGGTTCGACACACTAGGGGAAAACCAACTGTTCACCCTCAGTTAGGTAGAAATCTGATTTGGTGCGGACATAGGTTTTCAGGAATGGTTCGAGAGAAGCAGTACGAATTATTTTTAGCCGTGGTGATTTTCTTTCAGCTGAACTAATGAAGGCTCAGATGACCTGCTGTGGCAGCAACAGCCCTGGGAACCAAATGATTTAATGGCTTCCATTTGGATTTTCAGTTCTTTTAGGTTAGAAGTCATTTTTTGATTTGTAGCATGTTGAGTTTATGCTCTGCTACAGATACCAAGGAAGGGGAAAGCTGCCCAGACTGACAAGGTTCGATGCTACGAACCAGCTACCATGAAATACTTGGGATACTTCCCTGCATTGACTCCTGATGAGGTATGCTGTTGGCTTGCTACAATGTACAGAACTGTATGGTTATTAGGTCTGGTTATCCTCTTCTGCATTATTATCTGGAGATATGTTTTGCTCCTTCCTTCCTTATTGATTTGATTTATTTAAAGAGCAAGCAAAGCTTCTTGTGTACTATTCTTGAATATTGGACCTTTAATTAATGTGGCTTCTTTTGACTCATTAGGTCAGGGAGCATGTCGCACAAGCCAGTAAAGCACAAAAGATATGGTCAAAAAGCAGCTTCAAACAAAGGCGACAGTTTCTCCGGATCCTTCTGAAATATATACTTGAACATCAGGATCTGATATGCGAGTAAGGACATATTGACAATTCAAAACATTCTTGTCGTCTGATTTAGAAGCTGCCAACGATCATTTTCAAAATAGTGCCCACCCTGCCCTTGATGAAGGACTTCTGATTTATTTGCTCATAGTTTCCAACAAAATATGGAAAATCTGATGGTGATTACTGTTCATTTATGCAGGATATCATCCCGGGACACTGGAAAGACTATGGTTGATGCTTCATTAGGCGAGATAATGACCACCTGTGAGAAGATTACCTGGCTTTTGGATGAGGGTGAGAAGTGGTTAAAACCTGAGTACAGGTACGACTCTTGAAACTAGAAATACTCAAATATGACGTATGAAATAACTTAAGCCATACAATGTCAGTGTTCAATGTTGATTCAACCAGGAATGCTAAAGTTTAATGTTGATTTAACCATCATGTTTGACAAATACAACATACAGAGGAACAATTGAGGTTAAATTAAGCGTAGCAGGTGTGACTTGCGGTGGGCACTTGGAGTACACACTAGACCACTTTATGGTATTGTTACAGGGGCCGTTTAGCATGTTAAGTATCATGACAGCCTGGACATTGGAACTTAGAACTGCAACAGATGAATTCTTATCTTGATTAAAACAGAATATACTACAGATATCAGGCCAGCAACTTCTGCTAATTCTTCCACAGAAGGATATGCCTTTTCATTTTTGCACAGGTCACAGTAATATTCTGCTAGAAAGACAGCAACTATACACTGCAGCACTGTTGCTGAGGGCATTTATTTCATTTCTTAACATTCAAAATAATGCCTTAATTAATTTTACGCTGAAGTAGTGTTTTCTTTTCTTGTTATCAACATGTATGATGTATTGCCTTTTTAATACTGTTCAGGGCTTGTGGAAGATCAATGCTGCATAAAAGAGCAAAAGTTGAATTCTACCCTCTTGGAGTGATTGGTGCAATAGTATCTTGGAATTATCCCTTCCACAATGTATTCAATCCGATGCTGGCTGCAGTATTCTCTGGTAATGCAGCAGTTATAAAAGTAAGTCGTCAGATGAATATTGTCTATAATCTAGCATGGGTAAATGTTCTTGATCATGATCAAGCACGACTAAGATTCTTTTAGTTTATGTACATTTTTCATCTAGTTCCTTTTGTCGGCAAAATGCTTTGGCTTAGCTTGAGGTCTGGATCTTCTTATTAGTTACGTTAATCTATGGTCTGCTGAGTGTATGTTCTTGTTCGCAACCTCGGTAGAGCCTCCAGAAGTATGGTTCTTTTTTCTAAAGATTTACAAGGATGATATACCCCAATTCGACCTGACTGTTACACACCATTGCCATGAAAACTCTCACAGGCTAGGTCAACTTGTTGACTTTTTTGTCATTCGATGATCTTCATTGGCTACTATTTGTGCTGTATATTTTGCTGTCCTTAAGGTGAAGCTAGTAATTCTCATGAAAACAATGAATTGCGTAGTCCACAAATGGGTAGTGTTATTATGTCATTAGCTTTTTTGTTCCAAGTCAAAACTTATGGAGGCTATCATGCGTTTATTGGCTTTTACCTGGAAAGTCAAATTTCATTATAACCTCTGAATTTGATATTTTCAATTATTTTCTTGATTTATGCAACAAAAATATCGCAATGTAATCCATTATTCTAATTGATGAAATGCTGATTTACAGGTTTCAGAGCATGCGAGTTGGTCTGGCTGCTTTTATTACCGTATCATACAAGCAGCTCTGTTAGCTGTTGGTGCCCCCGATAATCTAGTGCACATAATAACCGGGTGAGAATGTTACTTCTGTATTTTCTTGGTGTTCAGGTTAATTGCTGACATGGCCTATCTTCTGGCTTTTTTTTCTCTAGTTTTGCAGAAACTGGTCAAGCTCTTGTATCTTCAGTGGACAAAATAATTTTTGTTGGATCACCTGGTGTCGGAAGGATGGTATGACTCACATCTGAAGTAGTGATTTCTTAATCTGATGCTGCTAATATTCGTTATGTCCCTGTAGATGCCATGATCGATGATGCATGTATACATTTCTGTTGCTTGCCTCTATTATATATGTTTTTAATGTGTTCAGTTTTATGCTCATCACAGATTATGCAAAAAGCATCGGAGACATTAATACCTGTAACTCTTGAGCTTGGTGGTAAAGATGCATTTATTGTGTGCGAAGATGTGGATTTACCTAATGTAAGTGTAGTTTTATACCCTGCCTTGGCTAGATTGTTTTCTTCAACGGTATTATAGTAGCCACTAACCTATGCCCCTTGCTCATTTGAAGGTTGTTCAAGTTGCTGTGAGGGCTTCACTGCAATCTAGTGGACAAAACTGTGCCGGTGCTGAACGATTTTATGTTCACAAGGATATCTATCCTACCTTTGTTTCTCGAGTAGTGAAGATAATCAAATCGATATCTGTTGTAAGTTCAAAGAGCCTTATCTTGCAGCCAATAGCCACATGCCCAAGTGCAGTTTTTATTATCTGTTATTGAGTTTTGAATTTGAACACAAGATTCACCATCTGGTCTTATTTTATATTTTCCTTTATTGTAGTTACTCTTGATACTGTTATGTCGTCCTTGCAACTTTTACATTCACATTTAACCTAAGTTTTCATATTTAGAACCTTTTGTTTTCGCAAAGTGTATTGTTATTTTAGTTCCAGCATACAATATGTTACTCAGTTTAAATATATTCTTAACTAAATAGGTGACAGTTGATACTTTTAAGTAGGCGGTAAGTATGTTAGTTAATGCTGTTAACTGTTTTCTGATAGTATGTGTGATGATTTGCCTTCTCATTTTCTATTGTGCTTTTCCTAGGGCCCCCCATTATCTGGCAGATATGATATGGGTGCAATCTGTATGATAGAGCACTCTGAGAGGCTTCAGAGTCTTGTTAATGATGCTCTTGACAAAGGTGCCGAAATCGCTGGCAGGGGGAGCTTTGGCAATCTGGGTGAAGATGCAGTTGATCAGTTCTTTCCTCCAACTGTTCTGGTGAATGTTGATCACACAATGAAAATAATGCAAGAAGAGGTATGCTGGAACTAATGCATGTATGATTTTGTTTTTCACCAATGATGTTAGCCTTACCACAGTTACTTGGTGATTAACAGGCATTTGGACCAATCCTACCGATCATGAAATTCAGTTCTGATGAAGAGGCCATCCAACTTGCAAATGACTCGAAATACGGTCTCGGTTGTGCCGTGTTTTCTGGCAACCAGAAGCGCGCCATCAAAATAGCATCTCAACTGCACTGCGGTGTCGCAGCGATCAATGACTTTGCTTCAAGTTATATGTGCCAGGTAGGTAACACTATCTAGTTTGTGGTCTCTCCTTTGTAATAATTGACACATGAATTGAGGTATCCGTATCAATAGTTGAAGAGCAGTTTAAAAATTAGCATGCCCATCATATTGCTTCTTCATTGCTTTATACTCCGTATTATCTGCTGCCGATGCGAGTACGCTTACTTCTGTTTCTCGGTGCAGTCTTTGCCCTTCGGTGGTGTCAAAGACAGCGGGTTTGGAAGATTTGCTGGCGTGGAAGGCTTGCGTGCCTGCTGCCTTGTTAAGGCAGTTGTCGAAGATAGATGGTGGCCATACGTCAAAACGATGATCCCCAAACCCATTCAGGTCTGCTATCTGCTGTTTTCCAATACAGTTTGTCTGACTTGCTTGGTTTGCCTGTTACTATGTTTCTGATAGACAACCAATGATCATCTTGCACCTGCAGTATCCTGTCTCGGAGAACGGGTTCGCGTTCCAGCAGCTGCTGGTAGAGACCCTCTACGGCATCAGCGTGTGGGACAGGCTGCGGTCGCTGGTGAACCTGCTGAAGATGATCTCGGAGCAGAAAGCAACTCCGACCAGGAAGAAGAAGGCGCTGAACAGGGACTGAAGAGTTCGGGGCAGGTGTTCGGTCAGCTTTGCTCTCGTGATGTTCCTGTCGGTGGCGTGGCCGTTTGACTGCTGTCCCCGTGCCTAGTTTGCATTCCGGGGATCAGGTTCAAGTACACGGTAGCATCTATCCAAATGGAAACGCCCTTTAGAACTACTAGTGGTGTTCTTTCGTCAAGTTCGAAATCCACAGCGCAAGCCCTGGGTTCGAGTTTAAACTCCAAGAATGTAAATGTCGCATGAGATTGCTGGGACTTGATGGTTTCGTGGGGCCTGCCTTAGTTTCGTGTGCTTGGGGTGTGTGAACACCTTGTGGTTTCAGTGGCGCGTGGATGATAAATATCCATCTACCTCTGCCCTGTCTAACAGTGTCAAGCGTCAACGATCCTGCCATGCCGTGCTGCAAGACGGTGTGTTGCGAGAGGCAGCAGCAGGATGTAGCATCGTCATGTGCCGGGATTAATTGCCCTTGTGACCGTGTCTTCGTCCATGCAATTAAGTGGCGTGCAGCCTTTTTGCCTTATCTTGTGCATATCCTCCTCTTTCACTGAGAATAGCTAGCTGTGCGTGCATCATTGCTCTATCCATTGGTGAGGAGGCACATGGAGCTCCGTTCAGACAAGCGCAATCTGAAGCGACTCCGGTTGGGCAACGGCCATCTATGTCCCGGACATCGTTCTGCGGTTACCTCTGGAGCATGGACGAGCCGAAGCTGAAGGAAAATCAGATTGAAAAACGATGATTTTTTTTTTTGAAACTAGGCAAAAGATTTACCTTTTTTATTGATATAGAAGAATTGAATTGACCAGTTTATAACAAAAACTGGCCGAAAACCGATGCAGCAGAAAAACGCAACACACCAGACCCAATGCCGCGTTCCCGACGAGTCGGGGACTTACTGGTACGATGATCTTCTTCTATGGAGCGATTTACTGTTTTATGGAGCGATTTACTGATGCGCGTAGACATGCATGCATTGGTCTCAGTGGTGAACAGTATTGTGGAATTCTGTGTCAGCTGTCGGATCATCAACTTTTTTTTTGCGGGGAAAAAGACATGATATTAAAGCTCCGTTCTTACAGAAAGACCCAGAATAAATGAAAAATTACAACGACGTTCTCTGGATCCCGATGTCGATGACGAGCACGATGCCGCCGCCGCCGTACCTCTTGATGGCTTGGATCAGGCACAGGCCCTCCGCGGACGGGAAGTCGCCGGTCGCCAGCTCCTGAGAACTTACACCGCATCCCTGCATCTCCATCGCGAAGCTCCAAATCACAGCCTTCTCTTTATTCAACAAGTTCCGGCCCGGCCGCCACGCCATCGCCGGATAGGGCTTGACGAACTCCACAGATCCGAAGAACCGCGAGCTCGGGAAAGGCGGGATCTCCACCACGAAGCTCCGGAGAGCGCCGCCGTTGAAGGGGACGAGATCCGCCGCAACACGCCTCGCCGACCGCACCACCGCCTCCACAGCGCCGCCGACAGGCCTCCTAGACGACCCTACACTATATACAAGCCGCGGATCGACGATCCCCCGTCCTCCCGCCGCCGAGCGACCGCCGGAGAACGAGGAATCGACGACCCGGCGGCGAGCGAGGTGGATCTCCCGGAGAGTTTCAGAAAATCGCCCCTCCCAACTGTAGCGGGGAAGGGGAACGACCAAGCTTCGTTTTTGGCTGTGCAACGGTATATTTCGTCTGTGGATTTATTGCCAAATGCTGGTCCATTAAATACTTGCGTGATGCCACACTGTACTACCCACAGCTCGATGCGACGATGCCCAGCAGGCTATAAGGTGTACCACGTCAGTAAAAATCCGGCTGGAGGGAAGAGAAGGGAAGAAAGAGAATGGAGCGGGGGCTTCTGCTACCGCCCGGCTACAGCACGTGAAACGAGAGTGTGCAGCCGGCTTGCAGCCTGGCGCTGACGCTAGAGCTGGCTCTATGCATCGATTGAGTCTTGCATGCATGCACAGACTAATTAAATATTACATGAAGCCAGTAGTAGCTAGCTTATTGTATACTCTCGGCTATTTAAGAGGACGATAAGTGACCTGGCAATCGTATGTAGCCGGCTGCCGGCTACATTACTGTCCTTGCTCTAACACTTTCTTCACAGCTTTTAGAGATGGAACAGGCTGTGGGGGAGAAAATGTGTCGCGTAAGCTTGGAGTTCTAGACAAATTATCGGAGAGCGCAGGAAAAACCAGTTGAAAGAGGCAAAGAACATTGGTCAAAACCTCGACAAGGTATATCGAAGATCAGTGTAGATGCTGCATAAGATGTTGATCAAGGGAGAGGTAGTGTGGGAGTCATTGTAAACTTTGTTGCCGATGCGACGATGCTCTTCGAGATGGCTTGAGCTTAGCACAATATATTTAGGTTCAAATAGGATTTTAATCCAATCTGACGATCTCCAGGTAATCGACACGTTGCTGAGTGGAGGCAGTTCTTCAACTTCCTTGGCAGCGATATTTGAAGATTGCGGATTACTATTTTCGGGGTTTGTGAAGATCAATTTCAAGCATTGCTGTAGGAAAGCTAATGAAGTGGCGCACCTTGATTGTATTTGGGACGATGATCCCCTAGCTTTACTTTGTCCAAACTCATAAACGATGTAAGTGTGTTTACAAATCAAGAAAGTGCGCCCAATGGCTTTCACTTAACAAAAAGATCACAGAAGATCACACATCAATTGGCATATAGCGATATACTGATATACTAGGCATGCAGACGGACAGTCCGGCAGGACGTGGCGGACGTCCGCCAGAGACACTTTATGCTAATCCGTTTAAACGAATCTTGTTTAGCCAACCGTATAATCACCGGATGGGCAGACGTGGCGGACGAAAATTTCGTTCGGACGGACGTCCGCCTGCATGCCTATGATATACCCCAAGGAAAAAAGAGAGAGAGAGAGGATGTATTCGCGCCATGAGGCGAGAGATGAATGCACACACGTACTTACGAGCAAGCTTTGCTTCTACTACCTACATACGTATACGTGAGTGAGCGTAGACTACGCAGATAAACTGATCCACATGCTGGGATGCATAATGCAACATGCAATCACAAGAACAGAAGGTGCAACCCTGCAGCTGCGCGCGGCCGCATGCATGCACGCTGTTGGTTGGTTGGGCAGACGGGCTAGCTAAGCTAGGAAGCGCGTGGGCTTGCATAAATGCCCCACCGGCGGCCGGCCGGGGCCAACCCATATGCACATTCTCCGGGCAGATACGTCGCGCCATCGCTCCCGCAGCACCGTCAACACCACCGGCGAAATCCGCGGCACTCCCTCGCTCTGTCAGAAACACCCACTGCTCCCTCATCCTCATACCACCGTCGTCGATCGTCTCACCGCGTCGCGCCGATCAATCTCAGCTCACAGATTGCCAGCCAGCCAACGCCCCAACCAACTGCATTTACTCCCACTCCTAGCTCAACGAGAGCTGCACCACGCTTCGATCTAGCTTCAGCTGCACTATATAAAGCCCCTCGGTCCAGCTTCAGAGCAGAGCAGAGCATCACTCACCATAGCTAGCTGAGCTAATTGGCAGAGAGAACCGAGCAATGGGGAGGCGAGTGTGGGCCGTGGCGCTCGCGGCGCTGGCCGTGGTGGTGGCACTCGGAGTGGCCGCCGAGGCGCGTCGCCTGGAGAAGGACGGCTTGGGCGGTGGTGGCGGATTTGGCGGCGGAGGCGGCTTTGGCGCCGGGATTGGTCAGGGTGGTGGTGTCGGCATCGGGTTCGGAGGTGGTAAGGGCGGTGGTCTTGGAGGAGGTGGTGGTGCTGGGGGTGGGCTCGGCGGAGGGCTTGGCCATGGGGGCGGCGTTGGGATTGGGTTTGGTGGCGGGAAAGGAGGAGGTTTAGGTGGAGGTGGTGGCCTCGGAGGAGGAGGCGGTCTTGGTGGAGGTGGTGGTCTTGGCGGAGGCATTGGACATGGCGGTGGGCTAGGAGGTGGCATCGGAAAGGGCGGTGGGCTAGGAGGTGGTATTGGCAAGGGTGGTGGTTTTGGAGGTGGCATTGGAAAGGGTGGTGGACTTGGAGGTGGCATTGGAAAAGGTGGTGGTCTCGGTGGAGGAATTGGGCATGGCGGTGGGCTCGGAGGTGGTATTGGACAAGGTGGTGGTCTTGGTGGAGGTGCAGGCAGCGGTGCCGGTGGTGGTTTCGGCGGAGGCGCAGGAGGTGGTGCTGGTGCCGGTGGTGGCCTTGGAGGTGGTGCTGGTGGAGGAGGAGGACTCGGTGGTGGTGCGGGAGGAGGTTCAGGTGGTGGCCTTGGAGGTGGCGCCGGTTCCGGTGGTGGACTTGGTGGTGGCGCTGGAGGAGGTGCCGGTGGCGGCCTTGGAGGCGGCACAGGTGGAGGTTCCGGTGGTGGCTTTGGAGGCGGCGCGGGTGGAGGTGCCGGTGCAGGCGGTGGTCTCGGTGGCGGTGCGGGAGGAGGTGCCGGTGGAGGCGGTGGACTCGGTGGTGGTGCCGGAGGAGGTTCCGGTGGTGGCCTCGGCGGCGGCTCTGGGGGAGGACTCGGTGGCGGTGCTGGAGGAGGTGGCGGACTCGGCGGTGGAGCCGGTGGTGGCGGAGGAGCTGGAGCCGGCGGCGGATTCGGAGGTGGCAAGGGCGGTGGCTTCGGCGTGGGAGGCGGCAAAGGTGGAGGCTTCGGTGGAGGTTTAGGCGGCGGCGGCGGTGCCGGAGGTGGCGCAGGCGGTGGTTTCGGAGGAGGCGCTGGCGGTGGTGCAGGAGGTGGCGCCGGTGGTGGCTTCGGAGGAGGCGCAGGGCTGGGCGGCGGAGGATTCGGCGGAGGCGGAGGCGGCGGCGGTGGCATCGGTGGTGGGCAGTGAGGTCCGCGCGCGGGGAGCGGGCACGCGCACGTCGCGGTTGCTTCGGTCCATGCAGGCAAGACCAGCGTGACGACGCGCGTAGCAGGACAGAGGCAGTCTTGGTAGTCTACGTATACGTATGGGAAGTGACCGAATAATTCGCGACATTCCTTCTCGTTGTGTATGATATACTAGTAGTATTCTTCCGAAGCCATTTATAATCTTTCCAAATGTACGCCACGAAGAGATATACGGATTATATATTACGGAGTGTGCTCTGTGATGATACCATTTCGAACATGTGTGCATCAGTGCATCTACGCACGTAGACCGGCTTGCACTGGTTCAGTCCATCAATTTGGTCTGCAATTGCAGACTTGCACAGTGGAGATTTTTTTCTCCTGGGCACCATGCTCCCTCCTGTTTAAAAAAATTGAAAATTATATTTATAAGTTTTTGAAAAATTCTGAAAATAATTCCGCATATAGCCAATCATATATGCCACTAACGTACGAAATATCAACTTCGTATTCTGAGCTACACAAAATTTTTCTAAATTTTATCATATTTGTTATTTTTGTGTAGCCCATAATATAAAGTATCTCAGATTAAAATTTGAGATACACCATGGGCTACATCTTTTTTTTTCTCAGATTTTTTTGGAAACTAAGAAATATGATTTTTGAATTGTTTAAATAAAAGAGAGCACTGGTGCCCTGAATCACAAAACACTTTCCGAGACTTTGCAGTATTACAACGCGGGACGCTGATGCCATGATCCGAGCAAGTGACATGTTTCCTACTTTTCTACTCATTTAGTTCTTCAGTTGTTCAAAAGCCCGTCTCTTTGGTTCAAGAATTTCATCTTCCTTCAATACCATAAAAAAAACATTGTCGGTAAGGGATGTAGAGAATAACTGGAAACTTTTAAGCAAGTAATATGATTCTTTATTGGACCATAAAACAATATTTTCTCAAAATTCCTTCCTTCTGCTCGAGATCAAACATCAATTGCAATAATTTGATAGACATATAGGAAGTTTTCTCCTAATACAGTTTGAGATAATAATTAGAATTCGATAAACATCAGCAACAATTAGATAATATTGTTTTTGGAAAATAAGGTCAAGGGAAGTAAACTAATTAAAGTCCAAATCTCAAGCAATGGTCAACAATCAAAGCATAACTCTAAACAATGTTATTCATATCAAGTATAAATCATGCACACTTTGTTAAATTTTGACTTGATACTTGATAGACAATTTGACCACGGAAAGAGGAGTCAAGAATAATGTCATTGATTTAGTTTATACTCAACTCTTTTGATAAATATGCTTACTTAATCTAGAAACACCTACTGAGATATTTTAAAAATCGCACTCTTTGCTCATCCTTACCATACGTACGTATAAATTATATTTATTATGCATTATAGAAAAAAACAGTTCTAGAACAGACTGCTGTTACACCAAAACCAAGCGTAAATAACATTCAGTACAACACAAGATAATGATATTCAGAATAGTTCTAGGTTATGAATTAGATGTATAAGAAATAATATTCAGTACAACAAAAATACACCAAATAATATAATATAATTTCCAGTTATCTGGTTAAGCGATGCCAACAAATAGAAACTTATACGGGTAATATTGTAACATGCTAAAAATAGGATAGCTATAAATTTTTAGTAAAAATTGTACTACCTCCGATCCGAGTAAAGCTTCGCAAACCGTACGTACCAGTTGTACTAGCCAGGTTATTTTCTTACGACCCTTTTAATGGATCGGAGGGATTATTTATTTTGATTCTTCCCGGGACCAAATATTTATTGGACTGGCCCTAGCATTTACCTGAAAAAAACGAAGTGGGTGGAACAATGGCTAGGTTTTGAACTTTTGGAGATGCTTCTTCTTGCCTCTTGTTGCTTTGCACTCGGAAGCCTTTGGCCTGACGCAATTCGGCCCAAATTGTACCCATTAGTCGGCCCAATATCGAACCAATCCGGCATAAACCACGCCACCACGCTGTATCTCATCCGACCAAAACAGCAAACGAAGGAATCCATGCAAACAAACAGAAAAACACCTCAAATTTGTACGTCAAAAAAATAGAAGTGCCTCAAATCGGACCCGATCTAAACATATAAACCCAACAAAATAGTGGCTAGTTCGACCATACAAAAGGAACAACAATCCAAAAGTCGCATATGCAAAGTAGAGAACATCTTGAGCACCCAATCGACAGTAGGAAATGCAAACGAGAGCAGATCCGGAAGTACCTTTGCTCGAGAGGCTGGAAGAGGCGGCGGCGGTCACACTATGTTGTGTTTCGCGTTGTGAGTGCGTGCAGAGAAAACAGAGAGAAATATTCTTAACTCCTAATTACCATCTCTCTTTCCCCGTACCATTATGAATGCAACAACTATAGAGTAAATTGCAGAAACACCCTAGCGTACAGGTTTCATTATGGCTGGTGTGGCATTAATTAAGTTCTCACTAGATAGTTTACGTGTCACATTTGCCACTTGATAGTTTGCAACGTGCCGTCCTGTTGTTTCTTGATTTTTTTAGATGTACCCCCAATGTTTAAAGTGCAGCTGCCCTAAATGTGCCTGTCTTCTTACATCTTTAAACAAGGCTCTTACATCTTTAAAGAAGGCTCTGAATTAAACTTACCTTTGCATAACATAGCGTTCAATTACCAAAATGATCAAAATCATATTTTCCAGGCCTAGCTAGTTGTGTCATAGATCTTTGAATTGTGACATGCCAAAATCATATTGAATTTCAGTTATTTCCTCATGAATAATCCATTAATAAAATATACATTTACAATATGAACTTATGTTTATAAAATTTGTTCCTTCATCATTATATAAAAATTAAGATAAGAAGAAAGCATTTGTTTGGTAGTACCAATTTTCTTATTGATCTAATCATTACGGTGACTTTGCAAATGTGGATTTACAGACTTGAGGGCGCTGCCTTTTGGGTAGCTAGACAAGCAGGTTGTCGAAGATGCATCCAAGTCCAACCCATTGTATTTAGCTTTAAAGAACCCTTTCTTGACATGTTTCTAGTGGACAATATAGATTAATCACTAAAATACCTAAATATGTGCTTTTGCTTTTAGCTTTTGGCTTGTACCATGCAACATTATCTAGTTAAAAGCAAAAATTCAAAGCCAAGAAGCACATAATTAAATGATTTTTTTGACGTATAAGCCAAATCCAAAAGCCAGAAACAAGCAGAACCAAACACCCCAAAACCTACAATATACCCCGTTCACTCTCACTTAAAATACAACTCAATGGGAGAGGGATAGAGGCTCCAACTTCACCTCAGAGAGCTCTAGTATCGATGTTTTTGCATTGACTCATGTTGACATTTAGGAGGATGGAGCCTTAAGAAGACACTTGGGAAGTCCAGGATAGCCAAGGTCTCCCTACTCGGCTCTTCTATCGACTCTATTCTAACATGGGACTAAGTCACAGGCAAGGCAAGGGAACTTAATTAATTATTCAAAAACCATCAACGTGTCATGCTCGCAAGGTGTACAACCACCTTTTATATGATTCCTACATACACCCCCCCCCCCCCCTACATGCTACTACTTCCTCGGTCGACCGCATTGTTCGAGATACCCCTACTTTCTTGTTGTTCGATTACAAAAACAATGGCACTCGATGTGGAAAAGCCAAGCATGGTGTGAAGTTAAAGCTAAAAGCTGATGCCCGTACAAGTCTAGGGTAAGTTTGATGCCTCGTTCTCACAAGAAGCAAGAAAATTAACACCACAGGGAATAAGGCGAGTGTCACCTCTAACGCCAACAAGGATGACAACCTTGCGCCAGGTCAAATTTGCAAATTCCTAATGTGGTCGTCATAAGGTATTACTCAGTCCAATTATGAAGTGTCTATTTGTTAGTTTTTTGTTGAGTCCAATAATTTGTACTTACTAGTTATATGAATTATATAATTTTAAAACTATTTTATACTAGCTAGTATAGTAGAACTGCTTAACAATTTCAGATTTAACTCGTAAAGTGGAAGTCGTCCCACTAATTAATTGTTTCAAGCGAAATGGTTCAACTTCCAACTCTATGGTTCATAACATATTTGTATACTTTTGGAAGAAAAAACTAGAATGATCAATATTAATGTGATTATTGACTAGTTTGATAGGCCTAGGCGTAGATCTACATTCCAACTAGTAGAAATGTAGTTTTATTTTCAATTGGAGAACATTTATTAATACAATTTGATAGCTATAGTTTACAGATAGTACTTGATACATATTCCTGCTTTTTATGGTCAATATCTTCTCCCTACCCCCCCCCCCCCCCCCCCCGCGGGACCCCTATCATGAAATCCTAGATCAACTAGTAACCGCTAGTGGAAAAAAAAGGAAATTATCGTGCAATAGCTCGCCATAAAGTGCAACAATAACAAAAATTGGTGGAACAAAAAATATATCAATAATAATATGTTGTAAAAAGGCTAAGTCCGCATAAATTAGTGCTTGCAAAAAAATGGCTACAACTGGAAAAACATGTATACTAAGTGGTATAAAATGGTGTGTGTGTGTGTGTGTGTGTGTGTGTGTGTGTGTGTGCGTGTGTGAAACAATTTGTGACTGCGAGTGAAACAAAACAATCACACTAAGTGAAAAAATATAGTATACTTGACTACGACGGGAACGAGTATTTGTATTAAGTGGAACAAAATTTCGTGTCCACGGAACAAATTATGTCTATGTGTGGAACAATTTTTTTGGCTAAGTGGAATCAATTTTATTCCTTGGAGAACAAATAATGACTTCGAGTGGAATAATTATTTAGCGTAAGTGGAGCAAAATTTTGATGAACGTATATGGAATCACGACTTCAAGTGAAAAAAAAATAGAGTAGCTAAAACCAAAATCCAGGCTAGGTAGAACAAAACATGTCTATCGGAGGAACATTAGTGATTGAAACAAAATTTTAGAGTAAATCATAGTCACTCGTAAAACATAAATTATACCAAGAGGAACAAGAAAATTGTACTCGTGGAACAAAATCACAGTCGCAAGTGGAAGCGAAAAATTAGTTCTCAGTGTATAGTCAATGGTTAAAAGAACAAAATTCAATAGTGGAACAAAAATATAGAAATAAGAAAAATGTGGGTGTTACATAGAAAAATATGAAAATTTATAAAAATGATATACCACAACATAGTAGCAAAACCGAATTCATGCAGCGATGACCGAAAAATAAATAAATAAAATATTCTGGCTAAGTGGAATAAAAATTTAAACTAAGCGAAAAAACCACAACTACCGCTCGGCGACACAAAAATGGACATGAAAGAAAAAAAAGGGATGTGAAGAAATCATGACTACCACTCTTGGAATAAATCACGACTTATATCGGAATAATTTTTTGATCAAGTAGAACAAAAAAATTGGCGCCAATGAAAGAAATAATATCAACAAACGGAACAAAATCTAGACCATAATTTTTGATCACATGGAACCAATGACAAGTACGGGAGAAATAAAAAAAATCAAGAACAAGTGGAAACAAAGGTTTAACACATGATGAAAAATAAACTCCTACTACTAGAGGATATTTTTGGTCCAAGTAGAGCAAGATTTTAACACTCATAGAACAAATCATAACTATAGGATAAAAATTACAGTGGGAGATTCTCCCACTGTTCAAGCTTCAAAAAAAGAGAGAGAACGGACGTACTGTCCCGCTCTAAATACTGAAAACAAAGCCGAGCACCTCGCACTGCAGTTCTTCTTTCGCACCCAGAAGAGAGTGGTTCAGGTGACTACCGGAGTCATTGATTAAGCAAGTCAGATGGGCTATGCGTTAGTGCTTAGCCCGAGCGATTCCTCGGTACGAATCGTTTGAGCGATAGGGAGCCCATCAAGCTTGGCGCGGTCCAGAAACAAAGCAGCCCATGGCGGTCCAGAATAATGAAAACGAAGCCGAGCACCTCGCACTGCAGTTCTTCTTCGGTTTTCCTTTTTTTTTTCGCTGCTCGCGAAGCAGTTCTACGACGACGGATGCAGTGCTTCAGTCGTCAACTCGTCATACGGTGTCTTGAATTCCAGAACAGTTTGTCATCCCGGAAACTGCCCAGGTTGTTTCGCAACAAACACCAGTATAATATTATTTGCGGACCGTTGATTCAGTTTCCTCCTTCTTTATCAATATAAAAGGCAAAACTTTTGCCTTCGTTTCAATTTTTTTTTTTTTGATTCAGTTTCCGTCCTAACAGTGTCATACTGCTTAGCAAGCTACTGTAGTTCGTTGGTTGTTGGATGATGCACTGGATGTATCCACATTACGGTTTGACACGGAACCAGAATTTGCCATTCTAAATCAATAAGATATCTGACTGACTGACTGACTGACTGCCTGATTGATTCATTCATCCACAAACTAATCCCAGGAAGGATCCCACACATGCATGTAGTGGCCTGCATGTGTGCACGAGTCTATCTGCTCTTGACTTTTGCCGGGCCAAACTGATTAATTGATCACCTCGCACATGCATGCGTACCAAGAATCTAATCAACTGGAACATGACCAGTTTAATTTTGATTAATTGGCGAGTTATCGCTCGCTCGCCTATTAGTGGCCGCTTCCATGTGTCTGCCGAGACCACGCTGTACTTCTGGGATCTGGCAAAAAAAGTGGCGCAGCAAGCACATGCAGGGTTTCTGATCGTTGTTCTACAAACACAAACAGCCCGATCTGGCAACAGTTTGTTCGCTTCGATTGGTGAACATGATCAAGGAGAAGAAGATCATTGCGATCGTCCTAGTGTGACTGCAGGATCGGCCGGCATGTCGAGCCATGCCCAGGACGTACAGAAGGATTCATACATATGTTGTCAATGTTGATGCCGAAATTAAACTAAGCCCGGATCGATGGAACAGCCACCGCCATGTGCCTGAATAGAAGATCGGCCTCCTGATCTACCTAGACAAATGCCCTGCGTTCCAGGCTTTCCGCCCCGTGTCCGCGTCAGTCCGGGGCGGGCGCCACCCCCACCCCACGCGTCTGTTGCAGAACGTGCGCGGCGAGGCTAGCCCTCCATGCGCCGGAGCAGCATATGCGAGGCTCTGCCTCCGTCGCTCGATGGCGTCGGCGTCGGAGCCGGAGATCGATCGATCGATCTCACTCGCTCGCTCGCGCAATCAAACATCGTTACCCAAGGACTGTTTCTGCATATGCTCGCCACATAGCCTAAGCTGCCGTAGAAACGATGAATCATTCGGGAATGGGGATCTCTATCTGGAAGTAGGGAAATCTAAAAATAGCAACAACGAAAAACGGAAAAATGGGAGGAAAAAATAGCGACGTTTGGAAATGGCAGGTTAGATTCTCTCCGGTTTAAGATGCTGAAACATTCAGAAAAGCCTCAAGCTTTGCTCTGAACTTTCTGAAGCATGGTTGAATGCCCGTGCATCGCTGCCGCCCACAAATTCAGAGAGGTTTCCTTCTTATCCACGTTGCAACGTATACGCAGCGATCAGGATCAGGCTGCCATCTCCTGAACCCTGAACGACCTGAAAAACCGGCAGAGGTGAACAGTCGATCGGCAGAGGAGCCATGCATACAGATACAGTTAGTTCTATCTTCTATCTGAATTTGGTCCACATTTGCCAATCTGCATGTGTACATAGACCAGCCTGCACTCGATCGTTGTGGTTCACTCCACCAATTTGGTCTGCACCGCATTGTCCGTTGTCCTACTTCGGAGTAATCAACAAATGCTAAGTAAATTATGGACATAGATTATATGTTATGTATTATGCATTCACAAATTTTCACACAAAAATATAGCCATATGTGACCTGTACAAAAAAGACAAGGACCCCAATAAATAGTACCATATGCTATTCACACTTGATTTTTTAGTTTTTTCACAGGTCACGTATGGTAAAACTTTTGGACATCGAGGACACCAATTCTAATGATTTTTCTTGGCTTGGAAAAACAATTGAATATATGTCTATAATATAGAAATATGCTATGCCATGAATTAATTTCCTTACCGAGTAAACAAGTTGGATAATTTTGACTACCAAACTTCAAAGGCTAAATATTTCGGGAAAAAATAGTTGTCTCTAGACTCTTCTATTTGTCTCATTTCGAACGAATTTGAGTTTTAGTCCTCATTATGATCTAATTCAGTCGTTGTGACAATAGGAAATTATGTTTACTTGTTCTCCAATCCTTTATATTTGATTTAAGAACACCTTTGGTTTAGACAATACAAATGGAATTCCTATATTTTCTTTAAAAAGAGTACCCTTTTTTCATATTTCCTTGGATAAAGCCTATTCCTCTTCTATTGATATCAAATAAGGAGAACAATGCTAGATTCTTGGCCTTGATAAGAAAATAAACTATATCCTATCGACCTCCACTTTGTAGTATTCACTTAAAAATGAACAATAGAGCACGAATTTGGTTCTCGGCAAACAGAACAAACTATGCCAAACCAAGAGCATCTTCATTGCTATGGAAAATTATGGATAGCCAAATCTACAATCAATCATGTCCTTTAAGTCTTCTACCACATCATTTTAAACGTAGTATTTTCACAACATTCTTATTTTCATTGCGAAGTGGTATGAAGAATTGATCCAACATGGATGAAATCATGAATAATCACTGGTTTAGTTTTCTGTATACCAATTCACACTTTCAATCTATGGAGGAAATAAGTATGTAAATATATGATTTATTTAAATCGATATTCTATCAAGTGAATGAAACATATAGGTCAAAAAGAATGACCAAACAAGTTTGATTGGTATCGTTGAAAAATTATACTCCTTATAAATTTTAGTTTTCCTTCTTTCCTCTTCTGACACGTTGCTTGCGTGACAAGTCTCTCACGGGGAGGCTTTTTGTGTGATTTTCTCTCCTGAAGTGGGATGTGGGGGATGTCATGTACTTTTTGACTTAAAATTCCAAAAAATACTTATTTTTCAAAATCACGAACAATTTTCACCCTTGCGTGTTTTGTGATTTTTTTTTAAAACACATCCCATGTTTATAGATTTCATTGACCTGTCGTATGCTTACTTCCTGTGTTGGTGTATATAGCGCTTCTGAGTTATTATATGTGCACTGGTCGGGTAGGAGTGTATTATTCCCATCCGATATTCTTCATAGGATAGATGTTGTTTTACGTGCATTTTTCAGAATTGAAATTTAATACCGGAATATCTTCATACCCTTTTGTCCAAACGAGGAATCATTTTCACTATTGTGCTCCTCGATCTAGTGCCAAAAATATCAAGGCGAGGAGCGCAATAGGTAGGAGTATATCGCACCTAGGGTTCCTACCTAGACTTATGTGGCAAAGTAAATAAGGTCGAGGTAAATTAAACTAAAGTCTAAGTCTCAAGCAATGATTAAAACCAAAGTCAAAGCATGAAGGAAAGGAAAACAAGAAGTCAAGGATAGATGAAGGTCCAAGTAGCCCGTGAGGTGGAAGGATATGTGGGCTAGTGGTTCCCTGGCGAGAAATGCTCTATATTTGTGCCGGCCGTGTAGGCTCGTGCCCGGCCTGTATTCTTCGTGCCAGGGATTCGAGCCTATCAAGCTGGTCGAGGTCCACAAACAAAGCAGCCCACGACAGGTCAGTTAAATGAAACGAAGCCGACCGCCTCGCACTACAGTTTTTTGTTAGCTACGACAACGTACTCCAGTGTCTTCAGTTATAGGAGTACAACAGTTGGTTAACACGGAAACTGCAAGGATGGTTCGCAACAAACACCAGTCGTCTAACATTGCCGCACCGCTTATTCAGTTTCGCTTCGAACAGTATCATAATACTGGTTAGCCAGTTCGTTGGTTGTTGGACGATGCATCGGATGTATCCACATTACGGTTTGCCAGTCTAAATCAATAAGATATCTGACTGAGTGACTGCCCGATTGATTCATTCAGAAACTAATCCCAGATGGATCAGTGGTCTGCATGTGTGTGCGACGCCTATCTGTTCTTGACTTTTGCCGCACCAAATGTCACTCACGCCCAGCTTAACTATATCTTTTTTTTTTGCATTGTCGTTAGTCCCACTGATTGATCACCTCGCACATGCATGTGTACCAAGAATCTAATCAACTGGAACGAACAGTTTAATTCGATTAATTAGCGAGTTCTTGCTCGTCGATCAGTGGCGGCTGCCATGTGTCACCAGAGACCACGCTATACTTCCAGGCTCTGGCAAAAAGTGGTGCCACTATTTATCGCCGATCGTTGCTCTACGAACGCAAAGACCTGCCCGATCTGGCAACAGTTTGGTCCCCTCGATTGGTGAACATGATCAAGGAGAAGAAGATCATTGCGATCGTCCTAGCATATGTTGTCAATGTTGATGCTGAAATTAAACTAAGGCCCAGATGTAACAGCCACCGCCATGTGCCTGAATAGAAGCCCGGCCTCCTGATCTACAGAGGAATTGCCCTGCGTTCCAGGCTTTCCGCCCCGGCCGTGTCCGCGTCAATCCCCGGGCACCACCACAAGACCACGCGTCTGTTGCAGAACGTGCGCGGCGGGACTGGCCCTCCATGCGCCGGCGCAGCATATGCGAGGCTCTGCCGTTGCTCGATGGCGTCGGCACCGGAGCCGGCGATCGATCGATCTCACTCGCTCCCTCGCTGGCTCGCTCGCACAGTCAAAATCGTTAGCCAAAGACTGTTTCTGCATATGCTCGCCACATGGCCTAAGCTGTCGTAGAAACGATGGATCATTCGGGAATGGGGATCTCTGTCTGGAAGCTGGGAAATCTAAAAATAGCAACAACAACGAAAAGGGAGAACTGGGAGAAAGAAAATAGCGACCTTTGGAAATGGCAGGTTAGATTTCTCTCCGGATTTAAGATGCTGAAACATTCAGAAAAGCCTGAAGCTTTTGCTCTCAACTTTCTGAAGCATGGGTGAATGCCCGTGCATCGCTGGCGCCCACAAATTCAGAGAGGTTTCCTTCTTATCCACCTTGCAACGCATACGCAGGGATCAGGATCAGGCTGCCATCTCCTGGACCCTGAACGACCTGAAAACCCCGCAGAGGTGAACAGTCGGGAATCAGAGGCGCCATGCATACAGATACAGTTAGTTCTATCTTCCATCTGAATTTGGTCCACATTTGCCAATCTGCATGCGTTCCATCGAGTTATTACCATTCATTGGCCACGGTTTTACAAGGATTGAGATAAGCAAAAAGCTTCATGATGACTCGTGGACGCTCTGAGCTCACTGTCAGTGTTAGGTCTGTGTTGGATTTTCAGTCTGCTTGGAGAGGTACTGCGGATGGCGATTTGGACACAAATAACCTCCTGACGAAAGAATAAAACAAAATGAACTCCGGGCGCTACCCTGTAGACCTGTAGAGCCCGATCGTTGAGCGCTGCCCGTTTCGTCCGTAGTTTATTTTGTGTTATTCTTTCGCCATGGGGTTATTTTTGTCCATTTTGCCTACTGCGGATATCCAGAAAGAGTGCGCAGGTAAGAGCATCTCCAATAGCAGCGCTAGGCGCGGGCGCGCTAATTTTTTTTACGACGCCAGAATTGCGATTTCTCGCGCGCGACGCATGTTTTGATTTAGCAGACGCGCTATAATTTAGCGCGGCGCTATCGCGCTTCACCAGTCGCGCTAAAATGCAGCGCGCGCGAACATCGCCAATATGAAACATAGCAACAATTCAAGACATAGTTTAAATTCACCAAAGTGTTGGAGCCAACTCCCATTGTTGAGAAATATGCGTCATCATTCAAACTACAAATAAGTTGAAGATACTCAAGCAAGGGACGAATCATATAGCGAATTGTGAAGCAAGATAGAGAAAAGTACCTTGTGGGCATTTCTTCAAACACCCTATTTGCATCCTCCTCCGGCGCAAAATCTTGTTGCCGCTCTGGCGCGGGTGCAGGCGCTATGGGTGGCGGAGGCGGGGGCGGCGCTGGTGCTGGCGTCGGCTTCCTCTTGTTGGCTGGCGCCCACCTTCTTCACCTTCTTGTTGGCTGCCGCCGCCGTCGTCGCCGCCGCAATCGGGCGCTTGGGGAGGACGTTCCGCCGCTGCGCACCGGGCGCCTGCGTGTCGGCTCCGACGGAGTTCGTCCGTGGCGCCGTGAAAAGGCCGCGCACGAGCCCCATGCCGGGATTTGGTGCGGCGCCGGCGGCGGAGGTGGTCACGCTCGCGCTAGGGTTTGCGGCGGCGCTGACGGGAGAGGGGTCGCGGACGTAGGGAGGGGTCGGAGGAACGCTCGATTGGTCTTCCATCGCCGGAATTCTGCCGGCGGCACCGCGCGCTAGGCGAAGGCAGGGCGACGGCGGGGAATTTTCCGGGTGGTGGTTGCTCTCTCGCGCGCAATTTGGTTTTGCACCGCGCGCTGGAGCGGCCGCCCCAAATTCAGCGCAACGAGTAACGCTTGGGCCAGCGCGCTGGCCACTTTTTACCGCGCGCGGAGTTTTAGCGCGGCTGCTGGAGACGCCGAAACGGCGCGCGCGCGCGATATCGGTGGTTTCTTGGGCGCACGGCGTTTTTAGCGCTGCTGTTGGAGATGCTCTAAGGGCATCTCCAGTCGCCCCCCCCCCCCCCCCCCCCAGCGCCCCCCAGGCGGCTTTTTTAGCGCCGGCGGAAGCAAAATCTTTCCAGTCGCGCCCCAGGACCACTAGGCCACTGTTATTATTTATACCATAGAAAAATCGCATATCAACATTTTGTAAAAATATTTGGGTATTCAACTGAATACCCTTGACTTGAGCTGGGCCCGCCCCTGGGTTCCCGTCGGGGGCAGTTTTCAGTAATTCTCACGAACGTAGATTTGGTCCCAGTGGTGAACCCAGAGACCGGAGTTTGACCCCTAGTCCTGGTAGGCTTTCATTTTTTATTACTGGTAGACTGATTTTTTTTCCATAGAATGTACTCCCAGTGAACTGATTTCTACTTCCACATAACGTATTACCGGTGCACTCCTTTTTTTTTCTTCCATCCTCCGATCCTATTTAAATGTCGTAGGAATGACCTGACCACGTACAACTTGCTAGTACAGTCCACGACACTTATTTTGGATCGGAGCTAATATTTTTTAGATAAAAGGGTCCTATATCCCGACTTTAAATTAATAAATTTCATAATTACAGATAACAACACCGATCGATGCTCGGATTACCAGCTTATAATAAAAGCTGAAAATAAAGAAAAACGACATCCAATTACAAGACGAGCACGACTACAACATGATAAGATATTCGTCCCGATGAATTCTCTTCCCTTTTGACTTTACTACGCGTGCACTTATTTCTTTTCCCACATTTATTACTAATACGCTGATAACGGGCAGTGGCCTAGTGGTTTGGGTCCCAACGGTGAACCTAGAGACCGGAGTTTGACCCCGTCGGGGGCAGTTTTTAGTAATTCTCACGAACGTAGATTTGGTCCGAGTGGTGAACCCAGAGACCGGAGTTTGACCCCTAGTCTTGGTAGGCTTTCATTTTTTATTACTGGTAGACTGATTTTTTTCCATAGAATGTACTCCCAGTGAAGGTAGGCTTTCATTTTTTATTACTGGTAGACTGCTTTTTTTCCATAGAATGTACTCCCAGTGAACTGATTTCTACTTCCAGTGAACTGATGTTTTTCCCATAGAATGTACTCCTAGTGAACTGATTTCTACTTCCATAGAACGTATTACACTGTGCACTGTTTTTTTTCTTTCCATATAATGTACTTCCTCCGATCCTATTTAAATGTTGTAGGAATGACCTGACCACGTACAACTTGCTAGTACAGTCCACGACACTTATTTAGGATTGGAGGTAATATTTTTTAGATAAAACAACACCGATCGATGCTCGGATTACCAGCTTATAATAAAAGCTGAAAATGAAGAAAAACGACATCCAATTACAAGACGAGCACGACTACAACATGATAAGATATTCGTCCCGATGAACTCAAGGACATAGGACGTTGCTGCAGATCGCGCCGGGATCCCCATCAAACGACTTCACAGGTGTAGCCTCCATCCACACGGTGACCACGTAGCGGGAAACTAAGAAAGCAACACAAATAAAGGTCTCAAGAGGCAAGGCGGCCAAACAACAGAGAAGTGGCGTTGTTGCTCGACCCATCGATGGTCTATGTTTGGACCTAGAAACATCAAACCATGATGGAGAGAAAGGCGAGGCTCAACGAAAATGCCTCCAAGGAAAGGAACGGCGTCCGAGGGCGTCATCGTCGTGTACACCAGACATACCAGGCATGGCTTTTGCCGGAGTCACCGATTTTATCCACACATCAAACACTCAAAGAAGTGAACCCAAACACTCACTGGTACCCTTCCAAAGCACTCAAAGAAGTGAACCAGCCTGAGCGGAGGCCCCCGGCCGTGGCCACTATCCGACCCCCTGGTCAGAACCAATGGAGATGGCGCCATCAGACATGCCCGCCATGGCAACAACATCGGCGGTGGTCGACATCTGGCCGACCATGGCCGCGTCGCTCGGCGAGCATGCCACCAAGGTGTGCGGCGACTCCATGAGTCGGGCCTGCCTGCCTTGCATACGGATCGCTATAGGAGTCCTAACGAGAGCACCGAATGTATTACCGGTGCACGGATAAGATTTTTTTCCCAAAAAATGTATTGATTGTGCATTTAGGTGCCAATGCATGTCGCATAGCATGTGTGTACCATGTATGGTGAGATAGGATACGATACGTATGTGGAAGTAGGTGATAATCAAGAGAATGTGCCGATGCATGTGAGCACCCCTGGCAGCATGTTAGCAGCGCCCATGAGCTAGGGAACATGGCATGTAGGAAGCTCTCCCTCCTCCATAGTGCCTAATCATGGCCACCATTGTCGATCGCGCTGGATCACTCGCCCGCTCTCACGTCGTACGGCCTTTCACCGGCCAGAAGAAAACACCACGACAAGCCCCCATGGACGTACGCGCCAGTACACTCTGCACTGCACGAGCCGTGTGTGTCCTCGCAACCAAAAATGCAGCGGGACGTACACACAGTCGAGCGTCAAACACTACATGCATCATGCAAAGCCTAGGGTCGGTCCTTCACGTAGGGCCGTGGATCCCGACTGGCCGAGAACAAGCCACATCTATGCGGCACTTCACCCATGCAAAAAGCAACAAGAATACAAAGGGAAGTGGTTAAAACCTCGAGTTAATGGTGGAGGAGCCCTTTATATCTCGGGGCAGCTGAGCTCCGAGGCAGAGGACTACAAAGCCACCATCTTGATAGACGAGAGCGCCTCCTCCTCTGCCACCACGAGTCCACGACTCTGCTGCACTGCACAGGCGGCGCGCGCAAAGCAAGACAACCACCACCTCAGCTCAGCTCGCTCACCGCAACGTCCTGGTTCGGCATGGCGTCCTCGTCGTCAACAATCCCCACGACAACGGCGGCCGCTGACGAGCGGGACCGCAAGCGCAAGCGTGGCGGCGTCGGCGAGCCGGGGACGGACGCCACGCGGCAGCACGCGCCGTCCAGGTGGCGGACGCGGCGGGAGCACGAGATCTACTCCACCAAGCTGCTCGACGCGCTGCGCCTCGTCCGCGCCGGGGCCGTCGCCCTCCCGTCGTCGTCGCACTCCCGGGCGCGCGAGGTGCGCGACGCCGCCGACCGCGCGCTCGCCGTCGCCGCGCGGGGCCGCTCCCGGTGGAGCCGCGCCCTCCTTTCCCTCGCCTCCCGCACCCGCGCCCGCGCCCACCGCGTGCACCGCGTCGCGCCCGGGCGCCTACAGCGCCGGCGCTGCAGCTGGCCTCCGCGCGCGCAGTTGCGCCGGTGCCGGCGCTGGCGAGGAAGGCGCAGGCGCTGGGGCGGCTGGTGCCCGGGTGCCGGAAGCTCGCCTTCCCGGCGCTCCTGTCCGAGGCGTCCGACTACATCGCCGCGCTGGAGATGCAGGTGCGCGCCATGGCCGCGCTCGCGCAGGACCTCGCCGCTGTCTCCCCCTCCTCCTCCTCCTCCTCGTCGCCGTCGTGATCCATCCAGCTCTACAAGATTAATTCCCCGATTGGTCATGTACATTTTGCCGTGCCGTTTTAGCGTGTGGTGATGAACCGATGCATGATATAGGCTGGCGATTGTTAACCCGGCCGCGTGCATCCTACTATCCTAGCAAGAAAGAAACAGTGCCTAGTGGCTCATTCGTTCCTTGTTGATTCTCGTTAGTGTGCTTCGGTTAATTTGGGTTAGTGTGTGGTAAATGCAAGAGATTTTCATATACTCCATTCTTGGTGTGCTGTGTTCTGAACTTTTGATCACCAATTTCACTTGTGCATTTGTGGTTTGGCCTGTACATGGAGAGCAATGTTGTTAATTTTCATATACTCCATGTGGAAGGGATTAAATCACACGTGACTCGTCTCAGCGGCGGGGCCCGACGGCAGCCACACATGGGGTGGGGCCGGAGGCGCCTGTCACGCTTGCGCGCATGGCCTAGCTGCTCTGCCGTTAAGCACTCTAGAAAAAACAAAAGACACACCAGCAAAGTTTATACTGGAGATGCCAATACAAAGAGACAGTAGCTCGGCTGTAGAAATACCGCTGGGCTACGCGACAAGCGCAGCTCGCTTTCGTCCGCTGGTGGGCTCCACGCGAGCTGGCTGGCTGGGTGCGGGCAGAGAGAGAGAGGCAGCCGCACATGCGCCGTGGTGGCCTCGCTGTCTGTCGCGCGGGTCCGGGGAGGTGGCGCTGCGGCCCACCTGCCAGAGGGGTGGCGTGCCATGGCTGGTTCTTGGTCGCACGTGCTCCGTACGTGTGGTGGGGATCGATGTCGCGCTATGATTGGCTTGCGCTCGCTCACATACGGCGCATGGAGGCCTTCCCGCGCGAATAACCGACCGACCGGTGGTAAGTGCACAACGGAGCCTGTAACTTGTACGTCCCCATGCATGTACTCCGTATTACATCGTGTAATTAAGAATTTAAGATGACAAATTGACAAGAGATAGAGAGGCATGCACCATAGAGGTGTGCTTCCTTTATTAAATTTTGACTTGATAGACTTTTGGCTATAAAAAAGAATAAATAATATACACCGGTTCAGTTTATACTCTATTTTTTCTTCTAAATATGTTACTTCATCATACACTTGAAACCGCGATTGAGATATTTGTTGCATCGCTTTTCTTTGCAGATATTTATTTACGATAGATAAATATATGTAAATTATATAGTATTATATAAAAAATAGTTTTAGGACGTACTTTTGTTATAAAATAAGGTTTATTAGAAAGTGGATGTACAATACATCCACACGGGTTCAAATCCTCACGGACGTGGATTTGGGTTCTTATTATTTAAAAAAAATCGGTGTAGGACCTTACCCTACCGTGGTCCATAAAAATAACTATGCTCTCGGTTTTGAAATAAGTGTCGTGTTTTTACTTCAAACTACGCCAAAAGTAGAAAAATTGTATCTATAATAGTGTAACATGCTAAAAATAAATATTCTATATTTCTTTAAAAACTATTATTTACTAACATTGCCAGCTAGTGGTTAAACTATGAAAGCAAATAGAAAAAATCATACTTGTAATAATGTAACATGCTTAAATTAAATAGGTAAGTATAAATGTTTAGTAAAAAATGTATTGCCTCGGACATGAGATTCCATGCGATCGGCCCTGTGTATACCCTGTTGAGGGTTTAGATTTTTATTTATTTAGAAAACAAGGGTTTCCCCCTGCTCCATTCTCATAAAATGAAACAGACTGCTAGACAATCGAGGTTCATTACAACATCTAGGATCCTACTGAATGTAGGCTCCAAGCAGAAAGCGAAGTAAAAGCTACAACTTCCAGTACAAAAGGTATTACAATTCATTAAGAGTTTCTCCACCGCATTAACTGAAAGCTAGTAAATCATAATATCATGCGACACTGCCAAGTTAGTGTAGAGGATCAGTTTCTGTGACGCTCCTCGTTGGTCACAGAGGGGGAGAGCAGCTTTGGGTCCAAGCAATTCGTAGCAGCTCCCCACGGCAACGTGTTGCCGTATTCAACACAGTGAGAGTCTTGCACAAAGGCCGACATAATAGGTTGAGGATTTAGACGGGTGATTAGTGCACTCTCATGACGCAAATCAAGTATTTCACAATTATGATTTTCAAAACAATTATATGTACAAATGCCCAAATTTGTTTGACCTTCTCTGGGCTTAATTCACTACGAGAATCCCACAAGACGCCGACGGCCGGCAACCGTCGGCCTAGACCAGAAGGCCGTTGGCGTATCCATAGCCCGACGGTGGCCGTCGGCATTTCGCCCCGTCGGCGTACCCACCCGGCCGTCGGCGTATGTGTACCCCGTCGACGTACGTGGTGGTGGGACCCACAAGACGGCATCCCGCCGTTCCGTCTATGCCGCAAGACTTTTTTTTTTGAACTTTTTTAATTCTTTTTATTTGTATTTCGAAATTTCCAACTTAGTCACATACTTATCCTTAATTGCACACTTAATCATAGGTCAAAGTACTTACCCTGGTCAAACTTCTCATTCGGTCACCCATCCTCCAGCCCGAGCACGCTTAACTTTTGAGTTCCTTCCAAACTAGCTTCCAAATGAGAAATTAGAACTTACTGATGATATTAGTATCCTATCAATCATATTAACCCCTCTGTTATGATGTTACATTTTTCATTGTTTAAATTTTAAAAATTTGTTTGAGTAAAGTAACAATGATTATGTAATAGTATATTTCGAATAAATAACAATAAAATGAATTTTACTTTATTTTTTCCTTTTTACATTTAATATGGAATAATTCATATCTTTAAATCCGTAAATCAAAATTTGAAAAATAAAATGCCTAAATCGATTAGAAAAATGAGAGGAATTCAAATATGTTATCCATATCATATTTTTCATCACAGAAATATTGATAGTTTTAGAAAATTTAACCATTTTCGATGAATAGTCATGGCGGTCATTTTGACCGTTTTTTCACAAAATAAAAGTATTTGAGAAAATATTCAAAAAATGAAATCCTTTGGCATGGAGTCCTTTTATGTGTACTAGTTGCTAGAAAAAAAATGATAAACTTGAGTTTTGACAAATATTTAAAAAAATACTTCACAAAAAGGACTATCATCTATAGACATGTATAGGTTTCGCACCAAATGACCAAGTTATGGCTATCCCGTGTCATAGTTTGTGATAATGTGTCCATATTTGAAACATAGGTGTGTCTTGGTATGGCAAACATTGTTGCCAAAAACAATTTCCAAATTATTTTTATAAATATCATTTTCTATTTTTTAAGTGCCAAAAATGATTTTTTATGAAGGAAATACCAAAAATATGTTGCAAAAAGGCACCCATCTTATTGTCACAAAGAGTACTACATATTTGATGGATAATAACCAAGTATTAGGAATTTTCTCGATTTCTACCTAATTTTTCCTATTTACATGACTTTATGCCGATTTTCCAAAAGTAATTGAAATTTGAACTACAAGTGTGTGATAGTTTGATCTAATTTTTTTACAAAATCATTTTTTGGTACACAAGTAGTGACTTTATCACAGAAATATCGATAGTTTTGAAAAATGTGACCCCTTTCAATGAATAGGCACGGCAGTCATTTTGAACGTTTTTCACAAAAATAAAAGAAATTGAGAAAATACTCAAAAATGAAATCCTTTGGCATGGAGTCTTTTTATGTGTACTAGTTGATAGCAAAAATGATAAACTTGAGTTTTGACAAATAGTTCAAAAAAATGCTTCACAAAAAGGTCTATCATCTATAGACATGTATAGGTTTCGCGCCAAATGACCAAGTTATGGCCATCCTCATGCCATAGTTTGTGATAATGTGTCCATACTTGACACATAGGTGTGTCTTGGTATGGAAAATATTGTTGCCAAAAACAATTTCCAAAATATTTTCATAAATATCATTTTTCATTTTTTAAGTGTCAAAAATGACTTTTTAATTAAGCAAGTACCAAAAATATGTTACAAAATGTCATATGCATGGTGAAAAAGATTATATGGATGTCGTATTTGGATTCCTCTCATTTTTCTAATCGATTTAGACATTTTATTTGTTAAATTTCGATTTACGAATTTAAAGATATGAATTATTTCATATTAAATGGAAAATAGAAAGAAGAAAAAAGTAGACGCCGACGGTGGCCGTCGGCAGCCCCCGTCTGCGTGCCGTCATGGCCTAAACCCTACGGCCCTTTTACGCCGACGGCATTGGTGACGGTGTAACAGCCCAACGCTGAGAACCTGAAAACCTGTATAAAATTTTCACTTTTGCATTGCACTCTTGCATCATGGCATCCTTGTTAACTTGTTAATCACTAAAGCGAGCAATTGATTTGGTACCATTTCAAACAAATGCCAAACTTGAATCCACAAAGTTCCAAACCTATGAGAGCATCCAAAGTTGCAAAACAAATCTCTTTGACATTCTATATTTGCAAGGAAGTTCCAAAAACTCAAATCCATAGTTTTGCCTTGTTTCAAATTTCAAAAAGATGGTTGTTTTGGAACTTTATCAAAATGCTCTATTTTAAACCTCTTTAACCAAAGGTGGTGCTTAGCATCGTATCTGGAACCCCAAAAATTTGTGGAGCCTCTACCTTACATGGGTGGCCCACACGAATATTTTCAGCATTTTTGGAATAAAAGAAGAAGCCCAATTAAATGATTTGAAAATGGGGCAGAAATGAAAGTGAGACAAGTTTGTTCTACAAACTTGCTCCAAATGAGCTCCAATTTTTACCAGAGGCTCTTTGTAACAAATAATATTTTCCCACCAAATTTCTTGGCATTTGGAGTTGCCCTGGTACCCCAATTAAATCGTAAAGGTGCAAACCAGTACCAAAAAGGACCAAACCGTGATGTCTTCAAAATGTCCAGGGACTCTTTTGCAAAATCGTCTTCTCCTCATTTTCTGTAGCGACCGAGCCACTGCAGCGACGCGCTCGCGCCGCACGCATGCCTCGCTCGGGCCCCCTGCCCTGCCTCCCTTCGCTGGAAGAGAAGCACACGACCACGAGGCCATGCTGCCCATTCCCCCACTCGCTCCCCCTTTTTCCTTTTTCTTCCCCGAGCCCGAACCGCCGCGCCATGGCCGCCGCCCCCGTCGAGCTCATTGCCGTCACGTGAGCGCCCAGGGAGCAGATCGAGCTCCACCACCATCTCCGCCGTGATCCACTCCACCTCTACCCCGGAGGAATCGACTGGGAAGGCCGAGAATCGCCGCCGCCGCTCGAATTCGTCACCGCCACCGCCGCATCTCCGCCGCCGGATTCCGGCGCCGTCGTTCTTCCTCCGCTGTCCCTGACCACCCCAAAGCGCCGTGGTGAGCTTTTCCGTGCCGTGCGCACCCTCCCTCTTCCCCTCTCCCCTCTGGCCCTAGCCTCGCTGCGCCGTGCGAGCACGGCACGCCGTCGTTTCGCCGGCGTCGTCGTTCTTTTCTTTCACGCGAGACCGGTCGCTCACCCGGCTTAAACCGGCCTCGAGGCCGTTTCTCTCGGGCCCTTAACCGGCCGTGCAGCCGGCCCCAACCGGGCGTGAGGCCGGGCCTCTCTGGCCCTTAGCCGGCCCTTCTACCGGCCCCGACCGGGCGGGAGACCGGACGTGTCTGTTACCAGGCCGGTCACGAAACCGGCCAAGGCCGACCTGTGGGCCGGCCCAAACAGTAAAAACAGTTTTCATTTTTTTTTCTGTTTCCTAAATTAAAACCAGTGATAACTATTTGGATGTTGATCCAAAATCTACAAATAAAGTATCAAAATGATCAGCAACTCTAATGCTTTCAAACCATGCTAATCTCACCTCATGATCACAAATATTTATTGATGTTAATCATAAATTGGTTAAAAGAATTAAATTCGAATACTTATTTAATTCACTATTCATTCATCGGTACTCGGAAAATTACAAATGAGGCACCAAATTGATCGGGAGAACAAAACCTATCTAATCATGCCATGTTCATGTATATTTGAGCCACTTCTTGGTAATGTAATAAATGTATGCACAATGTGGTCATTAAGTTAAATATGGGGTTGCTTCCAAATAATTGCACTAATTATTTCGGCCCTCCATTTAAATTGTGAGCTAACTTATATGATGATATCATGGCATAAACATGACATGTCATCATGTGGTTGTGCATTGCATGGTACACATGGGTGGTGATTGATTTGTTTTTCCGTTGTGTTCTTCGTTAGATCAAGCAGACGGGGTTCCACCTCAATACCCCGCCGAGCAGTACTACCAGCACGTTGAACAAGGCAAGCGTAATCCCCCCTCTGAGCATGTCTCCTCCTATATTTTGCAATTATTTTCCCCACTATAATATTGCATTCGGTTCCAAATGTCTTTTGCTTGGACTAGAGTATCCTACTAGTTGCATTAGAAATCTACTGCCATTTACCTGTATCCCTCCTAATATCCATAGGATTGAAGTGTTGGCCAAGGATAAGTATATTGTTATGTATATGCTTAGCCATGCTTAGTTCAAAGGCTTGCAGGTCCGGTGGATGTTTCAATTGTGGAACAGGTATGGAATAACCGGATGTGATGGAAAGTGATGGTGGTGGTTAATAATTTGCTTAAAGGTGGGGATGAGAGGCCACATGGAATGTGGTGGGTTGTCTCGTTCTCGCCGCCTAAGTGCGAGTTCCTTACCTCTTGAACCAAGACTGAGCGTGCAACCATGCGTGAGGCCTATGCATTCGCAGTGCAGGAACCCTCATAGACTAAATAACTCGAGCGGGGCTAGCCAGGGTCCTCTAGTTCGGGTTTTCATTTGCGCGTGCGTGATGATGGTGGTGTGAACTGAGATGAGGATTGTGGTGTTAGGAAAATAAGTGACCGTGGGGCGGGGTGTGGTGATCCTGGCAGTCCTACCGTCACTGATGATCCTGGAAGGTCCTTAACGAGGGAGAAGTCGACACCGTTCCCACCCAGCCGTCTTTCCCTGGAAGAGAGCTACTAGCTAGGCAATGGGCCGGGCGGTACGCGTGGCAAACATTGTACACCCCTGCAGGGTAAATCTTTGCGAAAAGCCGTGTCCGCGGTTATGGACGACTTGGGAAGTGAAGGTAGGATCATAGAATAACCTTAACGGAATGATTAAAAACTGGGTACTAAAGGTACCACTCACAAAAGCCAGGTGAACTTCCTCGAGGGTGATTCGGGGAGGTGCCTTTGATGAACAGGTACAAGTGGTGATGATGGTTGAAGTTGAGGAAAGTGATCTCAAGAGAAAAGAGTTACTCCTTACCCCTCTTTGAAAATGTTCTAATAGTCGATGCCTTTGAGTTATGTTTTCATAAATAAAATCAGCTTTATGCAAAAGAGCCATAAAACCTTGACAGCTAATCATCGAGCATATATTAGCTCTTAATCTTGCGAGTTCGTCGAACTCAACGTCGTTGCTTTTGTTTCAGAGGAGGACTTCACCGCCTCGAAGGTGGGTTCTTTGTGGACGTCGACGAGTAGTCTGGAGTTCCCAGGTGGCAGCTTGGGACATCCTGGAGCAGCTGGCGTTGTGATGTTTATCTGTAGGCCTCTTAGGCCATATTTTGGATCTTGTTGTTTAGAACAACCTATTCGCTTCCGCTTGATGTAATGTTGGGTCTGTGACCTCTGAATGTCATTTGCTATCTTTCTCTATTATAAGAGTTGAACTATATGATTTGTGTCGTAGAGTCTGTGATGTGCCAGTTGTTCCACAAGTCTTGATCTTACTATTATGCTTTGATAGTTGTGCCTGTGTTAAGGCATCAATCGGGGTGTTGCGTTGTCTGGAGTGAGGTGTACCCAGCAACGCCTGCCAAAGGTTTTGGCCGGGGATTGGTAAACCCGTAACCTCCGGTTGTATCGCTTAACCGGTGACACACAGCATCACTGTATAGCAGTCGGGTCGGGGCGCCACAAGTTGGTATCAGAGCAGTACTGCCTGTAGGAAACCCTTCTACTGGTCGACGTTGAGTCTAGTGTTTGTGAAAATATTTTAACCTAAAAATGAGTTGTGAAAACCATCTTAGGATTCTTTTTACTCCTTATCTGGTTACACTCTAATCTCGGAGCAATCTTATCTCGATTTGAGTTAAAGGTTTTACTTCTCACCTGTTACTTCAAAATTAGGAGAACGGGGTTGGGTTCGACCTTTAGTGTTATGTGTCACGTTGCTCCCGCTGCGTTGCAATCCCAAATCAACTCAGATATTTCTACCAAATCAACTCTTTTGATCTTTCTTTGGGTTTTAACCCACGGACTCGAACATAAGGTCCCGGATTGTGCCAACTAGAGTGTGTTAAGTGGTGATTCTTAACTCTCACTAGTAGCACATGATGCTGATCTTTAACCCAAGTTCTGCTTGTGGTTTTCCCTTCTCGCAAAGTATTATCGTCCATAGTCTGTGTACTTGAGTAGACACTAATGCTACTGTTCGACCATTCGGAGAAAGATACTAACCGTGTCATTGCCAAATCTCCAGAATGACTCGAGGAGGTCGTGGAGGCCGTGGTGGTCACGGTAACCACGATGATGATGAAGATGATCTGCCGCCACCACCCTCGATGGCTCAAGTCTTGATGGCCATTGAGGAGAACCGTGGGCGCAATGAGCGTTTGCTGGAACAGTTGGTGCAGCAGAATGCACGGAGGAATGAGTGCAACACTCTCACTGAGTTTCTCGTTCCCAGCCACCCACCTTTGCTGATGCTAAGGAACCACTGGAAGCTGATGATTGGCTTCGTGCTTTGGAGCGCAAGTTCTCCGCGCTTCATGTTCCATTGGCGGAGCAAGTCAACTTTGCCACCTATCTCTTGGTCGGTGCTGCTGGCTGTTGGTGGGAGAGTCATGTGGCTTTGTTTCCAGCCAACCATGTCTTCACTTGGGAGGAATTCCGTACTGCCTTCCGAGCGGAGTACATTCCTCAGCCAATCATGGATCTGAAAAGGAGGGAGTTCCTGGATTTGCAACAGGGACGATGGACCTCCGTACTTATGGTCGTGAGTTCAACCATCTTTCTCGTTACGCCCCAAGGGACGTGACGAATGATGCTGATAAGCAAGAGCTGTTCCGCAAGGGTCTGACTCCGCAGCTTCGCTATGAGTTGCTTCCCTTCAGGTTCCAGACCTATCAGGAGCTGTTCAACCAGGCTTTTACTCTTGAGCAAGGAAGAAAGGAACTGGAAGCTTCCAAGAGGCCTGCACATGGGGACCACCAGAGTTCCTCAGGTTCTGAGAGCAAGAAGCGCAGGGTGTTTGTCCCCTATAGCGCCGTACCTCGTGCTCCCTTCATGCCGAGGGCAGCAGGATATAGGCCACCTCCTCCGCGTCCCACTACTTCGACACTTGGGATAGGCGGAAGTGGGTACCGTCCTATGCTACCTGCTCCACCTGGACTCACTTGCTACACCTGTGGCCAGGCTGGTCACTACTCCAGGGAGTGCCCCCAGAAGGCACCTCTCGCGATAACTCCTGCACGAGCCCCTGCCACTCCAACTGGCAAGGCTGGACCTTTGGTGCGTGGTCGCCTGAACCACGTCTCTGCTGAAGAAGCTGAAGAGGATCCTGGCGTTCTTATGGGTGAGCTTCGAATCAACAACCATCTTGCTACCGTTTGCAAAAGATCACCAAATACCGTTTGAGAAGATGAGCAGGCCCTTGATGATCTCTACCCCTGGCTCCAAATGGCAAACCGATGGCGTTACTCCTGAGGTCCAGATTATCATAGCATCCCTGTCCTTCCCTTTCCCGTTGATAGCCTTGAGGTCGAAGGGCCTTGATGCCATACTGGGCATGGACTGGTTAGCAAGATACCACGCTAATCTCGACTGTGCTGCTAAGTCCATCACCGTGACCCACCCTTCCGGTTACGATGTGCAGTTTTGGGCTACATATTCAGGACCTCCATCCTCAGACAGTCCCCTCTCCCCGGAGATCGCCCTATGTTTCATGGAAGGCTTGTCCCCTCCTGAAATCCAGGACATACACGTGGTGTGTGACTTCCCGGATGTGTTCCCAGAAGAATTGCCTGGCATGCCACCTGATCGAAGTGTGGAGTTTGTCATAGACTTGCTTCCCGGTACTGCCCCATTTCCAAGAAGCCCTACCGCATGCCGGCGGAAGAGTTGGCTCTATTGAAGGAGCAAATTGATCAGCTGTTAGCTAAGGAGTTCATCCAGCCTAGCAGTTCACCTTGGGGTTGTCCGGTACTCTTTGTCAAGAAGAGGGATTCTACCGTGCCTCGTCTTGTCTCTGATTATAGACCGTTGAATGCGGTGACAATCAAGAACAAGTATCCTATCCCCGCATCAATGATCTGTTGGATCAGTTAGCTGGTGCAAGAGTATTCTCCAAGATGGATCTGAGGTCAGGGTACCATCAAATAAAGATCAGAAAGGAGGATATCCCAAAGACGGCATTTGTTACTCGCTATGGCTCATATGAGTATACCGTCATGTCCTTTGGTCTCACAAATGCTCCAGCTACTTTCATGAGGCTCATGAATTCCATCTTCATGGATTATCTTGATAAGTTTGTCGTCATTTACATCGATGACATCCTCATCTATTCCAAAACCGATGAAGAGCATGCTGAACATCTTCGATTGGTTCTGACACGACTTCGAGAACACCGTCTCTATGCCAAGTTTTCCAAGTGTGAATTCTGGTTGGACAGGCTTATCTTTCTTGGTCACGTAATATCAGGGGAAGGTGTATCCGTCATTCCTGACAAGATTCAGTCCATTCTGGATTGGAAAACTCCAATGTCAGTCAAGGACATCCGTAGCTTTCTCGGATTGGCAGGTTATTACCGCCGATTCATCGAAGGTTTCTCCAAAATAGCCAAGGCATTGACTGACCTTCTCAAGAAGGATAAAAAGTTCGTTTGGACGGACAAGGCGGAAGAAAGCTTCCAAACTCTGAAAGCCAAACTCACCTCCGCTCCTGTGCTAGTCCTGCCGGACACTAGCAAGGATTTCGTCGTCTTCTGTGACGCCTCTCTTCAAGGCTTGGGTTGTGTGTTAATGCAAGACGGCCATGTGGTGGCGTATGCTTCTCGCCAATTGAAACCGCATGAGCACAACTACCCAACTCATGATCTGGAACTTGCAGCTGTGGTATATGCTCTGAAGCAATGGAGGCCTTACCTGTTTGGTAACCGTTGCGAGATCTTCTCGGATCACAAGAGTTTGAAATATCTCTTCACCCAGCCGGATTTGAATCTCAGGCAAAGGCGTTGGTTGGAGTTGATCAAGGACTATGATGTGAGTCTGAACTATCAACCCGGCAAAGCAAACGTCGTGGCTGACGCGCTAAGTCGGAAGTTTTATTGCAACAATCTGATGATTGAACAAGCCCAACCTGCTCTCCATGAAGAGTTCTCTCGATTGAACTTAGAAATGGTTCCCTCCGGCTATCTAGCAAATCTGGAGATCAAGTCTACCCTTGTAGACCAAATCAAAGAGGCTCAAAAGCGGGACAAGGGCATTCTGAAAATCAAGGAGAACGTTGATAGCGGGAAGTACAAATGTTTCTCTGTCGATGAATCCGGAGTTGTTTATTTTGGTGACCGTCTGGTAGTGCCCAAGAAACGGAATTTGAGGCAGCTAATTCTCCAAGAGGCTCATGATACGCCCCTCTCTATTCATCCCGGTAGCACTAAAATGTACCAAGACCTTCGCCACAATTCTGGTGGACCCGTATGAAGCGGGAAATCGCCAAGTTTGTTGCTGAATGCGACACCTGTCGTCGGGTAAAGGCTGAACATCAACGACCTGCCGACACTCTTCGCCCCATTGCTATTCCCGAGTGGAAATGGGATGAAATTGGGATGGACTTCATTACCGGCTTGCCAAAGTCCCCAAAGGGAAATGATGCCATTTGGGTCATCATTGATCGATTATCAAAAGTAGCTCATTTCCTCCCCGTTCGTGTTGACATCACAGCCGCTAAGTTGGCGGATCTATACACCTCCAGGATTGTCGTGCTTCACGGCGTTCCGAAGAAGATAATCTCTGATCGTGGAGTCTGTTCACCTCCAGGTTTTGGACTAGTTTCCAAACTGCTATGGGCACCCGTATCAACTTCAGCACCGCTTTCCATCCCCAAACTGATGGTCAGACCGAAAGAGTGAATCAAGTTCTGGAAGACATGCTTCGGGCATGTGTAATCTCTTTCGGCACGGGTTGGGAAAAGTACCTTCCTTTCGCGGAGTTCTCTTACAACAATAGCTATCAAGCTAGTCTGGGCATGGCTCCCTTCGAGGCTTTATATGGAAGAAAATGCCGCACTCCGCTAAATTGGTCCGAGACCGGAGAGAGAGCACTCTTTGGTCCAGATGCGATCAATGAAGCTGAGGAGAAGGTTCGAATCATAAGAGAAAATCTGAAGATTGCCCAGTCTAGGCAGAAGAGCTACTATGACAAGCACCATCAGGAGATTCACTATGAAATTGGTGATAAAGCTTATCTCCGTGTCTCTCCCCTTCGTGGCGTTCGTCGCTTTGGAATCAAAGGGAAATTGGCCCCTCGCTATGTTGGTCCTTTTTCCGTTCTGGAAAAGCGAGGAGATCTTTCTTATAAGTTGGAGTTACCGGTCAAATTCCCAAATGTGCATGATGTGTTTCATGTCTCCCAACTCCGCCGGTGTTTCAAGGATCCTATCCATGGGGTCAATCATGAAGAACTGGATCTTCAAGAAGATCTCACTTATCGAGAGCATCCTATCCGTGTTCTGGATGAAGCCGAGAGAAAGACCCGTAACAAGACTACCAAGTTCCTCAAAATCCAGTGGTCTCACCATTCCGAGGAAGAAGCAACTTGGGAACGAGAGTCTAGTCTTCGTGAGGAGTATCCCGACTTCTTCTCTCAATCTTAGAATCTCGGGACGAGATTCCTGTAAGGAGGGTAGAATTGTAACAGCCCAACGCTGAGAACCTGAAAACCTGTATAAAATTTTCACTTTTGCATTGCACTCTTGCATCATGGCATCCTTGTTAACTTGTTAATCACTAAAGCGAGCAATTGATTTGGTACCATTTCAAACAAATGCCAAACTTGAATCCACAAAGTTCCAAACCTATGAGAGCATCCAAAGTTGCAAAACAAATCTCTTTGACATTCTATATTTGCAAGGAAGTTCCAAAAACTCAAATCCATAGTTTTGCCTTGTTTCAAATTTCAAAAAGATGGTTGTTTTGGAACTTTATCAAAATGCTCTATTTTAAACCTCTTTAACCAAAGGTGGTGCTTAGCATCGTATCTGGAACCCCAAAAATTTGTGGAGCCTCTACCTTACATGGGTGGCCCACACGAATATTTTCAGCATTTTTGGAGTAAAAAAGAAGCTAATTTAAATGATTTGAAAATGGGGCAGAAATGTAAGTGAGACAAGTTTGTTCTACAAACTTGCTCCAAATGAGCTCCAAATTTTACCAGAGGCTCTTTGTAACAAATAAGATGCCCACAAATTTCATTACATTTGGAGTTGCCTAGTACCCCAATTAAATCGTAAAGGTGCAAACCAGTACCAAAAAGGACCAAACCGTGATGTCTTCAAAATGTCCAGGGACTCTTTTGCAAAATCGTCTTCTCCCTCATTTTCTGTAGCGACCGAGCCACTGCAGCGACGCGCTCGCGCCGCACGCATGCCTCGCTCGGGCCCCCTGCCCTGCCTCCCTTCGCTGGAAGAGAAGCACACGACCACGAGGCCATGCTGCCCATTCCCCCACTCGCTCCCCCTTTTTCCTTTTTCTTCCCCGAGCCCGAACCGCCGCGCCATGGCCGCCGCCCCCGTCGAGCTCATTGCCGTCACGTGAGCGCCCAGGGAGCAGATCGAGCTCCACCACCGTCTCCGCCGTGATCCACTCCACCTCTACCCCGGAGGAATCGACTGGGAGGCCGAGAATCGCCGCCGCCGCTCGAATTCGTCACCGCCACCGCCGCATCTCCGCCGCCGGATTCCGGCGCCGTCGTTCTTCCTCCGCTGTCCCTGACCACCCCAAAGCGCCGTGGTGAGCTTTTCCGTGCCGTGCGCACCCTCCCTCTTCCCCTCTCCCCTCTGGCCCTAGCCTCGCTGCGCCGTGCGAGCACGGCACGCCGTCGTTTCGCCGGCGTCGTCGTTCTTTTCTTTCACGCGAGACCGGTCGCTCACCCGGCTTAAACCGGCCTCGAGGCCGTTTCTCTCGGGCCCTTAACCGGCCGTGCAGCCGGCCCCAACCGGGCGTGAGGCCGGGCCTCTCTGGCCCTTAGCCGGCCCTTCTACCGGCCCCGACCGGGCGGGAGACCGGACGTGTTGTTACCAGGCCGGTCATGAAACCGGCCAAGGCCGACCTGTGGGCCGGCCCAAACAGTAAAAACAGTTTTCATTTTTTTTTCTGTTTCCTAAATTAAAACCAGTGATAACTATTTGGATGTTGATCCAAAATCTACAAATAAAGTATCAAAATGATCAGCAACTCTAATGCTTTCAAACCATGCTAATCTCACCTCATGATCACAAATATTTATTGATGTTATCATAAATTGGTTAAAAGAATTAAATTCGAATACTTATTTAATTCACTATTCATTCATCGGTACTCGGAAAATTACAAATGAGGCACCAAATTGATCGGGAGAACAAAACCTATCTAATCATGCCATGTTCATGTATATTTGAGCCACTTCTTGGTAATGTAATAAATGTATGCACAATGTGGTCATTAAGTTAAATATGGGGTTGCTTCCAAATAATTGCACTAATTATTTCGGCCCTCCATTTAAATTGTGAGCTAACTTATATGATGATATCATGGCATAAACATGACATGTCATCATGTGGTTGTGCATTGCATGGTACACATGGGTGGTGATTGATTTGTTTTTCCGTTGTGTTCTTCGTTAGATCAAGCAGACGGGGTTCCACCTCAATACCCCGCCGAGCAGTACTACCAACACGTTGAACAAGGCAAGCGTAATCCCCCCTCTGAGCATGTCTCCTCCTATATTTTGCAATTATTTTCCCCACTATAATATTGCATTCGGTTCCAAATGTCTTTTGCTTGGACTAGAGTATCCTACTAGTTGCATTAGAAATCTACTGCCATTTACCTGTATCCCTCCTAATATCCATAGGATTGAAGTGTTGGCCAAGGATAAGTATATTGTTATGTATATGCTTAGCCATGCTTAGTTCAAAGGCTTGCAGGTCCGGTGGATGTTTCAATTGTGGAACAGGTATGGAATAACCGGATGTGATGGAAAGTGATGGTGGTGGTTAATAATTTGCTTAAAGGTGGGGATGAGAGGCCACATGGAATGTGGTGGGTTGTCTCGTTCTCGCCGCCTAAGTGCGAGTTCCTTACCTCTTGAACCAAGACTGAGCGTGCAACCATGCGTGAGGCCTATGCATTCGCAGTGCAGGAACCCTCATAGACTAAATAACTCGAGCGGGGCTAGCCAGGGTCCTCTAGTTCGGGCTTTCATTTGCGCGTGCGTGATGATGGTGGTGTGAACTGAGATGAGGATTGTGGTGTTAGGAAAATAAGTGACCGTGGGGCGGGGTGTGGTGATCCTGGCAGTCCTACCGTCACTGATGATCCTGGAAGGTCCTTAACGAGGGAGAAGTCGACACCGTTCCCACCCAGCCGGCTTTCCCTGGAAGAGAGCTACTAGCTAGGCAATGGGCCGGGCGGTACGCGTGGCAAACATTGTACACCCCTGCAGGGTAAATCTTTTCGAAAAGCCGTGTCCACGGTTATGGACGACTTGGGAAGTGAAGGTAGGATCATAGAATAACCTTAACGGAATGATTAAAAACTGGGTACTAAAGGTACCACTCACAAAAGCCAGGTGAACTTCCTCGAGGGTGATTCGGGGAGGTGCCTTTGATGTACAGGTACAAGTGGTGATGATAGTTGAAGTTGAGGAAAGTGATCTCAAGAGAAAAGAGTTACTCCTTACCCCTTTTTGAAAATGTTCTAATAGTCGATGCCTTTGAGTTATGTTTTTCATAAATAAAATTAGCTTTATGCAAAAGAGCCATAAAACCTTGACAGCTAATCATCGAGCATATATTAGCTCTTAATCTTGCGAGTTCGTCGAACTCAACGTCGTTGCTTTTGTTTCAGAGGAGGACTTCACCGCCCTCGAAGGTGGGTTCTTTGTGGACGTCGACGAGTAGTCTGGGGTTCCCAGGTGGCAGCTTGGGACATCCTGGAGCAGCTGGCGTTGTGATGTTTATCTGTAGGCCTCTTAGGCCATATTTTGGATCTTGCTGTTTAGAACAACCTATTTCGCTTCCGCTTGATGTAATGTTGGGTCTGTGACCTCTGAATGTCATTTGCTATCTTTCTCTATTATAAGAGTTGAACTATATGATTTGTGTCGTAGAGTCTGTGATGTGCCAGTTGTTCCACAAGTCTTGATCTTACTATTATGCTTTGATAGTTGTGCCTGTGTTAAGGCATCAATCGGGGTGTTGCGTTGTCTGGAGTGAGGTGTACCCAGCAACGCCTGCCAAAGGTTTTGGCCGGGGATTGGTAAACCCGTAACCTCCGGTTGTATCGCTTAACCGGTGACACACAACATCACTGTATAGCAGTCGGGTCGGGGCGCCACAGACGGCGACGGCTGCCGTCAGGTTCTATCTGTCTACGCCGACAACCGCGTTCGTGGGCTATCCTAGCTCGCCTTCTACGCCGACGGTCCCGACATTTGGCCGTCGGCGTCATGTGGGTTTCCGTAGTGATTGTTGCAGCACGAGCACTACAATACTATACAATCATGGAGCGCTATACAATCTATAAATGATGGGTACGCGTGTATCGCGACTCTTTGGACATGATTCATGCATGCATATCTGTGGGCCCACCTCTCGGGGAATTTGGCCGATTTTCTAGCTAGCCCTGGGTCGGGGGAGCAGTCACCACGTTCATGCATATCATATTCACTAGACAAATGCATCCATCGATCGATGAGAACACATGTGCAAATACAGAGCGTGTGACGACGACCACCACCACAAGCAACATCGATCAGCCCAGAGCGTTTCGCTAGCTGCCTAGACGACATACATAGCTAGCCCCTTGCTTAAATTCGCCGGAGAGTAATCCATGTCATGTGGAGTAGTACTCATGTGCAATGCTCCGATCGGCCTCCGACGCCCATATGGCCATGGGGTCCAACGTTGTGTCGTGTCGTCGCGCCTTTTTCGGTTGGTTGCCTCCCCAGGACGTCGGCGTGGCATTGTCTCTCTCTCTAGCTTTACTCGTTGCCGTTTCCACTCTCACTGCCGGCGGGGCCATAGCCGAGTGCCACTGATCGCACACGATGTGTTTTCCCGTTCCCATGCAAGCTTAAACACAAAAGAGGCCGGAAAACCTTGAGGCCGTAGTAGAGCCCACAGGCCACAACGTAAGTGAGAGCTGAGTCTCCGGCCGGGGGCCCGCGGTCGAAAAAATGCGCGGTGCTTTTGTTGCTGGCGTACGTGGCCTCCGATCGCACCACCAGACACCCCGGTGCTCTGCTCGCTCGATCGTCTCACGTAGCTAGGGCGAGAGTCTTGGCGGTTAAGGTACGTGAAAAAACTCCAGCCGAGAGAGGATTTTATCTTCAGATCGTGAAAGTCACCGTACGTATGTCTCCCATCCCGGCCGTACGCAGTGAAAAGGTAAGTGTGCACGGACTGGCAGTAGCTAGCGGCCGCGTGATCGGGCGGATGGATGGCGTGGAGACAAACTGCACATGCATGCATGCATGCACCCGGTACTTGTTGAACTGGATCATGTAGTGCAGCTAGAGGTAGCTAGGGCATATACGACTAGCTAGCTAGTGTACGTGCAGCAGTGCGCAGCGTACCAGCAACGGTACGCTCCGTGCGCCGGCCGGTTCCACGTCGTCCAGTCACGCTCGTTCGTTCAGCCTGCAGTTAATGCGCCGGAACGACACGACACGACACGCGGGGCCGTACGTACGCGCGTGCATTGACGCTGCTGCACGTACCGATCGATCGACGTACAGTACGTAGCTGGGCGGCACGAACGCTCGATCGTGTGTCTGTCGGTGTCCGTCTTCCCCAACACCGGCCGGCCGTGGACGTCGTCGAGCTCTGTCGTCGTCTTGTTCCGTGAGATCCCGGCCTGTCGTACGTGTTGCCCCTGCAGCAGTACGCGAGCTGCCTTTCATGTGGCGCGCGCGCGAGGGCGCGTCCAGATCGATGGCACTAGTGGGCGCGCTGGGCAGCGCATGTGCGCATCCTGGGAGACGGATCACGATCGATGGACGCTCCGTGCTCCATGTTACTCACCCAAAGCTGCGGCTCATTCCGTTTCGCTGTCGGTCGGTTCTGAGACGAGACCGCCGTTACCAAGCCGCTCCGGTGGAACTACTCCTGTGCCAACGACTAGGGGAAACTATCTAGTGATGCCACAACTTAAATGACCATGATACCACCCTTTAAAATTCAAATTTACAGTTCGAAAAAAATGGTACTGGACGATCACAAGATGTGTGTGTACTTTCCCTAAAAAAAGTAGAACTAAAATTCAAGATACACACACAGAAACAACAAAATTCAAATTGCACTGTAATTAGTGTCGTTTTTTTGTTGTTGTCTTTTTTACATTATTCATGTTGGATTTGTCTTTCTTGTTTCTATCTATGTGTGTATTTCGAATTTGGCTTTGCGAATTATAGGAATCATGAAAACATAGCTTGTGAACACACACAAATTTGTTACGAAAATTTTAAACATAAATGTTGAATTTTCGCAAGGTGTCATGGTATAATTTAAGTGGTGGTATCACTAGATATGCACCGCGATGAACTAGATGTATATCGGCGTGGTTTCCGGAAAGTGGTTTTGCCTCCCGAGATCCAGTGATTCTCTATTTTATTTTTTAGAAATTATTTTTAAAACTTTCAGAAGATCTGAATAAAATCATGCATATTCTCAAGGATGTATGTTACAATCGTTCAAAATATCAATGTAAAAATCTTTATATTATAGTCTACACAAAATGACAAAATTTATACATTTCAAACAGTGCATTGCTAACTATACTCAGATCTATGAATATGTCATACTTGTGTAGGTTAGAATACAAAGTATTTCTCATTGTGAGGTCACACGCATATAGGATACATCATCGAGAACATGCTGATCTTTTCAGATATGTTTTTAAACTTTTTAATATAGTTTTCGATTTTTTCTAAATAACTAAAGCTCGGATGCAAGAAATCTCTACTCCGTTATTTCCTTTTTCTTTTACCAGTGGTATCCGTCCCGCTGTTTTACTCGAGGGACGAACAAACGAAAAACTGATATCTAGGTCGTGAGTGTTTCTTCTTTACCACCATCTATAGGCACCATGACATATCACATGGCAATTCCTTTTCTATAAATTTCAGAGTGCTCGCATCGGCCATCGCAGAACTAGGATAAACTTGATAGCCTCGGTCATCAGGTGTGACGCAGCAACCATGACGTACGGCACACATACACAGAGCTACGGTCTCAGCTAAGCCATCATGGCTTTGGACCAAAACCCAGGACCATGTACAATTAGATCTACAACAAAATATCATCATGCAGACAGTACGTGCGTATCTATGTCACCATCATGCCAAATACAGAGACAGTTGCGACTAGCCAACACCCGTCAACGTCAGCAGTTAACCATTCCTGGAAACTACTACTTACAAGTTTCAAGCAAAATTTCACTTTACAAGTTATTCAGTACTACCACCACCAGGCATTCAGAGGGAGTTTTTGTTACTTACAAATGAATGTTCAGTCAGTGGCAATGGCTGTTGTGCTTACAGCAGTTAACAGCACATGCACTGCTAAATTGCTAATGGGATCACTATAAACTGCCCCTTGGATGATTTTCACCCACAAGGCCAGAAGAATTCACAGCAGAAACCCGCCCTTGGTCCCGGTCCTGTGAAGAGATTACCATTTCTTTTTTCTTCCTTTTTTTGACTGTCCATCTTTAATGGCTTCCCAGCAACGCTTCGACCCGCCCTTCACAAGAGAAATTCACACACTCCTGCCATGCACAATGTAAACCCTACATTTTACATGCTACTGCTATATGCTATGCCGACATACTTTCTGTTCTCTGCGAGAAGCTATGCCGACATACTGACCAGCGCCCATATGCATTTGCGCAACCATCAGAACAGAAACAATGTCAGTTTCATGATCTTACCACAGCTGCAAGCTCATTGGACTGTCCAGATCCTCTTTGCTAGCTAGGGGCAACAAGGAGCTGAAAAGAAAACCCCGGTGCCAAGTACCTGGCGATGACCATCATGTAGGGTGCAGTTGATGCAAAAGAACAAGTCCCAGATGATCCACCAAAAATTCTAGCCAGCTTCACTCCAACAGTCAGTTTCTGCCGGGTAACCCACAATATAATGCGGCAGGTGCCGAGCGTAAAATGAGTCGCCGTCAGACATACTCTTTGGCAGCTCTGATGCCCCAACAATGGACATTGTCAGCTCTGAGTCTGTACATTTCACCGTTCCATAGACATCATTGACGACATTTTCCATGAAATATTCTTTCAGAGTCTCAATATCAATGAGAGTGTCTGCCTGAGAGATGAGGCCCCAGTGATATACAATGTTGGGCTTGACGACTGTATGATCAACTTCCTGTGACGAATCAGGATCACACTGGATGCCATTACTTTCCAGCTGCAGAGAACAAGTACAAACCATTTGTATTTTCCGTAAAGGAATAGTCGAGTTGCATGAGTATGAAAGGAACAACAAAACGAGTACAGCATACAAACCTTGAGAATAAGGTAACGGAAGCGGGACTTAACCCATCCAGCCCAGTCATGCAGTTCTTCAGAAGTTGGAGCACACAGAGCAATGCGAAGAAACTGTCCATATTTTGTTGCATACGGGAAGGGTTCAAAAAGCCATGTCCACTCAAAATCATGCCTCCATAAGTCCTGTACCAGATATAGAAGAACTGTTGAGAGCTGATAAAAATAATTTCGAAGTAATAATGTCATATACTCATATATGTACACTAGTCTACTAATACTTTCTGAAGACGGGTCATGAAAAAGACATCTATCACTAGTGAAAACTGAACTGCACAATATTTGCAGTTTTGTAGCATTCTCTTTAAGATGACAGACACAAAAAATGTCATATGTGCAGTTTTGTAGCATTCTTGTTGCCTATTGGCATACTCACTAAATGGTAATGAAGTAAAACTTGAAATGAGTATTAACAAGCTAAACCTATATCAAACAGCAAAACTAAATGTGGTTAAATTACTTGATGTGAACAAGGAACATGAGATAGGTCTCATGTTGAATGGCTGATACGCCAAATGGACTATTTGTACTACAAAAAGAAAACTAGAACAAGAAAAGGCGCTTAGAGGTACAGGCATGGAGAAAATATCTGGTGTATGGCGTAGGAATGTCAGAATATGTTGGTTCATGCAAGCATAATTAAAGTCCACAAATCTTAGTTACGCATCACTAATCCACCATCACCATACTAAAACACAGAAGCTAATAGTGTTTAGATGAAACCTCATTTCAAGAGAATTAAAGAAAATATCCAGATCACATGAAGGAAAAAAAAGGCGTTCATTTAGGAATTCTGACCACCACCAGATTTCAAAAGGCAGGAAGAATGCAACAAGTGAAACTATCTCAACTACTGACCTTGGTCAGAGCATAACCACGCGTAAGCTCTTCTCTGATCTTCCTGAAGGTACTTTCCGTCATATTGGACGCACATAACTCCGGTGGAGTACAAGGCATCACTATTGGCATTAAACATCCATCTGAAGGCCTACATTTAGATGGCTGACCATGCAGATCTACTGGAATTTGCCAATGCCAGTGAGCAAAAATCTCAAAGAACATGGTGAACAGACCATTGACAGTAGCATTTGGATATTGCTGGCAAACATATGCTGCAAGAATCGCTAAATGAATCCCAGCAAAGAAACCAAGCAGCTGAAAAATGGCATAAGACATGAAAGATGAAACGTCAGACCAGAGTATAGCTGAATAATAATCAGTAGCGCATATTACACGACATACATGGCAATGAAGTCCTCGCCTCCTAGCCCATAGTTTTACGCATCGCAACAGAACCTGAAAGTTCTGCATCATAAGAATTGACAAATGAATTCTTAATAAATTGAATTTGAGGTGAAAAACAACAATTTGAAGTACGCTTGTGCAAAATTAGTGATGAGCAATTCTAAAGTCACGCATAAATCTAAGGAAACAAGAGTCTGTTAAACAAGACATACAGAAAAAAGATGAATAAAGAGTTCGAGTAAATAAACTGAGAAAAACTGTAGATTCAAACATGACTGTGTCTGTCCCTGATGTACAATTATGGAGGGTACAAAAATGTGACTGAGTGCTGGTAAATTAAATTAGAAAACAGTATGCCACCTCTGCATTGGGCACTAGCTGCACAATCTGCTCATTAACACGAATTCCAGACAAACTCCTCCAGCTCCGTGAATCAAGTTTCTGAAGAAACTGAGGGCTAGATGAATTTATAGCCTGCAAGAACAAGTAACCTCATCAAAATGTGGATTTTCTAATTTTATATAGTACCAAGCCTGCATGACAATCATGATAAAGATAATTTGGAGGGCCCTACTCTCCATATGTGGATAATTTCGTAAAGATCACATAAGGTGCAGAACCCAGAAGTACTGCAGAAGCATTACTACAACAAAATAAGATGCTTGTTCTTTTGATGAAGGTAATTCCTGTCTTGAACAAACATAAAGTTGGTGACTTCATAGAGGAATATGTGGTGGGTTCTAGGCCTGCTAATCATGAATTCTCGAATGAGCATTTGGCTAAGAAAATAGAATTTTCTACCGTGCCACAATCACTAGGGACTAGCAAGTGATCCAAACTCATTCGTCAGGTATGCGATAAAAAGCCACAACAATATTGGTCATTGTACGATCCCAACTCTTCAATAAATTCAGAAAATTTAGAAGAGGCGGGGCTTGTTATACATGGACTAACAACCAGATTTCACCAGCCACGGTTAATTTGGGCGGGGTGCTTGTAAGCATGGCCTGGAGCAAGATTTCTCAGTTTGTATTGTGATAAGCCTGACAAAAATTCGTTCGGCTCATGCACATGTTGAAACTACTGGTACGCAAATGAAGCAAAGTACAAGGTGTTCCTTTTTTGAAGTTGATGTTTTCGCAGGCTGGTTTCATGAAACAGCTGATACGAGTGAGCCAATGAGGTACCGTGGGCTTTTCCTGCCTAATGGTAAAATGGATAAATGGTATTAAATGTCCCAGAAGTTTTTTTGCATGGCTGTGGTCAAATTGTGGGGGTGATGCTAAGGAAAACAAGTGAGATCTTCTCACATGGACAGTGAAGCTTGATGCTCACGATGAGCAACATGGGTTATCTGATCTTTTGAATGTGGTGTCAGATATCAGGCACAATTAGTGAACATCTAAGAAGACGAGGAAACAGATAGACAGCAGGTAGGGGTGTACAATGGATGCTAGCTGAGTAGTACCCAGAGCCATGTTTGGTGATTTAATTGCTGGATTTAAAGACATTAAACAACAAGGTGATGCTCTTAGTTCCTCACATAAGAGCACTTTGAACATCACTATCGCCAACAATATCGCCTCGTTTGCATATAAGAGGTAGCTTTGAAGGTTCTTAGTAAGCTGTTCCCTAACAAGTTCATTTCATTAAATGTTCAAAAAAAAAAGTTCATTTCATTAGTTAAGAAGGTGATTGTAACATAGTCAGACAGGCTCGTCTTATAGAAGGGTTGGTAGTGCACAAACTTGCCTCAATTGCATCAATAACGGGGAGCTGGGCATATGTAAGATCAACTGAAATCCCGCTGAATATGAATCGCATCAACGGAACCTTGGCATTTTCTACAGTCAGCAGTCCTGATACTTCGGGCCTGCGCTGAAGAATTTGTCGCAAAACAACAAAAAAGTGGTGCTGCAAGATCGACATTTGTTAGCATCCTCAAGCAGGCTGGAGAAACATGAAACACAACCGACAATACTTACTGGCAAGGTTGCAATACAAGGGCCAACACAGAGAGCATCGATGTCAGATTCAGGTCCATGAGCCTTGAAAAACAAAAAAATTAGGTCAGCAGTCGCACATGATTTATTGCATCATAAGAGGTAAACTAGATCAAATAGCAGGTGAAAAAGTACCATGTCACAAGACACAGAAATTACGATATCACCTACAATTAACGTTTAACGCTACAGACTACAGAGTAGGCATTGTAAACAACGGACCATTTCTACTCCATCTACCTTCATTTCAATATAGTTTATGTTGGCTTAATTTCCAAAAGGTGTGAAACGTTAAACCTATGAATTACTACAAGCATGAACTGGAAATAGGAGACAATCCAAGCAATACGGTAGGCTAGCAACATAACTGCACATAATAACCCTGCAAACATTCTAAGAAATCATCACACCATTTGTTCCCCAGTGTCTCGCTTACCCCTAACGTGTAAGAACCATAGGTCAGGACCGTAGCCGTCACCCGCGTTGGGGGCACCCTCTGCTCATAGCCCACCACCTTCGCCCAATCCATCACTATCTGCGAGAGCAGGCGGTGAAGACACGACGAATCAGAAGTTCAGAACATCCACGCCGGAATATCGAATTTTTAATCCCCGGACCCGATTACCTTTTTGAGCTTGCGGATGACCTGCTCCCTTGTCCTCTCCTCCTCCAGTGTCGGAATAGCACCCTCGTCGTTCAGGAACTAAGGCGAAGAGAGCACGGATTAGTTAAAAAATAGTCGGAATTGCCACAGAAACCTGGGGAATCGGGAAGTATCGGGAGCTCACCTGGACGAGGGAATTGCTCCGGCGGGAATCCATATCGAAGAGGTGGGTCGCGGGGAGCCGGAAGGGGAGAGGAGGCGGCGGAGGCGGATGCGGAAGCGGGGCAAGGAAGACGGGTAGGGTTTGGGGGCCGTGAGCCACCGGGGCGGGATAGGCCCAAACTGAGAGCTCCGACGCCATTGCCGGCAGAGGATGATAGGCGTCTGCCGTAGTCGGAGACATGGGGGAGGCGGCTACCGCCGGCGGCCACCGGCGGCGAGAGGGAAATCTTCCTCCTTTTCTCTCCTCGCTGAGGTTCGTAGGGGTTTTGGTGGGAGACGACAGTCGGCAGACAGGAATAGGAGCAGAGGAAGGCGGCGGCAGTTGTCGCGTGGGGTGGCGTGGCGTGCCGGGATGCAACTGGCCAGGCGCGTCAGTGTCAGAGAGAGCGCCGTGGCATTGGATCCGGGGCAAGGACACTGCGTCCAGAAAGTTCTCACCCCCTTTCTTGAAAGTTTTTTTTTTTTTTGGGACAGGACTAGGCGTCCCGGGATCTTTCTGTTCGATCCCCGGTCGACAGCCGTTTGATCCCGTCTGATCGAGCCTTCCGTGGCCGTTCGATCACGCTACTGCCCCGCGTCACTTCTTGCATGCAGAAAAGACACGAAACGTCCCTTTCCCATCCCACATGGGTGGACCTAGTCTCCGCAAACCGAATCAGAGTTTGACTATTCTCTGTTTCGTCTCCACCTATATAAAAGACGCCGCGCAGCGTCCATGACCGCGCTGCCCAGAATCTCCGGCGAGGAGTCTCCCGCCGGCCTGACTACCGCCCCACCTCTAATCGAAGCACCGAAGCACCAAGGAAGGTTAGCATCACACAAATTTCCCGAGTGCTTGCATGAGAAGAAGAAAATTGCATCCGAAGAAGAAAATTGCTATAAAAAAACTAAATAATTTACACCTTGGCAGCAACACGGTTGAGCCCTGGGAGCAATATGCCTCCACGCCCAACTCCGGCCATCACCGGCACCGGTCGCCGTCGCTGTCACGGACAACTTGAAAAAGCTATTGAACATTTTGCTACAACTCTGATGTGGATTTGCATCAAAAGTAAAAGAGATTTGCTACAAAAATATGAGGATTTGCACCTCTTCAAACATAAATTGCATCTTATAATGTTACAATAGATCTACGGATTTGCAACAAAACTTTAAAAAAATTGCTACAGTACTTCAAACACATTTGCACCACATTAAGAAAAAATATATCAAAAAAGAACTTGCTGCAATTGTTCTATGAATTTGCATAAAAAGATGAAGAATTTTGCTGCAAAGCTTCGAGAAAATTGCACCGAAAGAAGAACACAAAACATGGAATTTTTTTTCTCCCACAGCACCCCGTCGGCCTACGGGAGCACCGCCACAGACGCACGGGAGCACCGCCGTCGGCCCATGGGAGCACCGCCGCAGACGTACAGGAGCTCGAGCCCTGGAGCGGCGGCACGGCCATGGTCTCGGGAGTGCCGGGGCGGAGCTCCATGGCCGGGGAGGGCGTCGACCTGTGGTGGAGAGAGGTGGAAGGTGGCGCCGGAGCTAGGCGGTGCTGCAGGGAGAGAGAGCAGGAGGCGGGGAGCTAGGCTTCTGCTCGAGCTCCTTGGCGATGGTGGCGGTCGTTGGCGAAGCGGGAGGCGGCGCCGAGACGCGGGCCGACTGGAACGGGGCCGCGGCCGGCGAGGGCACGTGGACGGTGACAGGCGCAGGTGCGGGCGTGCGGTGGACGCCGCCGGCAACGTGCGGCCCCGTCGCGGCCGGGTTGTGGTAGACGGCCGTGGCCGACGAAGCCGGTGGGCGCGCGCCCACCCATCGGCGTTCCTCGCCCGCCGTACGCCGGCTGCTGCTCCCCGCCACCGCGGCCTCGGCCGCCGTCTCCGCGGTAGGCCATGGGTGCCGTCACAAGAGGACACGCGGCGAGCGCATGAGCCGGGGGACGTGACGCGCTGATCCCCCGGATGATAACAAGGGTTTTCCTTTTTTTTTGTACCCACGTTTATTTCTCTCCACGTGTGTAAAATTATGCCCAAACAAATTTCGATATCCGTCAAGAGCCACATCCGGCCCAGACACGCACAGACGCTAGCGATGTACTCCCCTGCCCCATTTCTCTACCGGTGCCACACAATCCCACTCCACCGTTTCCTCTCCTGCTCTAGAAAAATTCCATGACCAACGCACCCAGTGTAGACTTTTTACTCCCGGGCACCAGTGCACCCTCCTGCTAAAAATATTCGAAAGCCATATTTATAAGTTTCAAAAAATTCTGAAAAAAAATCCGCATATAGCCAATAATATATCCCACTAACGTGAAAAATTTCAACTTAAAAAACGTTGTATTCTGAGCTACATAAAAATGACAAATGTGTAGATCTAAAAATGTATATTTTCAAATCTCTAAGTTTTATAAGATTTGTTATTTTTATGTAGCCCATAATATAAGGTATCTCAGATTAAAATTTTACACGTTTGTAGGATACACCATGAGCTACATCTGGATTTTTTTTCAGAATATTTTGAAACTTATAAATATGGTTTTCGGATTTTTTAAACAGGAGAGTGCACTGGTGCCCGGGATCACAATCCACTTTCCGCAAGGCACCCGCCTAAGCAGGCGCCACCGATGAAAGCTCTCGTCCCCGCTGTGGGCGTCCTTGTACTGGCGCCCGCACCGTGGCACCGGTGAAGCCGAAAAAAGCTCATCCCGAAGCAGAGATATTTCGAGACGTTGAAGTGGGGAAACCGAGAAGGAAGGTGAATAGCAAAAAAGAAGCCACCGCTGCCGTTGTGGACACCGATCAAGGCCATACCCATCAAAACCACGCAAGCTACCCTCCTCATGCTAGGGTACGTCCTAGAGCCAGCATCGTTCCTGGCCACCACTGCGGCGGCCAGCTCACCCGTCATGTCATCATTGTCGGCGCCGCCGTATGGCTATCAACTCGGACCCGCCCCCGCCAACGTCCCTCTTCTCCACCTCGCCTCAAGACAGCTCGCTAGAAATCATTGACTTATGTGCCGATCATCGTCCCCGCCATGCCTCCCTCGTTCTCAATGCCACACTTGTTGCCGATGACTCGCCCATGACGCAAAGGAAGCTGAGCGGGTCATCCGTCGATCCTCCCGACACATGTAACATGTTCGACAAAATGTCGGGGCCAACGTCGGACGACCCAAGGTACTACGAGATCGAGATAGGCGAGGGTGTCTTGACAAACATGATCAGTGAGGGTGGCCAAGGGACCGACAATGATGGTGGCCAAGAGACTAAAGCCTGGCCAAGAGACTAATGCCCAAGAAGGTGTCCACATCGAGGATAGTTGGCCGATGAGATAACTCAACAAGCCTAGTCACAAATGAGGTGGCAAAGCATGAGGACGGCCTGACTTTAGCTTACACAGAGAATGAGGACAAGATGCTTCACGAGCCATGGATGCAAATTAGACAAAATCCAATTATGGGGGCAGAGCAAAAATGCCAAGCATACTGGAAGAGGGTCCATTTCATGAACAAAAGAAGTTTGAGCCCAACAAATTTGAGAGTGATAGCAGTGAATTGCCACTTTCCAAAAGAGATGGAGCTTTATCCAAGCGGAGTGCAACAAATTGTGAGGCTCCTATGATCATGTTTTAACCAGACCATGAGTGACATTGGTGTTAAGGACTTGGTACATTTTTTGTTCCCTTCTTCTGTCCATCTGTGTCCTACTATACACATGGATATATCTTGTTCTTTTCATATCTCAAATAGGTGCTTCAATCTTTGGAAACCTTCGATACCCAACATGGGGGTAAGGCATTTACCTTGACTAATGGCAATAAAAGTGTCAAAAGTGGACAAATCTCTATGCGTCACTGAAAAGAGGTGGGGGCCCATCAGCAATCGACCTCGAGGCTGATACCACAAGTGAGAAGAGCCAATGCTCACTCAAGGGCCAAGAAAGCGGGGCTCAATGGGCAAAACCTATATGTCGACCAGGTCGACGCTAACGTGCAGTCGCACACCCCCGACGACTCATGGGCCTGACCCATTTAGTTGCACGGGACAGCGCACTGCTTCGTTCTTCTCCCTCGCACGCACGGTCCATCAGCCTGCACCGTGCACGCGCTCCCTCACGGCGCACGCGCGTAGGAAAGAACAAAGAAAAATGGGACCTCGTTGCTGCTGGGCGTTCGTTCGGCCATACTAGGATGCAGGCATGCTTTCGTTTTTATTTTTATTTTTATTTTTCCCCATTTTCTTTTTGTATTACACAGTTTCGGTTTTCTTCTTTCTTTAATTTTCTATTTATTTTCTGTTGTCAATTCGAAGTTTTATTTATTTTCGGGAAAAGAAATGAACGAATGTTCACCTTTTTTTTAACCGAAAAATGGTTCCTTTTTAGAATATTTGGTTTCGAACAGAAAAAATGGTTCCTCTTCGGTTTATTTCTGTGTGTGTCAATTTTTGTTTTTATTTATTTTGCTGTTTCTCTTTTCTTTCTTCTTTTCAGTTTTCTTATTAGACATTATTTCTTTATTTTGATTTTTCATTTTTGAAAATGTTCAAATTTAAAAAATGTTCATATTCGAAAATTGTTCGCCTTTTAAAAATCGTTCAAAAATAATTTCCGTTCAAATACCTTTTTTTTGTTCACTTTTTTGAAAATCGTTCAAAAATAATTTCCGTTCACAGACTTTTTCGGTTCGCCTTTTAAAATCGTTCAAAAATAATTTCCGTTCAAATACCTTTTTTGTTCACTTTTTTGAAAACCGTTCAAAAACAATTTCCGCTCACAGACCTTTTTCTGTTCGCCTTTTAAAATCGTTCAAAAATAATTTCCATTCAAATACCTATTTTTGGTTCAATTTTTTTGAAAATCGTTCAAAAATAATTTCCGTTCAAATGCCTGTTTTTGTTCACTTTTTTGAAAATCGTTCAAAAACAATTTCCGTTCACATATTTTTTCTGTTCTCCTTTTAAAATCGTTCAAAAATAATTTTCGTTCAAATACCTATTTTTGTTCACTTTTTTGAAAATCGTTCAAAATAATTTCCGTTCAGAGACTTTTTTATGTTCGCCTTTTAAAATCGTTCAAAAATAGTTTCCGTTCAAATACCTATTTTGTTCACTTTTTTTGAAAATCGTTCAAAAACAATTTCCGTTTACAGACTTTTTCTGTTCGCCTTTTAAAATCGTTCAAAAATAATTTCCGTTGAAATACCTATTTTTGTTCACTTTTTTGAAAATCGTTCAAAAATAATTTCCGTTCACCGACTTTTTCTGTTCTCCTTTTAAAATCGTTTAAAAATAATTTCCGTTCACATACCTATTTTTTTGTTCAATTTTTTGAAAATCGTTCAAAAACAATTTCCGTTCACAGACTTTTTCTGTTCGCCTTTTAAAATCGTTCAAAAATAATTTCCGTTCAAATACCTATTTTTTTGTTCACTTTTTTGAAAATCGTTTAAACTCGGATCCTGTTCAAACACACAATCCGTGCAACCGTTCTCCCATTTTCGTTCAAAACCAATTTCTGTTCAACGATGTTTTCAAAAATCGTTCAAACTCAGAGCCTGTTCCAACACACAATCCGTGCAACCGTTCTCCCATTTCCGTTCAAAACCAAATTCCGTTCAACGGCGTTTTCAAAAATCGTTCAAACTCAGATCCCGTTCAAACACACATTGCGTGTTCAAAAATAGTTTCAAATATCTCGTATATGACCGTCGAAACGAAAAAATTACAACATGAAAGTTGTGCAAATGTGGATATTAACCTACTCGTCAAATGATATTTTCAAACGGTCAGCGGAGCGTGACGAATTCGATAAAATTTTGCTAAACAGGTTTCGAACATCTATTCAAAATCGAGAAGTTATAATCGACGAAACTCGAAACTGAGTATGGGAATGGAACCTACTCGTGGACCCGCATAATTTTCGTGTACACAACTTTCAAAGTAGTTCGAGTTTTCATACTTCAATAAATGTAGTAGGATCGTTCTTATTTTTTAAAAAGAGAACCGAACGTGCACTCTGTGCATGCGATGGGAAACAGGAAATAGTCCATTCGATGCGAAGCGACAGTCCATGTGATGCGAAGCGGTACTCCGAAACATGTGAACGCACCAAAACAGTAGAGCCGGAAGCCCGATGTGGGCCGGGCCAATAAAGCGCAGGGGGTATGCGAAGGTTCGCTATTGACGACCAGGTCGCTAGCTAGGAGCTCCCGGCTCAATGAGGCCAATACCCGGTTAAGAACCAAGAAAGTGGACGTAAAGCATAAGGTCTAAGAAGAGCCCATTGACACTTCAAAAGAGATGGGAGCTTTATCCAAGACAAGGCACGGATCATGGGGGCGACTTAGGCACCATGTTACCAACAAAAAGGGCTTGGTTGTGAAGATTGAAGAGGCAATAGTTTTTTATCGAGTGAGATGCGTGGTCATCTTACTTGTGTGTGTTTTGCTAAAATTATGAGGTCAGAGCAGGGCTCATGCAATTATTTGGGATACAATGTTGAGCCGGCATGGCATTTTTTTTGGTAGTGTATTTTTTTATTTGCTAGATTATTTTGGAGAAAATATGTCAAATCATGATAAGTGAAAAAATGGACGGGGCGATCAAATAGGTCGTCCCATTAGTACACTGGCCAGCCAAACAAGGGTGGACGCTTGTCCGCCAAACCATCCAAACGGACAAAAACCGGACATATTTCCTATCCATTTTGGTCAATCATTTGGAGTTGCCCTAAGGCCAACTCCCATGGCGCTCCGATTTTTATCCACTTTTATTCGTTTGTGGCGTCGGACTCCGCAGATTGTTCATTCGATATATCTAGCGTCCTTTGCCATTTTGGGCAAACATATCATGCCCGGTCGCTTTTTTTATTTTGGTCATTTTCCATATCAGTTGGCTAGCAAAATTTAAAACTTAAATAACTTGTAGTATACGATGAAATAAATATATAAATGTCCCATAACGCCTTATTCGAGTCATTGTCTACCATCTTTGGTCCAACAGCTATAAATAACATGACTTTTTTCATAACTGAAAAATGACTTAATGTCTCTGCAAGAGACATGACGTATAACACCGGTAACACACATGACTTGATGAGTCTACATGAGATGTCGCGAGTAGCACGTGTCAGCGCATAACTTGACGCCTCCTCAAGAAGGTGCCATACGTAACACCTGCGCCGGATGGAACCGGGTCTGGAGGTGGAGGGGCGTCGCATGCCTCCATAGTCCTCGGTTGCATGAAGCTAAAGGCCTTCACATCTCACAACCTGACCGCTGCGTCATCCACATGACCGATGGCTACCATCGTCATCGAAGAACCAAGGCCGTCTCCCCTATTCCCAAACTCCTTCATAGGATCGAACCGACTGCCGCCATGCCACGCCGCCCATACGATGATGTTGTGCAACCACCGCCGCTGGGGCGCCGCAGCAAGTAGGAATCCGTCCACGTGGGATAATATAAACGCAACACCTCCCCCTGCACAAGGATGGTCGGGGACGAAAACCAGCACCGTGATCTCCTTATCGAGGGTACGCCGGCCCGTGCTGTCTTTTCTCTTGGGGTACAGAAGAACTCAGACACTGTCTAGGGCTTTGCCCGGCTGCGGCGAGCGGAGGAGTGACAAGAGGAGAGGTGCTGGCGGCGGCTGTTAGGGTTTCTCCTAGGCTGCCGGGGGGAGCAAAACCAATATGATTATCCGAGACGGAGAAAGTAATTAATACATAGGAAAGCTGCTTGCCGCACGCTGCCAAGGAAATCAAAGAAATCAAGACGAGGCAAAAATGCAAACTAATTTTCATTGAACAATAAAATCTATAGTTGGAGTAAAACTCTATGACCAAAGAAACCAACAGGTAGAGAGATGACAGCGTAAAAGCTGCACGTAGCGACGGGTACAACTACCTGTCTACCTCAAGCTGAAATGACAAGGAAATTGGCTCAGCCTCGTGCACCTGAGAGTTACATTTAGTTGCGAAGCGCGTGATCCCTTTCAACATTGGTGAGTAGCAGATCAACAAAGCAAAACTGAAATCCATTGTAACCAGACATAAATAGAATACATAAGTCATACCATCATGTTTATAAAAATGAGTAAGAAACAGTACAGATTTCAGTAAAGAGAGCCCGAATCACTGACTCAAAAGGCCTTGTTTTACAGAAAGAATAAAGTTAGTGTTAGAGATATATTCCGTGTACGTATAAACGGACGTTTAGAATAGAGATAGATCTCGTGTCTTGTCTTACACTCCAAGATGACCCCATGTACGCCTATATATACTCGCCCCCGAGGCTCAATAAAGCATCCAACATATTCCGCATATCTCATAATTCTACATGGTCTCAGACTAATTCGATCCTACCCTAGAGCAGCCGCCGCCTAGCCCTAGCACCGCCGCCGCTACTCCCAAACCCTAGCGCCGCCGCCCTCATGGCGCCGTGCTAGGCGCCGTCGACACGCTTCCGCCGCGCTGCCCCGGGGAGGTCGATCTCCATGATCTCCGCCGGGGGCTGCGCAACCCGTACGCAGGGCTCGTCCGCCGATCCGTGATCGGCTGCCCTGTAAGTCTCTTCTCCGATCTCTTGATCGGTTTTCTTTTTTTGGTTTACCGATCTTAGATTGGATTGAGTCGCCCATCGCCGTCGTCAACCTGCGCCTCTACTCCGACAACGGCATCGACCTGCACCGGCCATCTTCATCAACCGCTCGGCACGGCCGCATGCGCCGCACACGGGGCGCCCCTACGTGCGTCGCGGCAGGCTGTTCTCGTCCGCGCAGTCTTCTTCGCCGGTCCGTCTTCGTCGTCATCGCCCGGGACTTCACCAACAACCTCGCCATCAACTCCGATCTGCGCGTCGTCGTCCACGCCATGGCACGTCCCGCGCCTCCGTCGGTCTGATCAACCGATCTGCGCACATCACCGCCAAGCCCGTCCTCGAGCACGCGCCTATCACCGATCAAGCAACAGGCTGCCGCAGCGCCGCCCCTTCGGGCCGCGCGCCGCCGCATTGGTCCACCCGTCGGCCTCGAGCGCGCCTTCCCTGGTGCGTACGTCGCCGGTGGCCTCACGCCGCTGCACCAACTCGCGTACTGCAGCTACGTCATCCCCTCGGACCGTAGTGCTGCTACACGTGGTCTACCTCGCCGTCCCCGCGCACCGACGTCTCAGGCTACCACCGCGTCGCTCCCACGACGCGGGTCGCCGTCGTCTGCGCATGGTCTTCGTCAAGCTGTCGGCTCTTCATCGCCACGTTCGTGTACCGCCGTCGCGCCTCCTCACGTAACCTGCACGGCCTTCGCCGCCACTGGTTTCACCGCCTACACCTTCGCCCTCGTCCAGTACAACTTTGTCGCCAACGTCATCGCCACCGCCCGGCAATGGTTCCTCGGCAGCGCATGCACCCCGGCTACGCCGCCTCCTCGGCATCGCCAGCGACCTCCCTCACGTCTACTCCGACGACCGCGGACTGCATCGGCTCTTCCCCGTCTTCGCCGCTCTGCGCCTCGCTACCGTCCTGGAGCCTTCTCTGCTAGTCTATCACCGACATGGCACGACACCGTACTTGTCCCGCTCTACGCATGCTCGGTGCTGGCAACACCGCCGCATGCCTTCGTCCCCGACGCATCCCCGTGCCTGGCAAGCTCGGATCGGCGCCTCGTCTTCATCGGCCTCGAGAACGTCTTCTTCGGCATCGACCCTACGACTGCCTCGACCGCGTCCACGACGATTCTTCTTGCATACTCGGTTCTGGCAAAACCGTAGTATGCCTACGCCCCCGGTGTGCGCCTAGTTCTGGCACAATTATGGCTGCACATCATCCTCGACGGTTCGAACTGCATCGACCTCGGCATCGACATCCTCGACGACTGCCCTCGATGCGTCTCTGTCATCATCACCATGGCGCCTTCTTCGCGCCCGCGGCTTCACGTGCGGCTACCTGGACACCGGCATCTCCGACCACGACATCGACCACGGCGTCCCCTCGCAACGGCTACCTCGACCTCGGCACCGCCTCGCGCTCTCGGCTCCCTCGACATCGGCACAAGGGTTACCACCTCGCCTGAGTTCTCATCAGCTTCCTCTCCAGTCCAACCATCCGCGCCGCGACATCGACCACGACGCTCCCGCTACGACTGCGCGGGGGGGGGGGGGGGGGGGGGGGGGTGTCAGCCTTCTGGGTCTACTTCGGTTTATCTCCAGTCTGACCGTTCACGTCGTTCATGTTGTTCACGACGCTCCCGCTACGACTGCGGGGGAGTGTTTGAGATATATTCCGTGTACGTATAAACGGACGTGTAGGATAGAGATAGATCTCGTGTCTTGTCTTGCACATCAAGATGACCCCATGTACGCCTATATATACTCGCCCCCGAGGCTCAATAAAGCATCCAACATATTCTGCATATCCCTCTCTATCGTTTTACAGTTAGGTGATGCAATAAGGTATTTCAAACTTAACTGTAAATACTTTTATGAAATCTTGGATTGCAACAATGGGGAATATCTAAAATTTTAACCGCACCTTTCTTATTCCCCTTCTAATTGGCTCTCAAATGCATTTGTACATTTTAGTACCCAGAGCAGTACAAAGCATATTATGTAAGCAAGATTTTAGTAAGAAAGATATGTTATCATGTTTAGTCTTTACATGCGAACCTACAAACAGTTGTGCCGCGAGAAAAAAATATTATAATTAGATACACTAGTTCCCATGTAATAAAACTTAAACAAAGAAAGACTGCGTAAAAGTGCATGCGTATATTAAAAATAATGAGAAGGAACAACCAAGCTGTAATCAGGATGTGCGAAGGGCAACCACTGAATGTAAAAGGCTAACCATTTTACCAAGAACAGAAGACATGAACCGAGTGATACCACCCAAGGAGGAACCAACACGTTGTTACATGGCCTAACACTACAGAGCAGTACTCAATGGCACAGAAGATAGAGACATAGTAGTCCACGATATAGAAACGACACTAATATCATAGGACAAACTATTTAGCCAGGAAACAATCTACTCCGATATCCCCAGCTTCTCCAACAAGAGGGATTGAAGGGTGGAATGTCTTCAAATGGATTAACGTATCCATTCATTAACATGAGAGTCTTGTCCGCAAGAAAAAGAAACCACGCAACACTAAACTTCAACTCAGAGTCACCGATGTGACATGTATGTTGACTTGTGTGGCATTTTGGGGGCATTTTGAAGACGCTTCCATGTGCAGCAATATCACCAGATGGTGCATAAGCCCGTACGAGAACTTTGAGCCCTCCTTTCAATTCCAGACACAACCTGCCTTGACAGATTGAGGTAGCCACATTCACCCATTGGCATACTTCTATATCTGGAATCAAAGAGCACAATTTGCCTATGTTTTGGGTCGGTGCTATCTTCAATGCTGCCTGCGGAGCATACAACTCTGACTCCACACTCAAAAGGCGACGGTTCCCCAACATGGAAACCTAAGAATTTAGCCTAAACTGATTGATTGAGTTGCTGATATGCTAGCACTAGAGCCAAAGAGACGAGCATTGTCACCATTGTAGTAGAATACTTCGCTGATCAATGGCCTATCATAAGGTTTATTTCCACGGTTGACTCTTAACTGAATTTCGATTTCAATGGATTCCTCAGACACAATTGCACGACATGGTCCAGTTGAATCATATTTTGGTGGCCAACACGGTCGCAAGCCCATCCACACATTGTCAAAGTGAATTTCAGATCTCCTTTTATTTTTTAAGTGTATGCATACCTTATCCGAAAAGTCACTTTGGCTCTCGGGTACCGGCGATTCTGTTACAAACATGTATAATTACACTTTGGAGTTTTTTGTATTATGAGCAACATAAAAATGATAAATTTTATATATTTTTAAGATTTGAAAGTGTATAGCCAGATCCACACATTTGTCATTTTTTATTTAGCTCAAAATATAAAGTATTTTAAATTGAGATTTTTGCAAGTTTGTGAGTTAAGTTATTGACAACATGTAGGATTTTTTTTCAGATTTTAGAAACCCGTTAAATATATTTTTGAACTTTTAAAATAAGAAAGTTTGAGAGCCAAAAACCCGTTAACATGCAAGAGTGAGCGTGAAGACAAGATGGTCATGAATAGGCCGTATGATTTTCAGACCCCCTTGGTGAGGCACATCCGGGCGTGCCTGCCGAATGTTCTGAATTCCTAACTACGCATCTTCAAATTCGAGATGAAACAACTCATGATAACTGCAGAGTGATCTAGTCGCGCACACGCTGAGAACACCTGCCTGCTGCTCCCTGAAACTTATCGAACTTTAATTTTAGTGTAAATCATTGTAATAGCTATTTTCTTTACTATGTTTAAACTATAATTGGACTATGCAATCATTCTTGTTAAAAAAAAGACTATGCAATCATTTCCTATGTTTTAGATAGTAATTCATTCATACTGAGAAAATTGGATAGGGGGTGCCGTTTGGGGATACTGGTGTGGGCGTCACCCCATAATTGGCCGGACAAGTGTCCGGCACTCCCCAAAACGGACAGAATTTGAGAGGTGCCGAACAAATTTTCAGGGTGGCGCTATTTTTTCCATGGCAGGCACACGTTACTTGTTCGTGTGAAAAAACTTATGAGTGCTCTAACTAACCGGATGAAACTTTATGTTTGTGTTCTGTCTTTTTTTTGCGGCAAAACATAACAAATTAAGGAAATGGAACTTTGTGTTTTAGGACGGGATGAAACAATAAATCTCACATATGCATATTCGATTGGTACTCAGTAAGTATCCTGGTTGTGCAAGTGTGAACACAAATCATCCTCTGGTGCATACATAATCCACCCGACTTTCGCACTATATTGTTCAACTTGTGATATGATTTGTACCAGTCAAGAGGGGCAAGGTGAGAAAAAAAAAGTGTGAGAGTTAGATGATATTGCCAACTGGCATAACCTTAGCACTTCAAAAATTGTTCCCTGCAGTCAAGTAGTATAGTATAGCAGTCCACTCACAACGTATATGTGTCATACGATTAAATAGGGAAAAAAGGAATCATTGTATACAGACTTTGTAGCTGGCCATCGTGTTTCTATAGGAGGAAAAAGAGGAATCATTGTAGACAAACAGGACATTGACCGCTGTAATTAGTTCTTTGCTGCTCTTTCCGTCACTGAAAATCAATCTCATGGAGGAAAATACAGTGATACATGAGAAACAGGCACACTAATGTTCATTAAACAAAACCTATAGTTGGAGTGAAAACTCTGGCCAAACAAACCAACAGGTAGATAAAACAGCGTAAAGCTGCACGTAGCAGCGGGTACAACCATCACATGCTGAAATGTCAGGCAAAATGTTTGGCTTCATGCCCCCGAGAATTACACTTAGTTAGTTAGTTGTGAAGCGCATGATCCCGCTTTCAACATTGGTGAGGAGCAGGTAAACAAAGCAATAGTGAAATCCATTGTAACCAGACATAAATATAGAATCCATAAGTCATATCATCATATTTATAATATGAGTAATAAACAGTACTCACTGACTTTTTTTTTTTTGAACAAGTACTCACTGACTCAAAAGACTTTGTTTTACAGAAAAGAATAACATTAGGTGATGCAACATTTACTATTTCAAACTTAACTATAAATACTTATATAAAACCATGGATTGCAACAATGGGGCTACTCCGCTAGCCCGAGCTTCTCCAACAAAGACGGATCCATGGGTGGAAGGTACTCCAACAAAGAGGGGTCGAAGGGTGGAATGTCTTCAAACGGATCGACGTATCCATTCATCAACATTAGTGTCTTGTCTGCAAGAAGGAGAGACCATGCAATCGTAAACTTAACCTCTGAGCCACCAATGTAACATGTATGCTGACTTATGTTGCACTTTTGGGGTGTGATGAAGACGCTTCCATGTGCAGCCATGTCACCAGATGGTGCATAAGTCTGTAAGATAACTTACAGCCCTCCTTGCAATTCCACAGAAACAACCTGCCTTGACAGACCGAGATAGCCACACTTACCCATTGGCATACTGCTGTATCTGGAATCAAAAAGCACAATTTTCCTATGTTTAGGCTCAGTGCCATCCTCAATGCTGCATGCGGAGCATACAATTCTGACTCCACATTCAAAAGGCGACGGTTCCCCAACATGGAAACCTAAGAATGTAGCCTGAACTGATTCATTGAGTTGCTGATATGCTAACTCTATCTTGCAAAGGTGGTTTTCAATATCAGCACTAGAGCCAAAGAGACGAGCATTGTCACCATTGTAGTAGAATACGTCGCTGATCAATGGCCTGTCGTCAGATTTCTTTCCACGATTGACTCTTAACTGAATCTCAATTTCAACTGGTTCCTCCGACACAATTGCACGACATGGCCCAGTCAATTGCAAAAAAGGATCCTGCAATCATCGTCGTTATCATCATTGTATTAGAGACTAACTAATTAGCAGTACCGTCGTCGAAGTGGAAACGAGAATGAATAAAAATAAATATTACAAAGGTCATAGTAAAGGTTCTTTCAAATCGCATGTTAGCCTGAAGTGGAAAAATAAGGTCAAGTGTGCTTCAGTTGCGGCTAGGATCAACAATTGTGAGTCATTTCTTTAAAACTGGTAAAGATCTATAGGGAAACTCTCTTTCACTCTTGCTTTTCAATTTAGCTATTGAGGTGTTCTCAAAAATGCTATTTAGAACTGCTGAACATAATCCTATTTCTAGTCTTCTTACTAGTTTCAGGCCTGGGCGTATCATCAGTATACTGTATGCTGATGATACTCTCATCTTTCTTGAAAAAAACTATGAGATGGCAATGAATTTGAAGTGGCTATTGTCACAAAAGTGACTTGGTTCCTCTAAACCTCCAGGAGGAAGAGGCCAATATCTTTGCCCAAATTTTTGTTGCAAATAGTCTGATTGTAGCCAGGTTGCAACAAATGCTTCTTAATGTTCTGGGCGATAGTATGTTGTCTGAAGACATGTAAAACTATTGTTTTTCGTTTTTCTGAACTGGAACTTTTTAATCTAAAAATGAAAAAGTAACATGTGTACCTCTTGGCGCAAGACTTGGTACTCATGCCTTGAACGAAGGAACAAAGGGTTCCGATGCTTATCGACGTCATCCCGCGCCGCAACCACGCCGTACACCTTCAGTGGCCACTGGAGACCTTTTAATTCTGCGATCTTGACCGAATAAACCTGAAGGGTTCGCCCAACGACAGCACCTATCGGGCTGCACCCAGGTGCGTAGTGTGTAAACATCATGGGACTCAATAACGCTGCATTCAACAAGCACCAAAACAAGCAATTGCGTGTTAGAAGCTATCTAGAGTGTGGCCACACTAATTCAAACAAGGAACAAAAATAGAAGTAGTTAAAAGAAAGCATATTGGCACTAGGTTCCAACAACCGTTGCATGGATGTTTACGTACAAAGGTTTTCGAAGCTGTTGCCGTGCCCATTGCCCCATCCACGTTCCCAGCATTCACGGTAGGCAGCAAACTCCTCCTCCTCCATCTCCGTGACGGACTTCCCTCTGTGGTAGATGTCGACCCACGGCGTCTCCTCTGTCTCTGTGGGGATTTTGTCTTCTCCATCAACATCTGCCATGCCGTTCCTCTCCTGCTCCTCTGTCTCTTTGGAGAAGTTGGCTCTGCGCACCAACACTTCTCTCTCGACTTCCAACCTGTCCTGCTCCATCTCTGTCTCCGTGGACTCCCACTCTCTGTCCAACTCCGGTGTGGCTGCATCGCCTTCCTCCGACCGGGACCTGGTTGATAGGTCAAGCTTCTCGGGTGATCCGGACTCCATCTCCGTCTCACCGTCCTCGCCTCTTCTCCCTCGTCAGATTCCCCGCCGCCGCCGCCGCTCCGCTCTTTTCTGCGATGAGAGTTAACTGGACCTATAGCCGTGCTTATATACACGCACCGTCCTCCTCCCTAGGCGGGGTGATGGAGGCTGAGTCTCTCCGGGGGCGGCGGTGGGCTGATGTCGCCGACGAGGTCGACGAGGCGGACGCCATTGCGGCCGAATTGGAGGCGCGTTGCGTGACCCCGGCAGCCCCGACCTTCGGCGAATTCCTAGGTTTGGCTCGCCATGTTCAACCTCGCGCGGCGCGGCGAGCTTCGCTTCAGGCGCGTCGGTCGCCGGCGGCAAGGCCCTATGGGCAAAAGCGCCCACCTTTGGGGCATGGCGTGGCGTCCGTAGGTGGGGAACAAGGCGCGCGGGCGGGTTTGGTGACCACGGGGAGGCGCCCCGGAGTCATGCCAACGTTGGCGAAGCCCCGGACGGTGGCGGACGTGACGGCGCAGGCGGCGCCGCGTGTCTGCTCGCCGCCGGTGGCGGCGCCCTGCCTGGTGCTGCATCCCCGCACGGAGACGTCGATGCTCCCGAGCCCAAGGCCCAATGGGCCGCCTCAGCCCGATGGGCCCATTCTGGAGTGGCGCCGGCAAGACGCGCGTTCCTCGGCCCATCAAGATGCGCGCAGCGCAGGGTCTGGCCCACCTCCTCCTGGCCCGTTGCTGTGGATTTGTAAGGGCTCGCGTGACCTAGCCGCAGGGTTTCCGGTTCCTCAGAAGTCCTTCCGCCGCCCGTACGCTCTCGTACGCCGCCGCCGTCGCCATGAAGAGAGCTCGGTCGGAGGAGGAGGACGAAGATGTGCATCACCGTAGGCGGGCGCGGTCTCCTTCGCCTCCTGCCGCGCAGCACCGTGAGCGCTCACCCGTCGCGCGCCGGTACCAGCCGCCCGGTCGGAGGGAGCCCCCGCCTCTCTCCTGCAAGGGGGTCGCCGTCTCGTGCTGCAGCCCGCGCCCCGGACCACCGTCGATCCTACCGCCGCTATCCCTCGCCGGCGTGGGAGCTACGCGACCAGTCTCCAGACGGCCGTCGCAGGGAGGACAGGCTGCGCCAGGAGCTGATCCAACGCCCGGCTGCCCGTGCGCGTTCCCCTGTCCGCCGGGTCGAGATGGAGCCAAGGCGCGAGACTGGTTCATGGCAAGATGACCGCTCGAGTCACCCGCAGGCTCGATTCCCACCTCCGCACACTCGGACGGATGCTGCTACTACTGTACCGGCAAAGAAGAAGACTAAGAAGAAGAAGAGGAAGACCAAGCCGTCGGCAGGGGGAGGTGCGGGAGGGAGCCAGAGTAGGCACCCATCCGCACCGACGCCCAAGACCCCTGCGGGAGCTCTCAGCGACACATCCCAGGCGGGGATGGTTGTGCCCCGACCTCAGGTGGAGGGAGGGGATGGCTCTCCGTCGCAGGTCACGTGCTTCAACTGTGGCGTGGTTGGTCACTACCGGTCGCAGTGCACCCGCCCGGACTGTTGCGCGCGATGTGGGGATCCTTGGGCACCTTGTTGCCGCTTGCACTGTGCCTGCCGCCCAGCTGCACCGTCCTCGCCTAGAGCTCCTTGGCCACGGGGTTGAGTCCATCTTTTACTATATTGACCTAGGAGGGGTGCCGAGGGCGAGCCCGCAGAACTTGGCTCAGGTGTCAGTGCTCCCAGACCAGCTCCCGCCCGTGACCGGTGCGCTCACTGTGGAGATCCTTAGGGACGAGCTGGCCATGGTGATGCCAGGACACGAGTGGCAGGTACGCGAGATCTCGGCCACCGAGTTTGCCGTGGTCTTCCCCTCGCAGGAGATGCTTCGCTTTTGCACCTTGGGCACCACGTACACTCTCCCGATCAACAAGATTCAGGTGGCCATCAAGGCAGCGACTTCTGACCCGGGAGCGACCTACTTGTTCTCCATCTGGGTCCGGATCCACGGTATCCCAAAGGAGGCAAGGAAGAAGCACATCCTCGAGCTGATTGCGCGGCCCATGGGCAGGTTCGTGGAGGTTGATGACCGTTCTCTAGCTGGTTCTGGTGCGGTGCGGATCAGGCTGCTCTGTCCTGAGCCGGCCAAGATCCCTGGCACCCTCCCGCCCTTTTTCTTTGGAGGGGAGGGAGGTGAGCGTCAGGCGATGTTACACGTGGAGCTTGACGAGGACCGCCCGCGCTCTCCGTCTCCCCAGGCCCCTGGTGGGGGGAACTTGGGAGGAGGAGGAGGGAGCTCTTCTGAGGACGACAGCTCGGAGGACGACGCTGACGACCCTGGTGCGGGTGGGGCGCACGGGTCTCCCACGGTGACAGAGGCCCCACCCTCACCACTGCTGCTCCTGCTACGGAGACGACTACACACTCTGTCGCCCCGACACAGGCATCTTCGCCTGTGCCCTCTCCGCCAGCTTCTCCGACACACTTCAGCAGTGCGCCGGCGAAGCTGGTGCCGGTGGACCGCCCCCGCACCTCGCGCCCTGCTTCTCTGGCGCCTATGGAGCTCCCCCTTGCTCAGTACGGCTCCAACCTTGGCTTGCAGGGGCTCGACGCTGCAGCCTTAGGCTTGGAGCCTTCTGCCTCAGTGGAGGAGGACTGTGGGAGCGTGGGGCTGGAGGTCGCCCCGCCCTCGTCGTCTCGCTCTGCAGGGGTCCTGTGTTACACCCTCTCGCCGGGCTCCACCCCCACCTCCCCGACAGGGTCGCCACCCCAGGTTCCGGCGACGCCAGCCTCTGGTGTCTGTGAGTCTCTCACGGTCTTCCCCGACACACCCGTGGGGGACTCGCAGGCCGTCCACAGCGCCGTACCAGGCAGCCCCCGCCCTCTGAGCCGTCCCGCCACAGTGCCAGGCTGGCCCTCGCTCGTGGAGGGCTGGGGATGCCGGTGCCTACGGTGGAGGAGCAGGCGATCCAGCTGACTGCGGCTCGCCGTAGTGTTCCAGGTACGCACTTACCCAAGCCTTCCGTTTCAACTTCTGGTTCTAGATTTTCGGTTCTCGAGGAGGTCCCTTTGGACCATCTGTCACAGGTTGCTAATGACTGCGGGGTGGTGTTCCGGGGGGAGCGAGGCCCCCGGATGGACCAGATAGCCGCGATCAAGGCAAAGGAGATCTATGAGGGGGCCCTCGCTGCCTCACGAGCTCAGGCGGAGCTTGAGAGGGAGACGGCCCCAGCTGCTGGAGATCCGGTGCAGGCGGCACTGGATCCTAGTAGTAACTCTGAGAGCGTGCCTGCTAGGGTGGAGACCCCCTGCGTGACCCCCCAGAGAGGGGTAACCGGGGGAGACCCCCCAAGGCGCCGTCCCGGCCCTCGACCTCTGGTAGGGCCCGATCTGTCCCCCGTAAGGGGACTACCCCCTCCAGTGTTTCCAAATGAATACACCCATAAGGTTATTCGACTGGAACATGAGGGGTTTGGGCAGGAGGGACGGCGCAACCAGCTGCGCGAGTATATGCGACGGGAAGACGTAGATATTGTTGCCATCCAGGAGACGATTAGACAGGACTTCTCTATTCAGGAGCTGCAGGGCCTCAGTCCACATAAGTTCGCGTGGCAATGGCTCCCAGCGAATGGACACTCGGGTGGTATCCTCCTTGGGGCGAAGGAGGATACATTCGAGGTAGAGGATATGGATCGCGGGGATTTTTTGTGAGCATGTTGCTCACCCATAGGCGGACCTCCTTTCAGTGGGAGGTCATCATCGTCTATGGCCCTGCGGACCATAGTAGGTCCCCGGCGTTCCTTGCCGAGCTTAGAGCGAAGGTGGAACGATGTTCCACGCCGCTTGTTGTTGCTGGGGATTTTAATTTGATCCGATCCCCGGAGGACAAGAGCTCAGCGAACGTCGACCCCAGCGGATGCGGATGTTCAATGACTGTATTGCTGATCTCGCTCTTAGAGAGATCAGACGTGTGGGAGCGAGATACACCTGGACTAATAACCGGGTGGACCCTGTCCGGAGTGTGCTGGATAGGGTCCTAGTATCTGTGGACTGGGAGGTTGCCTATCCACTTTGCTCCCTCAGGGCGCTCACTAGGATAGGGTCGGATCACACTCCTCTCCTCCTCTCAACAGGAGGAGCTCAACCTCCGAGGTTGAACCGTTTTCATTTTGAGAACTTCTGGCTTGGTCAGCCAGGTTTTCAGGAAGCGGTACGACTAAAGTGGTCGGTGGCGGCTGCACATCCTCCGCGTGTTATAATGCGGTAGATGTGTGGCACCACTGTGCCCAGATGACACGCCAATTCATGAGGGGTTGGGGTGCCAATCTGGGAGCTGAGCTGAGACAGAGGAAAGCCTCTCTCTTAGAGGAGATCCAGACCCTGGACCATGCCTCAGATTCCGTTGGCCTTACCGCTGAGGAGTGGCTTCAGCGGTACGCCCTTGAGAACTCCCTTATGGGGATCTACAAGGGGGAGGAGACTTTCTGGCGACAGCGCAGTCGTCAGAACTGGATCCTCAAAGGCGATGCGAATACGGCCTATTTCCATGCGATCGCCAATGGGCGTCGTCGGAAATGCTCTATTCCATACCTATGGGAAGGGGATCATCTCCTGGAGGCGCCAGGGGATATATCGGCCCACATATACTCCTTCTATAAGGAGCTCTTCACGGCGGGTCCCCGTTCTGGGGTCACCGTGCCAGTTGACCTCTGGCCAGCGAGGGCCAGGGTTTCTGACATGGAGAATGCGGAGCTCACCCTCCCATTCTTGCCGGAAGAGGTGGAGAGGGCAATAATGGAGATGAAGGCGAATTCGGCCCCTGGACCGGATGGTCTTCCGGTGGTCTTTTCCAGACGTTCTGGGAGGAGATTAAGGGGGTGATCATGCCAATGTTCCAAGAATTTTATATTGGTACATTGGTTATGTCTCGCCTTAACTTTGGTGTGGTGACCTTGATCCCCAAGTTAGTGGGGGCCACGGACATCCGCCAATTTAGACCAATCACGGTCCTAACGTCATCCATCGGATCTTTTCGAAGGTGTGCGCAACTAGGCTAGCTCCTGTTATGGAGCGCATCACGCACCCGTACCAGTTCGCCTTCCTGAAGGGCGGTACATCCATGATGGAATCCTGGCACTACATGAGATTATTCATGAGGTTAAGTCTCAGCGCCAGAAGGGCGTGTTTCTTAAGCTGGATTTCCAAAAGGCATACGACCGCTTGGACTGGGCCTTTCTCCGGTTGGCGCTAGAACGAAAAGGGTTTGATGATCGGATGATACGTTGGATCATGCAGATAGTTATGAGTGGCAACACCGCCATCAACATAAATGGGGAAGTGGGTCCCTATTTTAGGCCGACTTGTGGGGTTAGACAGGGGGATCCTATCTCCCCCTTACTCTTCAACTCTGCGGTTGACATCCTTGCAGAGGTCTTAGAGAGAGCTAAGACCTCTGGCCACATCTCTGGAGTGGTTGGACACCTTGTCCCAGGGGGTGGGGTGACGCATCTCCAGTATGCGATGACACCATGATTATGGTGGAGGGATCTGATCTTGACATTATCAATCTCAAGTTCCTGCTCCTCTGCTTTGAGGCCATGTCGGGCCTCAAGATTAACTTTGATAAAAGTGAGGTTGTGATCTTGGGTTATTCGGCTGAGGACCAACAGCGGATCGCGGACAACTTAACTGTAAGTTGGCCACATTCCCAGTGACTTACCTGGGGATGCCGGTCCGAGACTCTCGGATCCTTGTAAAGGATCTGGACCCGCTAGTTGAGCGGGTCAAGTCCAAGGCCGCGCCGTGGCAGGGGAGGTTTACCTCCAAGGGGAGCAAGACCGTTCTCATTGACTCCTGCCTATCTAGTCTCCCCATGTTTATGATGGGGTTATATATACTGCCGGAGGGGGTACATGGCAGCTTTGATAGAGAGTTGTCCCGCTTCTTCTGGCAGGCGGCTAACGGTCGTCAAAAGTATCATATGGTCAAATGGGCAGACCTTTGCGCCCCAAGGAGGTTGGGGGCATAGGTATTTTGGCTTCTCGGCGCATGAATGAGGCTCTCATGTTGAAGTGGGTCTGGAGGATCCTGAGGGTGATGGGGGACTCTGGCTTCAACTAGTGAAGGCCAAGTACCTACGTGGTTGTCCTCTATGGCATGTGAGAGGAAGGAGGGGTCTCAGTTTTGGAGATCTCTCAAGCCATTAAACATGAGATCCGGCTTGGGGCTACCTTCTCCGTAGGCGACGGAGGGAGTACCCTGTTTTGGCTAGACTCATGGCTTGGTGAAAGACCACTTAGGTATGAGTTCCCGGAGCTCTTCGCTATTTGCTCTGACCCTATGCTCTTGGTGGCGGACGCGGCCCATAACGGGCGCTGGAACATTAGGTTCCGCCGCACGTTTGGTTGGTGGAGGCTGACCGGTGGGAGGGCTTGTTGGCCTCCCTTCCATACTCCCTTACGGACGCCCCGGATAGTGTTTCTTGGGCCCTCTCGCCCTCGAAATGCTTTACAGTCGGTCTGCTTACCGGGCCCTATTTAGAGGACCCGTGCTTTCGTGGACCTCCCACTTGTGGAAGGCCCCTATGCCACTGAAGATTAAGATCTTTACGTGGCAGTTGCTGAGAGACCGCCTCCCTTCTGGGGTGGTCAAGCGTTTTGGCCCGGGGGATGGTAATTGCCCCTATGCGCGGTCCCAGAGTCGGGGACCCATATTCTTTTCTCTTGCCCCGCAGCTCGCTTCCTGTGGAGTTTTCTGGCTGAGGCGCTTGGGCCTGAGTGGCAGGCCCAAGACCTTGCTGAATTCCTAGAAGTGCAGGCGAACCGTACTGGTAAGAGGAGGCGCCTCTTCTGGTTAGTGTTTGCCGCGATGACCTGGACCCTTTGGACTATTCGTAACAAGATGGTTATCGAGCGTGTCTTTCTGAGACGTGCCTCTGACTCCGTTTTCAAATTCTTGGCATTTTTGCAGCAGTGGCACCCGCTCTGTAGACAGCGGGACAAGGAGCGGCTGGATGGATTGATCGAGAAGCTTCTGAGGGCGGCACGCCTTCTATCTGCGTCATTCAGCCACTGAGTTACTCCCGTGTGGAGTTGTATCACCTCGTTTTAGCTTTGGGCATCTTTGTGCTGTGGCCCCAGCAGACTTGTTGTTTTTGGATTCTGTAACTGGATATCTGTATGCTTGTGGGAGGTTGCTTTATTTATAAAGCGGGGCGAAAGCCTGTTTCGAGGATACACGCACCCACGCCAGGACCCAAGTCCTACTCGAACACAAACTCTAGTGCTTCCACGTGCACTTACCTAATTGAGAAACCTAGCTAGACTTGGACACGTACAACTCGTGACAACCTTGCCGAATAAACAATTACCATCTTCTAATTAGACTCACATAATTAAGGCACGATTATATCTAATCTAACACCCGAGCTCTACCGAGCTGGATGCGTTTGAAAGTTTTCCCCTAACGCTCTCGTTCGCTCTCCTCCGACGGCGGCGTCGAGAGTTTGGTTATACCGATCGATTTTCTCGCCGTTGACCTCCATACGGTGAACTCGGGCTGATCAAGGGGATTCCTCGTGTTCCTTCCCGGCCTTGGTTCTCGTGGGGGTCGAGGGTTTGGCTGCTGTCACGGGAGTTCGACTCAAGGATGGCGAAGGAGAAAGGAAGCTCTAGTCGAGGTAGAGGGAAAGATGAGGTTGAGGACCTGCTCAGCAGATTGGATTTGCAGGAAGATGATGGCGAGGGGTTCGTATGGGAAGATGAATCTAATCTCCCTGAGATTCAGGCTAAGTGGCTTGCCCTGGCTAGGGTTCATACAGATAAGGGTTTTAGTCCTTCGGCCCTATACTCTGATATGAGATCAGCCTGGAATTCTGCTAAGGAAGTGAGCTGGAGGAGGATCGAGTTCGGCTGTTTGGGAGACTGGAATACTGCGATGCATAACGGCCCTTGGCTTTTTCGCAATCAGGCGGTGATTCTGAAGGAATATGACGGATTTACAAATCTGAGATCAGTGGTTCTGGATAGGATTGTTGTATGGGCACGAGTTCTAAAACTGCCAGATAATTATCTTAATGATGTTGTGATCAAACGCATGTGCAGAAGGATGGGCACGATATCTGAGGTTCAGATTAAGCTCCCAGCCGGGTACACTGGTTCTTTTGTTCGGATAAAAGTTGAACTCGACCTAAGTAAGAAATTGGAACGGTTTGTGTCTATCACTAGGGCAGACAAGAAAGACTGGTACCAAGTTAAGTATGAAAAACTTCCCACTTTTTGCTTCCATTGTGGGTTGGTGGGACATTGGTACGAAGAGTGTGGCACTGGAGAGCATGATGTCTCCAAGTTTGAATGGGGAGAGTTTGTCTTAGCAGATGAATGGAAGCCTCAAGGACCCGGGAGGGGCGCTGGCCGGGGTGCTGAAAGAGGAAGAAGAGGGAGTACCTTTGGTAGAGGTTTTGGCAGGGGTACTAGTCGTGACTTTGATGACCCAAGAGATAAGGAGGGAGATGATTTGTACCCTTCTCAGGGGAGCTGGAGATGGAATGCGGCAGATGGAAATAAAGAGATGCCCAATAAGGGTGCTGATGGGGAACAAATTAATGATTACAATATGTTGGATTTTTATCCTTCTGCTAGGAAGAGACTAGCTTTAAACTCTACTGCAGTAGTAACAGAACATCCAGCCATTGAAGGTGATACATTGCCTTCAGAGGGTACACCGGCTGTGGCAGATTTGGTGGATAAAATTGAAGGTAATAAAGCGTCTGATCCTGTGCTGACGCCTCAGAAGAAGTTTAAGGGTTCTGATGGATCGGTTATTGAGAGTGCTTCGATGAGGGAAATTTGAATATATCGGCGGCATCCTTCAAGGATGACCGCCGGGTCCAATGAATATCTTGAGCCTGAATTGTCGGGGTGGCGGGCGGCCCGAGACAATTCGTGAAATCAGTAACATAGTTAGGTTGCGACGTCCTGGTCTAGTTTTTCTCTCGGAGACTAAGATGTCAGATAAGAGAGCACAAGATTTGAAATGGAGATTGGGTTTCAGTAATGCTTTTGGGGTCAAGAGTGTTGGCCTTAGTGGGGGTTTGTGTTTATACTGGAATAATGACTCTAAGTTGTCCTTAAAGTCCTTCAGTAATTCACACATAGATGTTATGATTCAGAATGACGATGTAGGAGAGGTTGAATGGAGATTCACGGGGTTCTACGGGAACCCGATGAGATCAAAGCGGAAGAGATCATGGGAGTTGCTGAGATTTTTGAGAAGGGAGTACAACAACCCGTGGTTATGCGCGGGAGATTTCAATGAGGTGTTGCATGCCTCTGAACAGTTCGGTGAAGTAGAGAGACAAGAGTGGAAAATGGAGGGTTTTAGGGAAACTGTCGAATACTGCAGATTTGAGGATCTGGGGTTCTACGGGGTTCCTTATACCTGGGATAATAGACAGTTGGGGGACAGGAATATAAAAGTACGGCTAGATAGAAGTTTGGGCGATGAGAACTTCCTGGAGTGCTTTGACAATACTATTGTTGATCACGTTCAATGTACCGAGTCTGATCATTGTGCTCTTATTATTTCTGTTAGAAGATCCGATTGGACTGAGGGAGAGGTGACAGGAAAACCTTTTAGGTTTGAGAACGCGTGGCCTAGACATGATAGATACAATCAAACAGTTGAAGAGGCTTGGCACGTTGAATCGAATAATCTGCAAGCTATTTATGAAGCTCTGGGAGGTGTACGGGATAGATTGAGGAATTGGAGTAGAACTGAGTTTGGCTCAATCAAGAAACAGCTGAAGTCCATGCGGGACAGATTGAATGTGTTACGTTCAAATTCTTTATGATCTGGACCTTCAGCTGAGGAGAAGGGGTTGATGAAACGGATCTCAGAATTGCTGGCAAGGGAGGAAGTAATAGAGAAGCAGCGTTCTAGAGCCCAATGGCTAGCGGCAGGCGACCGAAATACCGCATTCTTTCATGCCAAGGTGAACGAGAGATCGTGGGTGAATAAAATCAAATCTCTGAAGAGAGAGGACGGGTCGGTAGTTACTTCCCAAGCTGAGATGGAGGCAGAAGCGATTGGCTTCTACCAAAATTTGTTTACTGCCCAAGTGGATACTAATCCCAGTTATGTTACTGATTGGGTTGCACAGAAAGTGAATGATTCTATGAACGCCCAGCTATGTGCCCCCATTACAAATGAAGAGATTGAGAAGGCATTATTTATGATGCACCCAGATCGGTCTCCGGGACCGAGATGGGTTTACTGCTGGTTTTTATGTCAGGCATTGGAATATTATGAAGAACTCTATTTGCGAGGCTGTCAGGCATTTCTTGAATGGGGGTGAGATGCCGGAGTTGGTCAACTCTACGGTTTTAGTCTTGATCCCTAAGATCAAAAACCCTCAAGAGTTATCACAGTTTAGACCAATTTCCCTTTGCAATGTCCTTTATAAATTGGCTTCGAAGGTACTGGCTTTGCGGTTACGTCCTATTCTTGATGATATAATCTCTGAAGAACAAAGCGCATTTGTCCCGGGGAGGCTCATTACTGATAATGTTCTGCTGGCATATGAATCCATCCATTACCTGAAGAGGAAAAAAAAAGGGAAGTCGGGTGCTTGTGCGGTTAAACTTGACATGGCAAAGGCCTATGATAGAGTGGAGTGGACTTATCTGAGAGCTTTGATGAGTAAGTTAGGCTTTGCTGATGTGTGGATAAATCGGATCATGTGTTGTGTTGAGACCGTTTCCTTCTCGGTCAGAGTTAACGGAAACTTTTCTGAAATCTTCAAGCCAACAAGGGGTATACGTCAAGGAGATCCGATATCTCCTTATTTATTCCTATTATGTGGGGAAGGTTTTTCTTGCATGCTCAAGGGTTTTGGCTCGAACCATTTATCTAGAGGCACTAGAGTTGGAATCCACTGTCCTTGGATCTCCCACTTATTGTTTGCTGATGATAGTCTGGTGTTTACTCAGGCCTCTGCTGAGGGAGCTAACAGATTACAAGAGATTCTAGAGAGGTATCGTATCGGTTCTGGACAACTGGTAAATAAACAGAAATCTTCTATTTTTTTCAGTGGCAATACGGATGATGAGCTGAAAATGGTGGTGCATCAGGGTACTGATATCCCAACCGAGGCGTTGGTCGAGAAATATTTGGGCCTCCCTACAGCAGTTGGACGATCGACGCATGATCAGTTTGATCATATAGTGACAACCATTAAGAAGTTAGTTGCTGGATGGGCTTCGAAATTTCTGAATAGTGCAGGCCATGAAGTGTTAATTAAAGCAATTTGTCAAGCTATTCCAACTTACTCCATGAGTTGTTTCAAGCTATCAAAAAAGTTGTGCAAGAAAATCACTTCGGTTGTGGCTAGATTCTGTTGGGGAGGAGATGAAAACAATAGGAAAATGCATTGGCTAAAATGGTCAGAGCTGGCAGTCCCTAAGGTGTGCGGTGGTATGGGTTTTAAGGATTTCGCCCTCTTCAATAAAGCTATGTTAGCGAAGCAAGGGTGGCGTCTGATCTCAAAACCGGATTCGTTGTGTGCTCGAGTTCTCAAAGGTAAATATTACCATGATGGACATTTTATGACAGCTGGGAACAAAAGAAACTCTTCTCATACATGGAGAGCAATTTTATATGGTCGAGATGCTTTAAAGTTGGGGCTGATTAGAAGGATCGGTGATGGTAGTACTAGAGTTTGGGATGATCCCTGGATCCCGTCCAATCCAAACAAGAGACCCATTGTGAGAACTCCTGACTCGGATGTCACTCTAGTTGAACAGCTAATTGATCCATATTCGGGAGTCTGGGATGAGCAGAGATTGGAAGATAATTTTGCTTCGGTTGATGTGCAAGCTATTCTGAAAATTCCATTGGGAAGGCTGGATGATGATTTTTGGGCATGGCATCTGGAGAATCATGGTAATTTTACGGTCAGATCGGCGTACAGAGCTTTACTAGAAGCTAATGCGTCAATTGCTGGATCGGGATCTAGTGGAGCTGATCAAGGGTTTTGGAAAAAATTATGGAAGTTCAAAGTACCGCCTAAAGTTCGTAATTTCTGGTGGAGGGTCATTAAGGGCTTCATCCCGTGTCGCTCGGTATTGAAGAAGAGACATATTGAGAAGATTCCATACTGCCAGGAATGTGGCCAGGAGGAATCCATTAACATGCCATGTTCGAATGCACTTGGGCTAAAAAAATTTGGGAGGAAATAAAGAGGACCACTCGGGTCAAGGTACCTGATCTGCATCCAATTACCTGGGCGGTTGATATGATTGATAGTAACAAAGTGTCCTCTGAGGATGCGGCTGTTATTCTATGTGGAGGTTGGGCAGTGTGGTCCGAGCGTAATGCTAGGAAACATGAGGATAATCCTAAAACGGTCTCCCAATCGGTGAAATGGACAGTCGATATTGTTTCTGATCTATCGATTACAGGAGTTATTTGCACTGGTGGTCACATAACTCGACAGCTATGTGCACTTAAGTCACACATCTGGATAACTGAATTTTTTGGTCACACAACTCGTCATCTAGTGCACTTAAGTCACTGACCCCACCTGTCAGGCCGTTTTCCGTTGAAGTTGATGCTGACTGGACATGTAATTTTGCAAAAAAAACCCTGTATTTTTGTACATTTGCAAAACCCCTGTATTGTTGGACATTTCAAAAATTCAGGGGTTTTTTAAAAAAATACAGGGGGTTTTTGCAAATGTACAAAAATACAGGGTTTTTTTTGCAAAATTACGTGTCCAGTCAGCATCAACTTCAACGGAAAACGGCCTGACAGGTGGGGTCAGTGACTTAAGTGCACCAGATGACGAGTTGTGTGACCAAAAAATTCAGTTATCCAGATGTGTGACTTAAGTGCACATAGCTGTCGAGTTGTGTGACCACCGGTGCAAATAACTCCGATTACAGGGAGAAGTCTGAATCTGAAAGCTCCAAAAGCTGGTGCTAAGTGGATGATCCCTGAACCAGGGGTTTTTAAGGTGAATGTGGATGCGAGTTTTCACTCTTCATCAGGAGAAGGTGCTTCAGGCTGGTGATCCGTGATCATGTAGGTCTAATGAGAAGGGGTCAAGCTATTTGGTACCCTCATGTATCAAGCTCTTTCGTCATGGAGGCGCTGGCTGTTAGAGATGGAGTGAAGTTTGCTTCTGATCATGGATTCACCCGTGTCGTAGTGGAAACTGATGCTACCATGATTGTTAACCTTTGGGAAAACAGAGAACAAGGAAGGTCTGAAATAGCGTCAGTTCTGCAGGAGATTGATGAACTCAGTGATAACTTTGAGTTCTTCCAAGTCAAATACATTGGGCGGGATGGAAATGAAGCTGCGCACTTATGTGCCAAACAGGCTACGGCTAGTAGAAGAGATGTCTTTGGATTAATTATATTCCTAGATTTTTAGCTGAGTGCCTGTTGAATGATTGTAAGCCCGATGATTAAGTAATGAGAAGTATTAAGTCGCAAAAAAAAACACCGAGCTCTACCAGAAAAATACAAAAGTTGAGCCACGAGCGCCATACATCATCAGACCTCTACGATCATTAGAACCATATAGAATCATGCAATCTTAGCATTCCAGATCCGCAACACTACTCAAAATTGATCTGTGCTAGTGGTCACTACACAAACGATACTACCACATGAGGCAGATGATCAAAAGCTATGGACAAACTACAAAGTATTGAATGAAAATTGATACAACAATATTTGAGAAAGTTATGATCAAGAACAGCAACGAACAAGTTTCATCACAAGATGTACTAGGGGGGGGGGGGGGGGGGGGGGGGGGGGGGGAAGAGAACCGATGGAGCAATCTGTTGCCCCCTGTCATGTACTCACATCCAGGATCATCAATTCATTGACAATGTACAGCACCTGAACTGCGAACACAAAACCTTTTACATAGTAACTGTCGTACCTGAATTTCATAATGCACGAATCCGAATTCAGATTATGACATTACAGAAGGGCAACTGACAGAGCAAGATCACCACCAGATCCATCAGCCTTTGGCAATGTCAAACTTGTCAAGGAACCCCAAGACGCAAATACATCACAATATCCACAAATATCTTACTGCTTATCCGCAGCAGGCAGAAGTCAAATATTCTCTGGCATTTCGGCTACACTACAAGGGGGGACACTGGAACAGAAACAGAGAGATTGCGAAGGCTATGCTAACCTACCAACACAGTAGAAGGCATGAATATGTGAACACTGGTTTCTGTTGACCCTTTGGAAGGACTGAAATAAATACTGGGGAAAATAGAAGAGTAGTAGACCCTGCTCTTCATCTCAGGCTACATGGGGAAGCTGCTGTGCTTGCTCCTGCTTTTGCACATTGGCCTTGTGCTTGTGCCCAGCTATGTGGAACTCGTAAACCTTCAGCTGTTGACGACAACATTGCACGCCGTGCAAATCTTCACTTCACCTTGAGCTGCTCCAGCCTCGAGAACTCGCCTCTTCTTCACCTCCAGGTCTTCTGGGGTTGCTGCGGAGCTCTTATTCTTCTTTGGTTGTCTAGCTGCATCGCGCCATTAGCAACGACAGCAGAGGTGCTGCACTTGCTGCAACAGTACCAGCAGGTGCTGCACTTGCTGCAACAGTACCAGCAGGTGCTGCACTTGCTGCAACAGCACCGTTCGGAGGCTTTGCTGGTTTAGGCGTGATCGAGTCTTGTAACTTCTGCAAATTTCTTCTTGTGCTTCTTACCTGTTTTATGGATCACGAGAACTTCTTGGGTATCACACTCAACCTTGCAGACTTCACACTTTAATGGCTGCACAACCTTCGGTGCTTTCTTGATGAACTTCCTTGGAGCGTTCCTTGGAAGAGGATGGCCGAAATGGGCATTCCACTGAGCATGGTGCATGACTGTGGCGTCAGCTTCTGGTGCCATTCCATTTGGAGCTTTCGCAGCTGCTACCTATGGAAAGAATATTGATATGAAGTCAATAGCAAGGGATGGAATATATATAGCGTAACAACTGACCAGCAGATACAACTAAAGTGAACTGAACAACATAACTGAAAAAAAGATGTCCCAACGTTAAGGTGAATAGAACCTTCTTTTGAAAAATTAATTCGTGCACATGTGAAATCCATGTTACCATGTTAAAATGGTTAGTCACAAATTCACACAAAATGGGGTTAAGTATTCTAGGGGCAAGGGAGTAACTTTGATTTATAGCCATCCAGTCTAATGATGGATGGTAAAGGTACTGGATTCATTTTTCATGGATTTCTTACACTTCAATTGATGATGCCGATTGCAACAAGTGATACCTGCATATAAATTACACCTGCGCATACACAGAATCCCCTCAGCTAGGTATCAAGAAGATAATGACTTGCCAACAACCACCTCTTATACTAACCACTGTGCCTCAGCGCAAGGCATGCAATGCCAGCACTGGAGCACTTACAGAACAAGCCAGGCCATACCTACCACCTATGCAGATCCGAGGTAAAGTTGGAGTAGGATCTCTTAGGACAGACCAGCAGACTTCCGCTTCAAGCACAAGATGCCTCTGTGGAGCAAGATGTCCACCTTTTGGGTGGATATGAGGCAGAGTTTGATGATATGAAACCAATGTTGTTCTCGAATTGACCTTGGTAAAGAAGTCTCTACAATGAAGTTCAGATGGCACATACTGAAGATTAATATTGAACTGCTTACAACTATGGAGCAACGGCCAACATGACACTCACCTAAACTGAATCAGAAAACGGAGCTGGATTTAACTGAACGTGAATCGAACAGACAACGACATGCAACTCTGCTGAAATATCGAAGCACATAAAATAGATAATAATAGAGCTGAGACAAGAGCACTGACAAACGACCCATGATACGGATAAAACGGGCGATGCTTGGTTACAGTGGTATAGACAAAATTGCCCACAATCTCAGCCCTAGCGAAGCATTATGGTGCACTCACACTCTAACTTGTCCTGGAGCAGCATGTACTTACGGCAACATAATTGTAGATGGAATGCATGTTGAATCAATGTTAAAACTGCGATCAGTTTCCTTGACGCCATAGAAGAAACAGCAAACCCTTGTTGTCATTGTCAAGGGTAGTACACAAGTGTATGCGGCCAGTAAGCATATAGTGTTCATGTTCAGGCTAAGATTCATTTTACTTTTAAATAGGGTTTGAGTCCTAGTAGTCCTCCTATAGTCCTTTTGGGGTATTTGCTATACCACGGATTAACAGTCATCAAATACTTGGAGAACAAGAAAAAAGGCTCCCAACAAGGATATTAAAATCGAGGGGTCTTTACTTAATCCAAACATAGGATGCAGAGCATGCTTCTACGAATCTTTCATAATGAAACTGAGCCAAAAATGGGAAACATATGTTGAGATCTCTTATTATCTTTTCCTAAACTAAGACAGCAGACTTTCACATCCTCCAGGATGGGTAATTCCAGCTTCATTTTTTTTGTCCGGTGACAAGGGAAAATATCAACAAAACAGATTAATTTTAATGTCCATGTCAAAACCATGAAATGCATGCTATCAAGTTGTAGGTCAAAATCGAGTTATGAACTTTTCTGAATTGAATAGGCAAATAGAAGTCAACATGCAGATGCTCACTTCGGAAAAAAAATGCTAGCATTACAAACGAGTTTGGGCCTTTAGGATACTGGTTTCTGTGAGTCAATAAGGCAATTGATCAAGGTACTAAGAACATTCCATGTGCACAGTGCAAGTTATCATCATCCAGTAGTCCCTCAGATATAGTTAGACAACTCTCTTTGTACCCCAAATAGTCATTGTGGCCACAGTTTGCAAGCCCAACTCTAGCTTGATGCATCCATGAGACAGACAGTCCTTTCAAATAAGGTTTTATAATGTTCCATCACTACTTAATCTAGTGTGACCTATTTCGTAATCAACAGCTTTAGTATCACAAGATACCAGATATGGGAGAGACGAGCCATTGAATTTCTTTTTCCACATGATTACATAAAGAAATGCATCCGTCATGATTTTCATTCCGTACGCGATGTCAAAGTCATGAAATCATATGTGCTCTTTTCATCCAGATAGGAAGGAAGCACGTCGACCTCATAACTAAGTAATAGGTCTACAAGAAACATACACAGATGATTTTCTTTCCCTGAGCTATGTCAAAATGGTCCAAGTCACATATGCTGTAAAACTAGCCCAGGTCTCCAGCAAAGTAGACAGCCATCTGCCTTCAGTTATACTCATTGTTCTGCCGCACATCATAATTATTTAAATTTTCAATAGTTCAACCCAGGTTGGAAATGTCCAAGCAATTATCTTTCGGTCGCAGTTAGATTTACAATAGTTCTAACTAGTATATTTTGCATGAGAAGTTCCTATTACATAAAGTTAGATTTCGCTGCAACTCTTGCTTATTCTATTCTTCGGTAACTTTACACACATAAAAAGATGGCATGCTATCTTTCGGTTGCAATCACCAAGTCTAACGCCATTAACCGGTAATGACAGAAGGCAGCAACCGAATCCTCCGGAGCAATACGGATATACAGTAATTGCCAATGAGGTTACACTATAGTTGCCAACGGGGTCACACTATAATTGCCAACCATGCCCTCTTTCTTACTAATGAATCCCTTCAAATCGACCTAAAATTGCCAATGGGGTTACACTATGGTTGCCAATGAGGTCACACTATAATTGCCGACCATGCCCTCTCTTACTAATGAGTCCCTTCAAATCGACATAAAATTTCCAATGGGGATACACTACAGTTGCCAATGAGGTCACACTAGAATTGCCAACCATAATGAATCCCTTCAAATCGACCTAAATTCACCACACGCCAGAGAGAAATCACCAAATCGGAAGCAGAGCGCACTGACCTGCGCGTAGCGCGGGGATCGAACCCGAAATGCTTCCCGGCCGCCGCCGGGGCTGCCTGCGCCGCCGATGCGGCCGGGGCCTGAGAGGCCTGGCCGGCGCCGTAGTAGTAGTCCGCCAGGCCGCCGCTTCCCCACAGGGCACCGCCGAGGGGTCGTAGTAATGGTACGTGTTGGCGTACGGGTTGTGCTGCGCCTGCGCGTCGGCCGGGGCGGTAGGGTTGGGGTAGTAGTAGGAGGACGAGGCGGCGGCGGGATCGGCGGCGGCAGCGGGGTCTGGTTGGTGGTACGTCGGGTAGGTGTAAGCGTAGCCGTAGGGGTAGGAGTAGGCGGGATGGGGATCGGCCGCCGCGGCGCCGCCGCGGCGTGAGCGGCGTAGTCCATGGTGGCCAGGCGAGGGTGTGTGTGGCGTGGCGTGAGTGCGACCGGTGCGATTAAATCGGGTGCAGGAGAAACAGAACGATATCGGCTTCTCTCGTGCAGTCGTGCTCGACGGTCCGTTTTTCTTTTCTTTTTCTTTTTTTTACGAGCAGTCCGTTTTTCTTTAAAACTACTGTACTTGTTACAATTGCAATTTGAGTGCACTGACGCCCGGTCTAAACAACAGCCTCGAGCAAAATTGTAGACCCTGCCGCCAATGCCGCTGGCGTGGACAGCGGTGGCGGCGGGCCCAGAGCCAAAGGCGGAGGGGTTTGGTGGTTCGTGGCAAAGAGCTTTCTTGGGCGGCTGGGGCGGCATCGGTGGAGCTCGCCTGCGCGCCGCGGCCGGGGCGGCGCCCCTGGTTGTTCGGCGATTGCCTCCCCCTTCATCGTCTTCTCGTGCGGAGGAGCTCCCCCCCGTCTTGGTAGTGAGTGGAGGTGGTGGGCCGTGAATTCCCCCCCCCCCCCCCCCCGATCCATCACGGATTCATCTTGAGCGTCGGTGGCGTGTTGGGGGCGCGGTGCTGCTAGGCTTCTACGCGGTTGGAGGTGGCGGTGTGGTGCGGTGCTCGGCAGGGGAAGTGGCGGGCGTCATCCGACCTGCTCGTCATTCTCCTGCATCTACACACTGCTACATGGAGGAGATCAACACCGGCGCTAGGTACCAAACGCTCCTTCTAGTTCTGGACCTCGTGAGGTGCGGTCTTTTGGTCTCGGGAGATATCCCTGTCGACGGAGTCCGACGCTAACGCGGCGGCACCATGGGCGTCGCCTTTCCTCTCTGGAAGGCGTCATGTAGCCCTTATTCCGCTCCCCGCTGAGTGCCGGGGAAAACCTCAGAACCAGCGTGTTGGTCCAGTCAGCGGTGGCGTGTCGACGCCACACTCCTTATCGAAGGTGTTGTCTTGTTGCTCAGTGATCCTCGGTCCTCGAGGTGTGGTGTTGGGATGATGCTAATCTCCGTCCAGGCCGTGGTGGATCCATCTGTTTCTGTCAAGATGTGCTTTGGAGCTCGACGGTGGTCCAAGTAGCGGAAGAAGCTGAACCTGCCATTTGAAGTGGGGGTTAGCGAGTGTGATCCTACGGATCGCCTCGTTCCCATCGTCACCCCTCCCTCCTTTGGGGCTAGTTGGGTGGCGACTAGACGATTAAATGCACAGTGCATCTTGCCTTGCTTGATCAGATGATGACGGAAGTGGATGCCCGCCTTCGTGTTGGCTTGATCGACGAGCTCCTTGTTAGCAATGCCTTCTCCCTTTCTCTTGTCTTTCCCCTGTTCTTCTGGTTTCTAGGTGTTGTGTTGTAGTGCTCTCCCTTCTTGTTCCTTGTAGAGGTTGAGATGTAGGCTCCTTTCTCCTTTCTCTTTCTTTTTATTTTTAGAGTCATTTGTACTCATTAACTTCTCTTAATGAAATGAAAACGACAAACGAAAAAAACTGAGGTTAAGATGCAACCTTCTAGAACATCACTTTCGTTTCACCCCTGGTGGATTAAGGATACGACTACTTTCTGGCATCATCCAAACTTCGCGAAGTTTTCTGGAGCAAATGCACAAACTTGGAAGTCTCTAGGCCGCCTCGTCGAACAGAGTGCCTTTCCGATGACTCGCACCGTGAGAGTGAAGGGGGTCTCAGTCTCAGCTAAGTACCTTCCCGGCTCGGGCTCACCGACCACCTCCAAGCACGGGAGGAGGTCGCCGCTGATGACCACTGCCGCCTCGTCGAACAAAGCGGTCGCCACGAAGCCGCCGCCAATGTCGAGCACGCGCATGGGCAGCATGCCGAGTGCGGCGGCCGCCTTGAACTTCGCGCGGTCGGCCACGATGGCCACTTGGTACACGTCAGTACGGGGCCCGCCGTAGCCGACGTGAAAGGACACGCCGCCCGTTCAGCCCGCGAGCTGCGCGGCGCAGAGGAGCGGAAACCACCTCCTGGGCTCTCGCGTGCCGTACTTGGACCCGCGATCAAGCTCCACAGATCTTCTCATTTCTGAAATCTTATGACGCATTTCTGAATGACAACCTGTACTGAAGCTCATGTGTTAGAGGATTTCAATCTCCACGGATTATACTTTTATCTCTGAATATTGTGTCTCTGGATATTGTATCTCTGAATATTGTGTCTCTGGCGCGCGGCGCCAGCGGCTGTACAGCTCGACCACCCTGCCGAGGTCCAAGACGTCGAAGGCGCTCTGCCTGGGAAGAACGGATACGGCAGAAAAGTCAGGTATCAGGGTTGGATACATATCGGATACATGAGGATACGTATATATTACTCCGTCCGTTCTAAAATAAGTGTCTCAAGTTTGACCAAAAGTAGATGTAATGGTTCAATTCCCGTAATCGTTTCGAGTTTGGTCGACTCTAGAATGCTAACTACTTATGGCATAATGTAAACATATTTGAAGATTTTAATTTGGTAAATATTTTGAGAAAATTAATGGATTGAATTTAATAAATACTCATACAATATATTTCAACTGATTATGGAGTTAAATTAAAATTTTAAGGCAAAATATAAACTTATTATATCTTTCCAGATTGTTTAACATTTAAAGATAATTTAACTGAAGTCTCTCCAATTACTCAGATAAATCTAATAAATGCTCAAAATGGTTAACATTTGGAGATAAACATAATATATTCCCTCTGATTATGGTGCTAAATAAGAAAATTATGGTAAAATAGAACCGTTCTTGATCATTTAAATTAGGCTAACATATTTGAAGATAATAAAACTTAAAACTCTCTAATTATGCAATTTAATTAAAAAACTAATTAAACGAATATTTGGAGAAAATACAGATCCATTTTCTCTAATTATGGATTGAATTTTAATTTAATTTAATAAGTACTCATATATGTATTTTCCTCTGATTATTGAATTAAATTAAATATTTAAGCTAAAACTTACACATATTATACCAATTCGAATAGGTTAATATTTACATGTAATATAACTAAACTCGCTCCAATTATACAATTCAACTTAATAAATGGTCAAATCGAACTTAACTCTCTCTGATTATATAGTTAAATTTAAACAATGCTTGATTAGCTTCATATTCGAACAAAACACAAATTCATTTCCTCTAACAATGGATTAAATTTAGTAAATACTAATACTGTACACTTCTTCTAAACAAGGATTTAAATTACATATTTATGGCGAGAAACAAACATATTTGATCATTTCAATTCATAAAGTTAAATTACACATTCATACCAAAATACAAATACTTCGAAATACCCTAAACGATAAATTCCTACAAAATTTAGCATTTTTAAGTTACAACAGGTGCGGCGTATCGCCGCCCCCAGATACCTAGTAGCAGTTAAAAGGGGAAAATGTGTCTATTCCTAGCGAACAGACGTCTATACAGAATAGAGGCGTCCGTACGGACGAGGCATCCGTACGTCGCCTTTGGGCATAAGGTAACTACCGAAGCGGTTACCCTTTATTCCTAACACAATCATCTCCCGCGGCGACACAGATACCGCGATACACCGATACGCCGATTTTTCAAAAACATGGATACGGGGATACATTTGTATACATATAATAAAATTAATAATATATATAAAATAGTGACTTTTTGGTACGAGAATGGAAATTACTAGTAGTATATAGGAGTCTTCATGACTTTCTGTACATGCCTGCCACTTCCTAGCATCATTTGGAGAAATACACGAGCAACATTCAATATCTGGACTGCATTTGATCGAGATGGATAGCACTGTATCAAGTTCTCTCCTCATGACTAGTACTCTCCGTCAAAAAATAAGTGTCTTAAGTTTGCCTAAAAGTGAATGTATCTATACATGAAACATGTCTAAAGGGCGACGCTACAGTGTTGGCGCACTGTAGCGCTACAGTGGGGAAACGCTTCGCGCTATTATATACTAGGCAATTTGGCGCGGCGACACGCCGCGGCCGTGTGGTGGTACCGAATGCTGTAATAGGTAATAAGGTGTTTTTTTGTCTTTTGAGGAAAAAAAATTGACAGGAAAAAAATGCTGGATATCCGCCACGCGTCCTCCACGGGCCGTGCCGCCGGGATATCCGCGCACGCCGTCCTCCACGGGCCGCGGCTCCCCTGCGGCCCCTCCGCCTTCACCGCGCACGGGTGCTCGCCGTCGCCCCTCGGCGTCCCGTTGGCGAGCGCGTCGTCGTGCGGCCGCTCCGTCCTCGCCGGCACATGGAGCCCAGCGGCGCTCGGACTCACAGCGCCTCCAACATCTTCGTCCCCAAGGCACAAGAAGTCCATGTGTTCCACATCTTCGTCCCTTCTCCACATAGCGGGCACTATTGAGTAGTTCCATGTACGGAGTATCTGTTAGATATAAAAACTCGCCAAGGTTTTTTTTTTTTGAACAAATCGCCAAGGTATAGTATTCTGCATTAGAACAAAAATCTTCACCTTTGTCGCCACCTTTGATTTTCATATGTGCTCCCGCATACGACGATAGTTCATTGGTCTAGCTCGCCGATCATTATTAGATCTGCTTCTAGATTTAGATTGGTTCTACCACCCATATAGCATGTTGGGTTGAGAAAGTACCATTTTTTAGCCTCCATGCCAAGAAATCACCCATCTCATGTGATGGCAAGGGAATTGCCACATTGATGTTTTTTGTCGTGACATTATGACATATTTTATGACATTTATTATTTCTCGAAACAAACGATCCAGGCACATTGCCTTTATGATCTGGCACTTGACTAGACGGATAACGTGACGACGGTTGATATGGTTGTATTGGAAAAAGTATTCCAACCTTTTTTTTTCTAAAACTGAGAAATTAGAAAGACACTAGTTGAATGCCCGTGCGTTGCTACGGGGTGTATGATGCTAGTTTCAGAGCACCAAGATCCCAAGTGCAAGTATTGTCTCCTTTGGACTTATCCCCGTAAGAACACAATCTGTCTCTTCCCTACCTTCCCATCTCTCCTACTCTTCTAGTGAATCACCCTAATATAGGTAGTGTAAGAGAGATTTGTGAAAAATGACAATACAGTTGTGTTCTATGCAGTAAAAAAGTTTCTACTGCTCACTTTTAATCACAACATTATAACAGTTGTTGTTGAAGATCACGAATGTTATAATTTAGTTACTGAATGTCACCGAAGTTATAAAATAAATTTTTATACATATACCATTTAAAGTTATAAAATATGCGTGATTTGGGGGATCGAAGACACTAGGGATTTACCTGGTCGCTCTCTCCCTTATCCGATCGATTGACCGGCTAGTCTTAGCGATGGCAGCCTATGTTTGGCCCATTTGCATGCATAGTGGGCCAAAAGCAATTTGCTTATATACTTTAACATATTATTAGTAGCAGATAAGTCATCTAATAATAGTTGTTTCTAGCGGTATTTAGTCTGTTTTAGACCAGTTAATTTAATACATATTTTTCAGTATTCTGTTGAGTACCAATGTATTTCAGATCTTAAATTGATGTAATCTATTTCCATGTTTTTCACGTGTCGAGATTAATTACGTCTATTTGCAATTGAGATTTTCAATTTCTTGCAAATGTAGATGCAAAATCAAAGTGATTTCTTCAAATTGATGTTTTGGGATCATGATGTGGTGTGTAGATTTATCTACCACTACTGTTTAAGCCTACATTTTGTCATTTTTGACATTATGATTGCCAATGTGCTCTCACATAAATTTTAATTAAGTTATGACATAAGGCATTCGAAGTGTGAGTATATACTCCGCTAATGCTGCTAGATCTACTCCAAAATTTATTTTGGAGATTATCTACAACGTGTCATACTTAACAATTTGAGGTTCACACTAATAAGTTCAAGGCCACTTCTTGAAACTTTATTTTGCATAGTTCATTACGACATAACCATGATGGATTTTAATCTACGAATGTAAATTAATATTCTCTGGTTTACCATGTAGGTAAACGATGGCATGAGAGTTTGATGCACTCGCTCTCAACGGCCACAACTACCCTATATGGGCCATGGACATCAAGATCTCCCTTGTGTCCCGTGGATTAGTGTGTGCAATCCAAACCCTGGAGAATCCACCTCCGGCCAGTGGCGGCGCTAGGAATTAATTACCGGGTATTCATAGGTATTCATTTTCTCGAAATCATCACTGTTTTTAGAAAAAATCTTCACTGTTTTGCTCTAATCAACCTTGTTTTGCAAGAATCATGGGTATGCACTTGCATACCCAGGAAGACACCCATCACCGCCCCTGCCTCGGCTGGAGTGATGCTGCTGACAGATGAGTAAAAATATGTTGCTTTGTACATCATAAGGCACCATATTCACCCATATCTGAAGTCTGAGTACTTGGAGGAAGAATCCCCTAATACCTTATTTCAGGCCCTCAAGACGAGGTATGAACAACAGAAGGCAGTTGTTCATGCCTGAAGCACTCCATGATTGGACACACTTTCGACTCCAGGACTTCAAGTCTGTCGGGGAGTACAATCATGAGGTTCATAAGATTAGTTCCAAACTACGCTTTTGCGGGAAGGAAACTACTGATGCGGAGAAGATAGAAAAACTCTCTCTACTATGCTCCCATCTGACAGGATCCTCCAGCAGCAGTACCGTGCTCGCGACTACCAAGTCTATTCCGATCTTATTTATATTCTACTTCAGGCTGAAAAACATGATGAGCTACTCGCTAAGAATGGCTCTCAGCGTCCCGGTTGGTTCTCAAACCCTACATGAAGTTCATATGAATGTCGCGAATGGATGAAAGTTTTGATGGTGGCTTCAAAGGCAAGCCCACGAACTTCAATGGTAAGTGAAAGCGCAACCGGAACAGGAAGCCTAGAAACTCAAACCGTGGGAAAGGCACCGCAAAGCCCAAGTTTGACAAAACTAAGCTTTGCGACAAGTGTGGATGCTACACGCACCCCACTGACAAGTGCAAGACCCCAAAGCATCTGGCCATTCTGTACCAGCAATCCCATGGCGCAACGCACCTCGAGGGAAAAGGTTTAAAGCCAAATTCAAGCTTCATCCTGATGGCACCGATGGAGCTGGCTGTTCGCAAGACATTCCCCGGGATCTAGCAACGCCGTTACTCTCCTTCCGTCAGAGGACCCTACAGGAACGGAGGACATGATGGTTGAGTACGCCTCAACCGACGTGTTTGGAGACTTCGACTAGTCCCGCTACCTCCTTAGTGATTGATAATTCATGTCCATTTGTATTGTCGTAATAGAACATATATATTGTATCAGCACTCTGATATAAATAAGATTGTATACATTCTATATATCTGATAAAGATTTCCATATTGGAACTTCTTCAATTCTATATATAGATTTCTACGAGTGCTAATCCGATGGATGTGGAACATGTCGGGGGGCTACCCCCGGGTAGGGTCAAGGCTTGGCATAAAGATGAGTTTAAAGATATGCCGAGGTACGGAAAGGGCCGACCTTTGGCCTGGGAGAATCCGAGCTTCATCTTGACCTGGAGATTATAGGCCGACCTATCTTGGCCCAGAGGGGTCCGAGGTATCCCGTTGGCCTGGGCCGAGGTTCACTGTCCGAGCTATGTTCAGCCGACCTAACTACCTCGGTGCTATGGTTTATGGTGAGTGCAGGAGAAGCTGTTGAAGGAAGTAATGTCCGAGGTGGTCGGATCTTAAGCGCAAGACCCGAGGTACGGAGCCCGTCACATCCGTGAGCTAACCGAGGCAAGGAGCTGTAGGTCGGGCAGGAGTCAATGCTCCTGTCACTTCCTGCCTGGTACAAGAGCGCCTGACGCGGGAGCGTCTGTCACGGAGCCTGGCAGAGGCGTGCCCCGGGTTCGGCGGGGCTGCACGTCTCTGACCGCTGACCACGCGAGATCTGGGAAAAGGCTACGAGGTAGCACGGCGGGCATGTCCTGTCTCTGTCAGAGGAGACATGCTAGTCTGCCGTTAGGCAGCAGGGATGGGCAGGCCACGTCTTGTCCCTGACAGGGTACGGTGGTGACCGTGCAGAGGCATGGCAACAGTGTTCAGCGAGGGGCACAACGGTAACTCGGCTGGCCTATATAGTGGGCTTCACCCCCTCCTGCTTGAGGACGGACGATCGATCGACAGAGAAGAGAGAGAAAGAGAGAGAAAGGAACCTCGGAACCCCGGAACACCTCGGATCTAGCTCGGAGTCCTTCTTCCTCCCGTGTAGCTCCATCTTTTACCTCAAGTTCTCACCATTGTATCATCATACAGCTCGAGGAGCAGCTTGTACTTGTCACTTGAGCTATACACTGAGTAGGATAGTGCTGCAGTAGGGGTGTTACCTCCACAAGAGGGCCCCGAAGCAGGGTACATCGTGGTGTGCTTTGTGTTCTTGGTTTCTTGTTTTCTCGTTCGTGTTCTTGCGTGTTCTTGCGTGTGCACTTCTTGAGTGCATAAACCCTCCCCGGATTCCCCCAACGACCATTCGGCCCCATCTTAGCCATACCTATGGCATCTGCCGTGATCCCACCACGACAGTTGGCGCCCACCGTGGGGCAGATTGAGGCGTTGGAGGGAGTTTACATCCGGACGGGCTCAGGCGAGCGTGTTCTTTCCGGGCTTATCGCCAAGATCGGTGAGTTCACCTTCATCAGCGACAACGCGGGGTGTTTCGCCGGCAAGCCCTTCCCCGAGCATGGCTTCACCATGATGCTCGGCAGCTTCGTCACTACGTTGCTGTCGAGGTTGTTCGCGGTACCCGGAGCAGGTGCTCGTGGACGACGAAACTCCTCTCCTCGCGGCTTTAGGTCGGCGTATCACTCGCCCCGAGAGCTGCGTGGAGGTGATGATGGTCCGGTTGATGCCGCTGGCAAAGTAGATGCCAGCAAATCCAAGCCGGCCGAGGTTGCTAAGGTGAGATCTGCAAAGCCCAGGCTAGAGAAAGAGCTGCCTGGTACCCCCAGGTGCAGGGCCGAGGTGCGACCCTGGTAGAGATAGTGGAGACACTGGCAGACCCAGTAAATCCAGGAGTGGATGTAGTGGTGACTGTGGCCGACCTAGAGGCAAAGCGTGTCCTGTTGCAAAGGAGGCTGTAGCAATGATGACAGCTAGAGATGAGTTCAATAGAGATCTGCGTGAGTACAATGCAGCGAATGGCTTCACCCCGGTAGCAGTTGATACAAAGGGGAGCCGAGGTGCGGCAGAGAGGCAAGGGGCTCAATGATGAGATAAACAGGGAGGCTCGACCTACCACCTCGGCTAGGAGTGAGAGTCGCGTGTCGACTGGAAGGCCGGTATATAGTTCCCCTGCTAAGAACCTCAGAGCTGCCGAGGCAGGCAGGGCCGAGCTATCCGGGTTGACTGGAGATGCATGGCGTGCGCAGCAGAAGCGAGTCAATGAATTAGTGTATGTAGCTAACCAGCAGAATGAGGCTCTCCGCAGAGCATATGCCGGGGCTGGTGATTCGAGATGGTTTATTCAGCTAGGCCAGTTAGTCAGGTGTCCAAGGGGCAAGCCTCGTCTCCACTCGTCGGAGGAGCCGATCGAGCCCGGAGTGTCACCTCGGGTCAGAACAAGCAGCTGCAGATGTATGATCCGGTGTTAGCAGCAAAGCAGAAGGTGGGCCAGGGCAATGCTAGCCGAGCTAAGGGAAACCCCGGCCAGGTAATGCAAGCCGAGCTAAGGGTAACTCCGGTCAGGGAAATCAGAATGGCGGGCAAGCAGCGTCGGCTGGCCGAGGTAAACCACCTCCGCCCCCGAGGTATCAGCAACAACCCGGCCGCAGGGGCAATATCAGCGAGAGCCGGAGTATGTTCAGCAACCTCAGAATGTCGGTCAAGGCGATGACCGATATGATGATGGAGACTCGGCCATGGCGCGAGCTGGATACCACAGAGTGGATGGGGCGTTGGGACCTCGGATAGGAGCTCGGATGTTAGCTCCAGGCGATGTTCGTAACAAGCTGGATAGAATCTACTTGTCCGAGCAACTGGAGGAGGAAGGCCCTCCTGGTCCGGCGTGTTTTGGACCTCGGATCATGAAGGAGCCACCACCGCCAGTATCTCAGTTCCAGTTAGGTCGGAACACCAAGCCATACAACGGGAGCACCAAGCCGCAAGATTGGCTGACAGATTATGTATCCTCGGTGCACATAGCGGGGGGCAATCGCCGATGGGCGGTCCGGTATCTCCCGCACATGTTGGAAGGTCCAGCTCGGATCTGGCTGAATAATTTGCCGGAGTATAGTATCAACTCCTGGATAGACTTGGAGCTGGCGTTTAACAGCAACTTTGCTAGTACATACAAGAGGCCAAACCGACCTCAGCTCCTGGCAGCATGTAAGCAAGATGATCATGAAACTGACCGAGAATTCTTAACTCGGTGGAGCAATGTTCGGAATTCCTGTGAAGGAGTTGTAGAGGCACAGGCCATTTCCTGGTTTGCAGATGGTTGTCGACATGGCAGCATGCTGTGGCAGAGGCTCCAAAGAGATATGCCGAAATCCCTAGCAGAACAATCCGGATTGCAGATTCTTATGCTCTGGGTGATCCGATGCAGCCAGCAGCAGAGGCAGTGGCACGTAACAGAAGGAGGGAGCCAATAAACAACCGGCTCGGACCAAGGTGTAATGACCGCCAGAGTTCGGACAAAAGAGGAGGGAGCCGGACTACCCATACACCTCGAACCAAGTTGCAGCGGTGAACCCGGATCAGCCCGGAGCTGGAGGTGTCCAGAGGCCAAAATCAATGGTCCGGCATTTAGTCCGAACCCGGAGCCACCCTTGACTTATGAATCAATGATAGATGGTCCTTGCTGTTACCATACGACCGACCCGCGCAAGCCAGCCAACCATTCAACCCGGCAGTGCAGCTGGAACCGCAGAATCAGGAAGAAGGGGCGAAGGCCGGAGGAAACAGAGCAGGACCACCTCAGAGATTTCAGCCGAGGCCTACCCAAATCTGTCCGGAGCAAATGTTACCCCGATAACCACTGCACCTCCTCCGAGGCCTGCAGCAGCAAGGCCCGTGAATGTTGTGAATGTCCGAGGTAATAACAACAATAATGGTGCCGGACCAAGTCAGCAGTATGAATACCCCGGAAATGACTATAGAGAGGCTCATGCGAGCTATGTGGTCTTTGTGACCGAGCCAACTGACAAGAAGAGTGCAGAGGCGTGCCATGGAGGTGAATGCAGTAATGCCGGTGGTGCCGACCTATATGAACTGGTCTGAGCAGGAGATCACTTGGAGCAGGAAAGACACACCTCGGATCATGCCGAGCCCTGGAAAGTATGCCCTGGTGGTAGATCCGACGTTGTGTGGGCCTACAACAATGTGAGGTTCACCCGAGTTCTGGTGGACAATGGCAGTGCCATCAACATCATGTACCGAGACACAATGGTGAAATTGGGCATATCGCCAAATCAGTTGATGCCAAGCAGTTGTACTTTTCATGGGATTGTGCCTGGCGTTTCCTGTGCACCCATGGGCAAGATATGGGTGGATGTAGCATTTGGAACCAAGGATAACTGCCGAGTTGAGAGTATCGAGTTCGAGGTGGTGGACTTGGAGAGTGCATACCATGCATTGCTTGGAAGGCCGGCTCTGGCCAAGTTCATGATTTCCACCCATGTTGCATACCTGAAGATGAAAATGCCAGGGCCTAATGGGATCATATCCATCTCGGGTGACTACAAGCGAGCCATTCAGTGTGCCTCGGCGGGGTCTAATCTGGCCGAGTCTTTGGTGATCGCAGCTGAGAAGAAGAAGCTGCATCAAGTGGTGGCAATGGCGCAGTCAACACAGCTCGGCATGTCCGGACTGATGAGCCCGGACTCAACTGCAGCATTCGAGGTGCCCAAGGAGACCAAGAAGATCCCCATTGACCCGGAGCACCCAGAGCATATGGCCATCATTGGGACCGGGCTGGGCGAGAAATAGGAAAGCGAGCTCTGTCACTTCCTCCGTGAGAATCGGGATATCTTTGCATGGTCGGCTAAGGACCTGCCTGGTGTTCCGAGGGAGTTGGCAGAGCACTCTTTATTTGTCAGGCCAGAGGTGAAACCGGTGAGGCAACCGACCCGTCGTCTCTCAGACGACCGAAGACAAGTGGTGCTGGACGAGCTGGCTAAGTTGCTTGCAGCCGGGTTCATTATGGAGGTGCTGCATCCGGACTGGATATCCAATCCGGTCTTGGTGGAAAAGAAGAAAGACGAGCCAGCCGTGGTCAAGGTGTGGCGCATGTGCATTGACTTCACTAACCTCAACAAGGCGTGCCCGAAAGATCCGTTTCCATTACCTCGGATTGATCAAGTGATTGATTCCACTGCTGGTTGTGAACTGTTGTCTTTTATCGATGCGTACTCTGGTTTTCACCAGATACCACTGAACCCGAAGGATCAAATAAAGACTGCTTTTATTACCCCGTATGGGGCGTATTGCTATCGTGTCATGTGTTTTGGTCTGAGAATGCCGGGGCAACTTATCAGAGGTGTATGCAGAAATGCCTGCACTCTCAAATGGGCAAAAATGTGCAAGTGTATGTCGATGATATCGTCATCAAAACTAAGGAGAAACGTACTCTCCTCGAGGATCTCGAGGAGACATTTGTGAATTTGAGAAAATATCGGTTGAAGCTTAACCCGGACAAGTGCACCTTTGGTGTCCCGGCTGGAAAGTTGCTCGGATTCCTGGTGTCTAGCCGAGGTATCGAGGTTAACCCGGCCAAGATCCGAGCTATTGAGAACATGAAGTTACCGAAGTGTTTGAAAGATGTGCAGAAATTCACAGGGTGCCTAGCCTCGTTGAGCCGATTTGTAGGTCGGCTGGGAGAAAAAGCCTTACCTTTGTACCAGCTCATGAAGAAAAGTACCGGGTTTACATGGACCCCGCAGGCCGACGTGGCGTTCAATGAGCTGAAAAAGATGTTGTCCACTGCCCCGGTGTTGGCGTCACCATTGCACAATGAGCCGATGTTACTTTACATTGCGGCCACAAACCGAGTTGTAAGTGTGGCAGTGGTGGTGGAGCGCGAAGAAGGTGGCAGGTCGGTGCAGAGACCGGTGTATTACTTGAGCGAGGTGATCTCTACCTCGAAGCAGAATTACCCTCACTACCAGAAGATGACGTATGGTGTCTACCTGGCGGTCAAGAAGTTGAAGCATTATTTCCAGGAGCATCCCATGACGGTGGTGTGCGAAGCTCCAATCTCGGAGATCATCGGGTGCAAAGATGCAACTGGCCGAGTTGCCAAATGGGCGATTGAGGTGTCTCCATATGCACCACATTATGAGAGAAGAGATGCAATTAAATCCCAGGCGTTGCCGGACTTCTTTTGTGATTGGGCCGAGATGCAGTATGAGCCACCCAGGCCGGACTATAATTATTGGAAAATGCATTTTGATGGGTCCAAGACAAAGATCGGGCTGGGGGCTGGAATAGTCCTCACCTCGCCGAAGCGAGATCAGCTGAAATACGTGCTGCAGATTCATTTCTCAGCATCAAACAATGTGGCGGAGTATGAGGCCTTAATCCATGGCCTCAATGTGGCGAAGGAGATCGGTATCCGGCGTGTGGAGCTTCGGCGATTCCGACCTGGTGGTGCAACAATCTTCTGGAACTTGGGATGCTCTGGATGCCAACATGGCGTTATATCGGTTCCATGTGCAAAAGATATCCGGGTTCTTTGAAGGGTGTGAATACAGGCATATACCTCGGACAGAAAATAATGCTGCCGACGTGTTGTCAAAGCTCGGTTCATCTAAAGAGGCAGTACCACCGGGTAGCCCTGAATCACTTGAGAACTCCTTCAATCAAACCTTCTCCTGAATCCGAATCTATTTTCATCCCGGCGGAGCAAGAGCCCGGACCTGTTCCAATGGAGGTAGACGTCGGATGCGTTTGGTCGGACCCGGGGACTGCGTGGCAGAGCTCGGGGACTGCGCACCGAACCTCGGGGACTGCTCATCAAGACTCGGGGACTGGTCGCAGGATGGTGGAGGAAATAATGGAGGAGATTATGGTGGCCGAACCAATGGAGGTGGACGAGAATTTTTTCCTTTGCACCCAGTGCCGGAGTGGGCGGAGCAAATCATGAAGTTCATAACGGAGGGAAGCTTGCCAAGTGACACAACCGAGGCTAGGAGAATCAAAGGAGGGCAAGGCGTACACCATCATCAACAAGGAGCTCTATAAAAGAAGCGTAACCGAGGTGTTGCAACGGTGTGTCGAGCCAGCTGAAGGCAAGGAGATGCTTTTGGAGATCCACCAAGGAGAGTGTGGTCATCATTGCAGCACAAGAGCTCTGGTGGCCAAGGTGTTCAGGCATGGGTTCTATTGGCCCACTGCTCTTGCTGATGCAGAGGCCATAGTCCGGAGATGTGAAGGATGCCAAAGGTTTGCCAAGCAAACGCATATGCCAGCCTCGGCGCTCAAAACAATTCCTATCACTTGGCCGTTTGCGGTATGGTGTTTGGATATGGTGGGAGAGTTCAAACCAGCCCGAGGTAACATGACGCACATACTGGTGATGGTGGACAAGTTCACCAAGTGGATCGAGGTGAAACCAATCCGGAAGTTGGATGGTCATTCAGCAGTGACTTTTTTGAAGGAGATCATTCTGCGATATGGGTACCCCCATAGCATTATCTCGGACAACGGCACGAACTTTGCTGTTGGAGAATTTGCTCGGTTTTGCATGAACAAGGGAATCCGGCTGGACATAGCCTCGGTGGCACACCCGGAGTCTAATGGACAAGTGGAAAGATCAAATGCTCTAGTGTTGGCCGGCATCAAGGCTCGGCTCATTGAACCACTGCTGAAAACGCCGGGGTGTTGGATAGATGAGATACCAGCAGTACTGTGGGGTCTAAGGACCACGCCAAATCGATCAACTGGCTATACGCCATTTTTTATGGTCTATGGGGCAGAAGCTATGCTACCCACTGACATCGAATATGATGCGCCCAGAGTGGCAATGTACACTGAAGCCGAGGCAAAAGAGGCTCGGGAGGATGCAGTAGATCTGCTTGAGGAAGCTAGAGAATTGGCCTCATCTCGGTCAGCAATATACCAACAAGGTCTCCGACGTTATCATAGCCGGAGTGTCAACCCTCGTGTGTTTCACGAGGGAGATTTGGTGCTGAGGCTGGTGCAGCGCAAGAAAGGTCGGCACAAGTTGTCACCTCCATGGGAGGGACCGTTCATTGTGAGCCGAGCTCTGCTCAATGATTCGTACTATCTAATAGATGCGCAGGAACCAAGGAAGATGGGCTGGACAACCCCGGATCAGAGGTCAGCGACCATGGAATATAGCTCTACTCCGACCTTTCTACTCATGAAGGGCGCAATGTATGTACCTCGGTTAATCCTTAATGAAATGTCGGCACTCCGAGGTTGAAGCTCGGGGACTGCCTCGCTCTTGTGCTTGTGTTTTATTTCTGTTTGTCAATTTCGTTCATATGCCGAACTATTTTGAACCTCGTCTCAAACTTCAAGTAATGTATGCTGTGTAACTAATCTTGTGACTCGACTGACGAACGCCGAAATGGTAGTCAAGAGCAAAGATGAAAAAACGTGGGAAACATGAAAATGGACTCGGGGACTCGGTCCAAAAATATAGTTCGGCATGTGTCGTTTACTAACCCCTGTCTTTACCTTTCGTTTATGTCGGATGATTTTGAAACACACCTCGACATTTGCTAAGTACTGTATGCTATAAACAACAATCTTGTGACTCGACTGTCGAACGCCAAAATGGTAGACACGAAAGTGAACTCGGGGACTCGTTCCAAAAGGGTTCGGCATAAATTCTTAGAAAAGCATGGTTCGGATAGCAAGATAATAGTACTGGTAGCAAGGCAAACTACTTAAGGTCTGTTACATCTGCACCCGGCATACCGGGGATTTAATGTTTTGCTTGAGACAAGTTCAGGCCTCGGAACCAGAGACCTCGGTCGCCGAAGTTGTGGTAGCGGGGACCTCGGAAGCAGGAGCCTCGGGCGCAGGAACAACCTCGGGCGCAGGAACCCCTCGGTCGCGGAAGCAACCTCGGTTGTTGGAGTGGATGCCGGGGTGTCCGTCACGTCGGGGGAGATCACCTCGGTGGCTACGGCTTTGCCGGACTTGCCCTTGGGTTCGGAGGTTCGTCGAAGCTGAAGTCATCATCAGAATCTTCACCTCGGTTGTTTTGCCGGCCTTGCCCTTGGAGCTCTCAGGCTCGTCAAAGTCAATTTCCTCGCCGTCAGAACTTCTTCACCGGACTCTCTTCCTCGTCCGAGCTCTCTTCATCCTCAGAATAGAGGCGCCCGTCATCAAAGGTCCGGGTGTTTGCATAACTAGCAAAGAGGTCGGCTGCTGCTTGGCGTTTCGCAATGCCATCAGGGGTGGAGTTCCAAGGAGAGCCCCTGCGCAGGGAGGTAACCGTGTGGATCTCAACAGATTCATACCAGACAGCACGAACACCAGGGCCTTGTCCGCTCCAGCCCGAGCTGATGAGCATCTCCACTCCCGAAGTCTAGCCTCGGCTCCTTTCAGCTTCGTGGCGAGCTCGTCGATGCAAGTGGGAGTCTTGACCTTGGGCCAGAGGGCACGGTGGACCTCGATGGCAGCATCAACCAGCTTGGTTCCAATGGCCCTGAGCGGCCTGATCCGAGCATTAAGGGCAACAAGGTGGTCCTGGATATCCCAGCTTTCGCTGAGGGTTTCTGTCTCAGCCCTCTTTGCCCGAGCTGCTTGAACTTCGCGGATAGCCTTGTCCTTGGAGTGCTCGAAGTTCTCTGAAGAAGACAAAAAGGCTGTCGCTGAAATAAGGCATACGGTGGCACGGGGTGTAGGTCGGCAGAAAATAAGGAAAAGGGGAAAAGAAACTTACTGTCCATTTGGTGATTAATCCGAGCGAGCTCGGACAACCAGCTTTTCGATATAGCTCGGAGGGCGATAAGTTCGGCTTCGGCCGAGGTGGCGCGGCTCTCCAGGGTCTTGGCAAGCTCTTGCTGCTGTTCGGCGGCCTGGTCTTTGACCTTCATAGCGTCCTCCACAGCAGTTTTGGCTTCATTAGCCCGGTTCAGCTCTTGTTGCAGCCGAGCTATTTCATCTTCGGCTGTCTTCAACTTGGAGGCGTAATCTTTGTCGCTCTGCTCCTTTGCGGATAGAAGAGTCCGGTGAGACTTCTTCAGTCTGTTGTGATCCAGCAGGAGGTTCTTGAAGATCTTTGTCCGAGCATTGTTGCACTCCTGAAAAAATAGAGAGATCAGTTCGAAGAAATCCGAGGTCTTTTTAGCACCCGAGGCCCAATTGAGTCCCGGGGACTCGGCGTTGGCCTCGGGGACTCAGCATGGGAGAAATGACAAGTTTTTGAGATTCAAGCCGAGCAATTTTAACTCGGTGGAGTGTCAATTGCTCAACCCGAATCTCGGGGACTGGGAATAGTGTATGTTTGTCATTTGGTTTCAAAGGAAGAAAGAGAGTTGCGTAAAGAAACTTACCGAGGCCTTCTTGCTGCAATCAAGGACCGCAGTCTGCATGTTGTAGATGGACTGGAGCACGGCGCTAGGTCCAACTGGATGCTCAGAGCTCGGGTTAGAGGAGACCTCGGCAGCGTCAGCCGAGTTCCAGTCCATGTCATAGTGCTTCTCCGAGCCTAAGCTGTTCCCGCTCTTGGTCCGGAGTTGCCCGACCTCCCAGCTGCTGATGTTCGGCTGGATGGTAGCAGCGAAAAGAGCTCGGGAGGTGGCGACCTGAGAGCTCGAGGGCGCGGTCTTGGTCAAGGTGGACTTCGGCGCGGGAACATGCGGCACTAGTTGGGTGCTCGCAGCCTTGGGGCCCGGTGGCGGTGGCGGCATTGGAGTTTGCTGTGGCTGTTTGGGGGGCTCAACAACTGGAGCTGAATCTTTCTTCTGCTTCTTCTGCTTCTTCTGCTGTTGCTGCTGGTTGCGCGCAGCTTGAGACTTGGGGGAGAGCCGAGGCTCCTGCACGGTCTTAGCCGGAGTCTTGGCGCGATCTGTCTCCGCATCCTTCTGAGGAGGCGGAGGAGTCTGATCTCGGCGGGGAGCAGAGTGCCCAGGCCGGAGTCAGAGCTCGGCGGTGGAAGTTCGGCGGAGGAACGCGCACCGGGGAGGAGATGGTCTCTCCGGGCTGCTGAGGTCAATGGACCGTTCTGGAGGAGAGGCTCTGGCGGGGCTGCCGAGGTTAACCTCGACCTCGGTTGTCTGAGCTTCAACCACTGGAGGCAGTGGTGAGTGTATCGAGCTATGGCTCTGTTTGATCTGCCGAGCCGGGCTAGACGAAAAAGAAAAGATTAAGTTAGAGTATAAAAAACTTAACCTCGGAACAGCGTGAAAGGTAAAAAGGAGCAAGGTGACTTACGCATCTTCTCCACGGGGCCTCGCTTCTTGTGCCTCGCCGAGGTCTTCTTGGCACGCTTGGCTTTGGGCGCTGCAGTCTCCGAGGTCTTGGAAGCCTCGGCATCCGAGGTACCGGGTCCTGAGCGCTTCCGGGAAGCTGCAGACGCTGGATGAAAGTTCTTATATGTTGGAGGAGCATACAAATGGAATAACGACAGGTTCCAGAATTTGGCAATCGTCATCGTCGTCATCGGGCCAGTCCTGGATGGACGAACGAACTGGTGGGCGGTGCGAGGTGAAACCACGAGTCTTACCCGAGGTGGCCTTGGGAATGGGGAGGTGATCCTCATTGTCCGGATCTTCAACCTCGGCGGCGGCCGGGATAGGCAGGTCGGGAGTCCACTCCTTAGAAGAAAGGGGGCCATCCTCGATTTCCTGTCGAGTGAACTTCTGCAGAGGTGGCAAGGTAAAACCGAGTTAGCACAAGAATCAATACAAGGTCGGGGTGAAAATGAAACCGAGCAATATTATACCGGGTAAGGTACACTTACTTGAGCTGGAAGGTGATCTCGGTCATAGGGCTTGACACCCCATTTCCACTTATCGGTCATAGGGATTATGAGTTCAAAAGTGCTGTGCCGAGTGGGATCGTAGCGGCCACTCATGTGGCAGATCTTATGGGCCTGCGCTTGTAAAGGGCTAACTCGGCGGGTGACCATGGTGCGCAAGATGTCATCTGCACCCCAGCTTTTCTCCTGGAGGGACATCATGGTTTGGTGGATCAGTAGAACCTCGGGAGCGTCGGGTGCAGGCTCATAATCCCAGTTGAGTTGGGCAGCGGGGGTTCCGACGGTGAACTCCGGCAAGTTGATGAGGTCTTCCTTTCCCGGGTTCTTCACGTAGAAGAAGGAGCGTTGCCATTTGCGGCAGGAGTCCAGGCCCTGGATCCGAGGAAACTCAGAAAGGCGCCGAGGTGAAATCGAGGCCGCCCCGCAAGCGGTCATCTCCTTGTCCACGACCTTCTTGTTCGGGACGCTTTGCTTCTTGAGCTGGAAGTACTTGGCCCAGGACTCGATGCTTGGCCATAATCCGAGGTAACCCTCGGAAAAGGTCGCGTAGGCCGAAAGTTGGAGGACGGCATTGGCGGGCAGGTGGTGTGGTTGTAGCCCAAATTTGTCCAAGAAATCCCGGAAGAATTTCCCGGCCGGGAGCCCGAAGCCACGTTCGAAGTGATCCAGGAATACGACCCGCTCCCCGGATTCCACCTCGGGTTCGATATCTCCTTTCTTCGGAACCTGGCAGATGAGTTTAGCCGGGGTCCGCCGTGAATCTCGGAGCCATTTGATGTCAACCTCCGTCACATCGGATCCCTCCCAGCTACCTCGTTCTCCAGGTGCTCCTTCCTCGGCGGGATCCGAGGCAGAAGACATGTTGACGCTTTCCTGCAGAAGAGGGAGGTTCAACCGGGGTAAGTACCTCGGACAGTTCAGGATAGCCGGGGTAAATACCTCGGATCATTCAAGACAGCCGGGCTAAAGGATTTAGGCAGAAAACACGTTTCTACCACTGCAAGATACTAGCAAAGATCTACCGGTGAGCTAAAAAGGGAAATAAAATCGAGTTCATCCAGGGGCAAACCTAAAAGGACAGTGCTACGGGTGCGTCTGGTACAAGTCTAGATGAGATCTAAAATGGCTAAAAGAGTGCAAAGGTAGAGCATCGGGTTCCTCAAGTTCATCAGATTCATCAAGATCCTCGAGTTCATCGAGGATGAACATGTTCATGGCAATGGCAATGGAGGGGAAACGAGGAACTCACCGGTGAAGAACGTGAAGGATCGGCGGCGAGTCAACGGCGCACGGCGCAGTACGCATACTCCGGTGCGGCGAGGCGCTTGACGGCGGTGAGGAATGGTGCTGCGGTAACAGCGATGTGGCGGCGCAAGGCGCGGTGCCCGTCACCAGCAGGGGCTCGACGGCGGCGCTGGAGGCAGAGGGCACGGTGCAGCGGGCGAGTGGGGAAGAAGAAGTTACCCTTGGGCCCCCATTTATAAGCCACGTGCGGTAACGGCGCACTACCGCGCGGTTACCGGGGAGGCGTGGGATCGTGTGCGGGCGGAGAAGCGGTTGCGCGATTGGTGGCCGCACGATCGGCCACATCGTGGGCCACAGGATGGCAACCGCCAGCGCCGGATTTCCTGTGCTGGTCAGCGCGAGAATCGAGGGGTCGTGGGCGGTCAAGTTGGTCTCGCACTTAAGTGCGCAGGTGCGCTGTTTGGTGGGTCCGGCTGACGAGGGCGACGTTTGGTCAGGACCTGTCTTTCAGAGGTCCGGGTTTCGAGGTCCGGGCAGAGATTCTTCGCCACGTACCTCGGAAAATCTTGAGGCAAGATGGTGCTGAGTCAAACAGCTCGGAAAGTTCAGATTGCAGGTCGACCTCGGATTAAGTTATGGTCTGTGGGAAGTACCTCGGTGGAGCTATTTTTAAGGTCGGTTTTAGAGGTGGTGCCTCGCTTATTTTGAACCTGCTACGGCCCTCCATCCGAGGTCGTAGGACCGCACCAGCTTCGGGGACTAATGTCGGGGGGCTACCCCCGGGTAGGGTCAAGGCTTGGCATAAAGTTGAGTTTAAAGATATGCCGAGGTACGGAAAGGGCCGACCTGTTTGGCCCTGGGAGAATCCGAGCTTCATCTTGACCTGGAGATTATAGACCGACCTATCTTGGCCCAGAGGGGTCCGAGGTATCCGTTGGCCTGGGACGAGGTTCACTGTCCGAGCTATGTTCAGCCGACCTAACTACCTCGGTGCTATGGTTTATATGGTGAGTGCAGGAGAAGCTGTTGGAAGGGAGTAATGTCCGAGGTGGTCGGATCTTAAGCGCAAGACCCGAGGTACGGAGCCCGTCACATCCGTGCCAAGCTAACCGAGGCAAGGAGTTGTAGGTCGGGCAGGAGTCAATGCTCCTGTCACTTCCTGCCTGGTACAAGAGCGCCTGGCGCGGGAGCGTCTGTCACGGAGCCTGGCAGAGGCGTGCCCCGGGTTTGGCGGGGCAGCACGTCTCTGACCGCTGACCACGCGAGATCCGGGGAAAAGGCTACGAGGTAGCACGGCGTGGCTATGTCCTGTCTCTGTCAGAGGAGACATGCTAGCTCTGCCGTTATGCAGCAAGGGATGGGCAGGCCACGTCTTGTCCCTGACAGGGGTACGGTGGTGACCGGTGTAGAGGCATGGCAACAGTGTTCAGCGAGGGGCACAACGGTAACTCGGCTGGCCTATATAGTGCGCTTCACCCCCCTCCTGCTTGACGGACGGACCGATCGATCGACAGAGAAGGAGAGAGATTTATAGAGAGAGAGAAAGGAACCTCGGATCCCTCGGAGACACCTCGGATCTAGCTCGGAGTTCCTTCTTCCTCCCGTGTAGCTCCACCTTTTACCTCAAGTTCTCACCATTGTATCATCACACAGCTCGAGGAGCAGCTTGTATTTGTCACCTTGAGCTATACACCAAGTAGGAGAGAGCTGCAGTAGGGGTGTTACCTCCACAAGAGGGCCCCGAAGCAGGGTACATCGTGGTGTGCTTTGTGTTCTTGGTTTCTTGTTTTCTCGTTCGTGATCTTGCGTGTTCTTGCGTGTGCACTTCTTGAGTGCATAAACCCTCCCCGGATTCCCCCAACGACCATTCGGCCCCATCTTAGCCATACCTATGGCATCTGCCGTGATCCCACCACGACAGAACAAGTATATGATAATGTACCCACTTTGTTGTCTGGATTGTACTAGACGTACACCCAACTCGTAGCACATGTTGCATATAATGCAATTCCATCGGTCATGATTTGCATGAGATAAACTTTCCCAGACATGAGATTTTGTATGCATATAGTGCACCAAAGGATCACTTCAGTCCCTTGAACGCATTCAAAGGTGATATTTGTGGTCCCAACTAACCATTGTTTGGACTAAAAATCGAATTACATCAATTCGTATGGATAAATGTTGCAGAATTCTCTTCACATGCCTCCACTATTTAGTGCATGGCTCCGAGGATCGAAGTTCTGCAGAATGTCCTATGTGTCCATGCACAATTGTTTTTGGTTACATCTCTGGTCAAAGGATTTTTCTCATTGCATGAGCCATGTTAATGAATTGCAATTTACCAACTTCACATTGGAGTCACGCAGTTTTACACGCTGCTACTGACCAACTGCATATCGCAGTACTTCCCCTCTGCAATTGATACGTGAAAATCCTCCGAGCATTTCCCATCTACGTAAGTTCGGAAGCGCTTCCCGCGTACCGATCTCACCACCACAGCGTACATCATGGGCCCACATATTAGGGATCTATGTGGTGGTACATATCTCTGTCGATCAACAAGTACCTTGAACCCCTAATCAGGGATGTATTCATAGCCCAGTACGTTGATTGCTTATATTTAAGGAGGATTATTTCCAGGCATTAGGGGGAGATTTCAAGTACCACATCGAATGCCAGGAAATCAACTGGGACTTCACGTTCCTCCTCATATCCACGTACTCAAGAATCTGGACTCTACGTTCGGATTCTCAAATTTGCAACACATGCAAATAACCTGCCAGATTCATTTACTGATCTCAAAGGTGTTACAAAATCCTTCAATCCGGTTGAAATGCGCACGAAAGATTGGAGGTACCAATAAAAACCACTCAACTTCCCGTTTTATAAAAAGAGGGGAGTAGTACGGCCTCTGACCAGGATCCAGCTTTTCGCAAAGCAACAAAGGAAATCGAGGATAAATCCTCTAAATCGGTAAATTCAAGTCAACCTTGCGTTGATAAACACCTAATGGGTAGTATACACCCAGTGGAAGGGAAACCTCCACAACCCCAGCTCCAGCTTGCACACACTGGTTGGGACATCGGAACACCCAGACTCACGCGTATTGGGAAATCATGAAGAGTCATCAAGGGTGCATGATATTTGCTCCAAACTATATCGATTCTGGAGAACCAAATAACCAAAGCCTACAACTGTCGACAAACATCTCTTGTATGATTGCAAACAACCTTCACAATGGTTCAGATCCAAAGACCATGGCCATGGCAGAGTGTGAACACACTTGCTAGGACTGAACTCATCAAAGGATGCAATCCAAGTAGATATAGCCTCGCTCTTATAAATGAATTCCCTATGGGATTATTCAATGTGTTTTCTTCCGGAAACGGAATGAGAAATACTAGGTGGTGAGAAAGCAAGGCTTGTAGCATAAGGTCGGGTTTCCGCAGAGATCTGAGACCTACTCTCCAGATATGAGTGAAATCTAGTTCCGATACATATAACATTGGCAGCACAAAATCATCTATCTATGCAGTTGATAGGTGTAGTGACAACATATCCATGTGGATCACTAGATTGCGACATGTATGGTTCCTGATAGAATCTCTGTCCAAATTGAAACACAAATGCAACATGTATTGTGTAAAAACCAATAAGTCACTCCAAGTCTTGTTGTTGTTGGTATATTTTGGTACAACCGACGTAGTGGGTTCCTTATACACAAGGATTACTCCTACCGTGAAGATTACCCATGCGTGTATGTCATAGATAAGGATAACTCCTAAATGACAAAATACGTGACCATCTAACAGATGGATTTGAGATGAAAAATCTGAATAAACCCAAATAGTGCTTGGGACTACAACTCGAGCATCTTCACTCAAGTATTATGGTACACTAAGACGCCTATATCCAGAAAATTGGAGAAACTTGATATAGACAAGTTATGTCTATCTCGTAGGGATTGTTCGATCTCTAGACGTAGAGAATGATCCATGGGAAGATAGAGAAGAGATGTTGGCACATAATGTTCCATATCTCAATGCCATTGGACCAACCAACATAATTGGTTAGGGGATCAAGAATATCTTTCGATATCTCCAAGGCACCAAATATCTTGACATATTGTATCAATTTCGGAGAAATCTGAACTCCAATTTACACACTGGTATTGGCTACTTACATGATCCTACAATGTGTACATACATGGTAGATCGGTCACTCCATTGACGTCTTCAAATAGACTCTGGTGACTATACTACCACGATCATTCTAAGATGCAATGATTCATGTTAACACGTGTGGCTTCACGGAATGACAAACCGCATACATTAGTCATGTGGTTTTGGTTCTCTCGAATCGCCTATCATTATCTACACAGATAATGTTGCTTATGTTGCATAGATGCAAAACAGGTTACATAAAGAGCAATATCGTTAAGCATATTGCGCTAAATTGTTTTATCCCCATAAACTCATGACGAGTCAGGAATAAACGTCTTGCAATTAAAATCATGCGATATCCTCGCTGATCTATTCACCAAGTTTCTACCAACTATAACATTCCAGATATGATTCATAGGATTGGTATACGACGGCTTCGGGATTTGCAAGGGACAGGAGGATTATCTTCCTGAACTATTCCTGTTCAAAGCATCATATTACACTCTTTTTCCCTTTATGAGTTTACTTTTCAGGTTCTCATCGAGGTTTTTAATGAGGTAGTATCAACATAAGATTATATGTCATACTTTCTGTTTTCCCCACCGGGGTTTTTAGGAAAGTATACATGACATATTTATTGTCCTCTAAAACTCTATGGATTTCATTCATATTGAGTTAGCTGAGACAATAATCATTATATGTTGTATCATTTTCTCCTTACTTTTCCCACTGGGTTTTAAATGAGTTTTAACAACATATCCAATACAATTCTCCTCACATTTTTCCAAAGGGTTTTGGGGGAGAATTTCAAACATCATATGTCATACTTCCTGTTTTCCCCACCGGGGTTTTTAAAGGAAATATACAAGGCATATTTATTGTTCTCTAAACTCGCTATGGGTTTTTTTTCCCTTTTTAAGGTTTTCCCATATGAGTTATCAAAGAGACAATAACCATCATATGTTACATCATTTTCTCCTTATTTTCCCACCGGGGTTTAAGGAGTTTTAGCAACATATCATACACAATATTCTCCTCATATTTTTCCCACAGGGTTTTAGAGGAGATATCATCGACTTCAAAGATCATCAAGACTACATTGAACATACTCAAGATTATACGGGTGATACAAGACATACAAGGCGTAGCTTTGTGCAAGGGGGAGTGTTAGGAATAAAGGGTAACCGCTTCGATAGTTACCTTATGCCCAAAGGCGACGTACGGATGCCTCGTCCATACGGACGCCTCTATTCTATATAGACGCCTGTTCGCTAGGAACAGACACCTTTTCCCCTTTGCAACTGCTATGTCGAACCGACATAAACCATGTATAAATACTCTGATGATCAATGAAAGAGATATCTGTTCGATTCATTTGCTCTTGCTCTTGTTTGCTCTCGATCAATTCCAACAGATTGAACGCATACGTGCGTCATTCTCCTTGAGCTTGAACGTGAGCACCGTCCTGTCCTTCACGCCCGGAGCCACCAGAAGAGACTGCATCGGGCTGGTTCCAGCCATGTGGAGTTGTGGACGACGACAATACTTACGCTCGCTTGCGATTAACTAGGCTCGCGGCGTCTATACATACCGGTCGTTAACGCAGAGAGCTAGAATGCCGGTACGTTTAGCTATCATGCAATTTCAGTGCACATCGAAACAGGAAGATCACCACCATATCCATCAGCCGGCAATCCCAAAAATATTTCAGGAACACCCAAGACAAAAAGATCGCAATCTTTACCTCCAATATCCATCCACCGGTTAACCGCGGGAGGAATCAAGTCGAAGTAACTAGCTGTCACAATTCTGCTACACCACAAGGGGAACACTGAACCATCAAAAGAAAGATTGGCAAAGGCTAAAGGTAACCTACCAGCACAGTAAAAGGCATGAGTATGTGAAGTTTCTGTTGATCCTTTGCAAGCACCGAAACGAAGACTGGGGAGAGTAGAGAAGAGTCGAGCTGCTCGGAAATTGCTTTTGCTCCCAAGCAAGGTTTTGGTTACCGGTAGAATTTTTTTCCCCAGGGGGGTCGGGATTGCCGGTTACCACGGTTATTGGAAAATCTCCACCGGTTATATTTATGAGTTTTCAAAAAAAAATACGGTGTAGCCAATAATATATCCCGCCAGCGTGTAAAATATCAACTTCAAATACTTTGTATTTTGAGCTACACAAAAATAACAAAATATGATAAACTTGGGATATGAAAATATGCATACTTAGATCCACACATTTGTCAGCTTTGTGGAGCTCAGAATACAACGTTTTTGAAGTTGATATTTTGCACGTTCGTAGGATATACTATTGGCTACACACATTTTTTTTCAGAATTTTTTGAAACACACAAATATGATTTTCGATTTTTTTTAAACCGGAGGGAGCACGAGCTCAGGAGCCACAAACTCATATCACGAGCCGCTCTGCATCTCAGGCTACAAGGGGAAGCTGCTGCTGCTGCTGTTATTGCGGGTTGACCTTGTGCTTATTCCCAGCTATGTGTAACTCGTAATCCTCACCTTCAGCTACTCCATGCTCAAGGACTCGCCTTCTCTTCACCTCCAGGTCTTCTAGGGTTTCTGCGGGCCTCTTATTCTTCTTTCGTTGCACAGCTGGTATCACGCCACCACCGACAGCAGCCGCAGCAGGTTCTGTACTTCCAACAGCATCGTTTGGAGGCTTTGCTGGTTCAGGCGTGATCGAGCCTTGTAACTTCTCCAGATTCTTCTTGTGCTTCTTACCTGTTTCATGGATTCTGAGACAGTCTATGGTTAAACCGCACCGAATCTTGCAGACTTCACAGGTTACTGCGGGCCTCCTTTTCTTCTTTGGTTGCACAGCTGGTATCACGCCATCAGCGACAGCAGCCGCAGCAGGTTCTGTATTTGCTCCAACAGCATCGTTTGGAGGCTTTGCTGGTTCAGGCATGATCGAGCCCTGTAACTTCTCCAAATTCTTCTTGTGCTTCTTACCTGTTTCATGGGCCCTGAGACCATTTAGGCCATAGCACTGAACCTTGCAGACTTCACAGGTTACTGGCTTCTGCTTCTTACCTGTTTCATGGCTCCTGAGACTAGTTAGGCTATTCAACTGCCTCTTGCAGACTTCATAGGTTGCTGGCTGTGCAGGTATTTTCTTAACGAGATTAGGCATCGGGCGGTTTTTCGCTCGTAACTTCCTCAAAATCCTCTTGTGCTTCTTACCTGTTTCATGTTGCCTGAGAGAATCTAGGGTAGTACCGCACTGAATCTTGCAGACTTCACAGGTTACTGTCTGCACAACCCTCGGTGCTTTCTTGATGAACTTTCTCGGAGCGTTACTTGGAAGAGTATGACCGGAATGGGCATTCCACTGACCATGGTGCATGACTGTGGCATCAGCTTCTGGTGCCATTCCATTTGGAGCTTTTGCAGCTGCTACCTGCGGAAACAATATTGATCTGAAGTTAATAGCAAGGGATGAAAAACAGTGTAACAACTGACCAGCAGATACAACTACAGTAAACTGAACAACATAACTGAACAAAAGATGTGCCATGCAGTTAAGGTGAATAGAACCTTCTTTTGAATAATTATGGTTTGTGAACATGTGAAATCCATGTTACTGTGTTAAACATGGTTATTCACAAATTCACGGGGTAAATGTTTTAGGGGCGAGGGAGTAACTTTGATTTATAGCCATCCAGTCTAATGATGGATGATAAAGGTACTGGATTCATTTTCCATGTATACACTGAACACGTTCTATCCAATACTACTATTTCAATATGATGATGCGGATGACAACAAATGATACCTGCATATCAATAACACCTGCACATACACACATGATCCCCTCAGCTAGGTATCAAGAAGATAGGACTTGCCAACAACAACCTCTTATACTAACCGCTGTGCCTCAGCGCAAGGCATGCAAGCTGTAGTAGTAGATCAGAGGTAAAGCTGGAGTAGGATCTCTTAGACGAGACCAGCAGACTTCCACTCCAAGCACAAGACGCCTCTGTGGAGCAAGCTGTCCACCTTTTGGTATGGTGTATCTGAGGCAAATTTTGATGATATGAAACCAATGTTGTTCTCGAATTTGACCTTGGTAAAGAAGTCTGTACAATGAAGTTTAGATTGCACGTACTGAAGATTGATATTTAACTGCTTACAACTATGGAGCAACGGCCAACATGACACTGACCTAAACTGAATCAGAAAAGGGAGTTGGATTTAACTGAAAGTGAATAAGAACAGACAACGACATGTACCCATGGCAATGGGTACCCATTACCCGCATACCCAGCGGGTATTTACCCATTAGGGTAAGGGTTTGGTAAAAAAAAACTTTACCCATGGGTAAGCAAATGGTTAAAAGTGTGTACCCAGTGGGTATTGCGGGTGCGGGTATGATAAAGTAGTACCCATACCCGCATACCCACATACCCATCTATTTTTGTTTTTTGACATATAAATCCGTGGTACATAGGGTTATTTTAGGGGGAAAATCTCAAAATATTAACCAGCTAAGTAATTCTCGCCGTGCGGCCACTTAATTTTCGCCTCATTCACAATTCTCAGGCAGTCCTCACCCACATCGTTTCATATCCAGTCTCCACTACTTTCAGTTCGATATGGCAATCTCCCTCCCGGCTCCTCGTCACCGCCCTCCCCTTCCCCCAACCAGGCAGCCACCAGCCTCCGCTAGTCCGACATCCCGCCCTCTCTCCGTACACACTCCCCTAGACGCGGTAGCCGGTTCAGCCACACACGCGTCTGCTCGCCATGGACACTGGCGGAGGCGAGCTCCACGTGGATGAATGGGTTGTTTTGTTGTTCATTTTCATATAAATTGTGCTATTTTATTGCTTCTTTTCATACATATATGCGTCGTTTGCCGAATCAGAGAATTAATGAGCATACATGTCGATGGTTTTCTAATACATTATGGATGAATGACTTGTTTGGTGGGTTTACTCGCGGGTATTAAATACCCACGCGGGTGCGGGTATGGTAAAAAAATTGTACCCAGACGCGGGTATGGGTGTGGGTGTGGTTAAAATAAAAGGACGCGGGTGCGGGTTTGGTTCAGCTCTACCCACACCCAATGGGTGCGGGTGCCATCGGTAACGACATGCAACTCTCATGAAATATTGAAGCACATAAAAAAGATGATAATAGAGCTGAGACAAGAGCACTGACAAACCGACCGAGGATACAAAAAAACGGGCGATATCCAGCTTGGTTACAGTGGTATAGACAAAACTGCCCACCATGTCAGCCCTGGCGAAGCATTGTGGACCTGTGGTGCACTCACACTCTAACTTGTCCTGGAGGTGGATGTACCTATCTTATATTTACTAATTGGAGGCACCGTAGAAGGCTCCACGTTAATCCTCAAGGTTAGAAAATTTTGTCCGTCCGATCTACCCATAATCCATCTTAAGCCGTTAGATTAATGTAGTTTGTCTAACGCGCACGCGTGACTCCTCTCGCACGTATCCTTCTCCGCTTGAGTTCGAGTCTAAAATAACGCATCCTCCAGATCTGTAACTAATTAATTCGTGCTAGATGAAGCACGGGACGCCGTACAAGAGTCGTCGCCTTCGCTGTCAGGTCCTCTGACCTCTCGCTCGTGTTTTTCTGCCCTGTTTTTCTTAGGGTTTCCTATCTTGCTGTGAGCCACCCCCATGCCCAATCTATGGAGCAAGCAGCACCGCACGGCTGATCTATGCATATCCAGGACATCTTCAGTAATTGGCGCTGGGCACGGCTGATCTAAACAGGGATGAAGTCAACTAAATTGCTCCAGTACTCAATCCTTGGACTCCATCATATATCGTTTGCTGCCAGGTATGTCGACGATCTCATCGATTCATGTAGCTAGCTTTCATACCGGTCGTCATGTCAAGCGGCAGCGTGTTGAGTCTAACCATCGGAGCATGCTTGCCAAAAGACATCGCGAACGCACAGCGACAGGCAAAATCCTTGAAGCCAGCGTCCATCATGGAAGTTTCGCCAATGCCCAACCAAGCTGCTGCTCGCACCACACTAACATCTTGCGGAAGCTTGACCCTTTAATGAGATACTGCATTGGTTTTCAACGAGGTGTGCCTTCTTTTATTGCTCCATATATCGTCTTGCAGTACTAATTTGTCTTAAGGGAACAAAAGTACACCACACAGATTCTGCATGTTCAAAGTCACGCTCTGCATATCCTTTAGGCTGAACTCCGGATGGCCTAAAATCCACTTCTGGTCAGATGACTATTGTTTTTTATGCATAAGAGAGATATATCACTGTAGACAAAAAACGCAGACTAGGTATTGAATATTGATTGCATTTGTCCGCACCGAAAAACATATTATTTTATACTCAGGCAAAAATACTTCTGTATACTATTGATTAATGAGGTCCATTTTCAAGAAACATCCCAAGGGTTACACAAGTTTCATTGGGCTGAGGGGAAAATTAGCTTAAGTGCCATCTAAATGGCCAAGCAAAGGTGGCGGTTTACTTAACAAGTTTCATGTGTCATTATAAGATTCAAGGAAGAGACCACTTGGTGCAGTAAACACGTTGATTTTAATGATTCTCAAAATACTTTGTGGTTCTATTTGTCGAACTGTGATAATGAACCTAATTGGACGCCTTCTTCTCTGTCTTGATTTTCTATTTTCAGGTTTCAGCAAGTAATGTCTGTTTCATAGCATCCTCAAATTACTATACCAGCTTCAGAATTATCAGATGGGTGAATAAGAATAATTCCTAAGATACAAAAGTGAGAATCCAAATAAAGGTCGCTTCTCCTCAATAGATGGGGAAATGGTGTCTCTGTAGTTGATCATAAATGAATGTATTACATGCAGGCCTCATGGCTATGTCTAATTTTTTGTACCGAGAGGGTGTGTTGGACACCAACTTTTCTCAATGATAAGCATTGTCCATCAGATCTTTCTCTGCATGATACTTGATGTGGTTGTTTGCTTTACTAAAGGAATGGAAGGCATGAATTGATTAAAAGAACCTTTCCATTGTTTTAATTTCCGAATCAGCATTGTTTGTTAATAGTTGGTTAAAAGGTGATTTGGCCTTATTTGTTTATGTGACTATAATATGAAAAAGTAGCACTTCAGGTCTCCTCATCAGACATGTTTATCAAAAAAAACTCTAATGTGATTTGGCAGCTTCAAGAGGATGAGTAGCGGCCGTTATATCCTCGGAGCCATCCTCTTGGCCTCCTACCATTGGCACAGTAGCGGCGGATCCTGCTTTCTCTGTGGTACTTAATTAGCGACGGGTCTTCGGGCCAGAGGTCACCGAGCTTATGCATGTCATTATTATTGATGAAACAGGAAGACAATTGAGTATCCAGAGTTTCTGAATTGCCTGCGCTAAAGCATTACAGCAAGGTGGGGATGTCCAGCGTCCGGTGACGCTAGGCGAGGCTGACGGCATCGTCGCCTGGCGTTCAGCTGCTACCCATCAGGCCATATACACACAGGTGATAGCATTAATGTTTTTTTGCTTAGTTTGTATGTTCAAAATTCTATTAGTACTAACCTGCCTTTTGTGTCTTGATATGAGTCATGTGTTCTCTTTGATTTAGGCCTGCAAACTGATGACTGTAACTCTTCTATTCTCATGTTTGTTACTAATGTTTAATCCATGTTCTTGCAGCTTTGAGTAGGGTCTGCATGTCATCCTACAGATTTATATATCTGTGATAACATCGTTCAGTTTATATGGTTTCATCTTTTCAAATGTTTCTGTTTAGCTGAATAGCCACCTACTTACTATAATTGGTTAAAGATTGTAATGCAGGATAAGGATCTAAACGAATGGTGGGTTATATTACTCAGTTACTCGGAGGTATTATTGATAGTACTTTGTGTTATTCGGCAGGTTTCTCTCGGCTCTGGTCTTGGCAGGGATACTTGGTCCTTAGCATGATAATGCATGGATAAGTTTAACTTAGCAACTTGATATATGCGAATAGTAGTAGCTCAAATAGCAACTTTTCGGTTTTTTATTATGTCCCTTGCTATCTAAAATTCCATCTATGTTATCTGCTCCATATATAGAGCAGTTGTGACCTCATATCAATTGGTCAATTGCTTCCTTGCTTGACCCAAATAGAAGATTCAGATTCAGGTATGTAATGTCAGAGGTTAAATACTATGTGTGTAGTTTCGACTGATCACATGTTAGCTCATCTGTATCAATCATGTACAAGTCTACTACTGATTTAACGACATGAGTTAATTTAATCCAGTTATTTCTATAATCAAGTTAGCTAGAATGCGTCTACAACTGATTTTATCACAGGAGAAAAAATAGCCATGTTTTTTCTGATGTTATTTCTGTAATCCACCTATTTCTATAATATTCTTGGTTTCTAAAATATAATTAAGTTTGTCGCTGACTTATATATCTCGCTCATTTTTTTCTGAAATAGGTGTAGTAATCCAATTTGTATGTGACAAAAGAGAGATGGTGAACCTGTTGCAGGACAACCAAATAGAAAGCTTTGGCACCATGATTTTCTGTAAGTAGTTCATACTAGGCATCTCTCAGTCTGAGGTACGTTGTCTTCCTATTTTGTACATGGAATATATTTTACTGAATTGTTTTTGGTCAGTTTACTCGCAAAACTGCCAGTAAACATCAGTATTTATTCTGAACAGAAGTATCTCTAAGCTTTCCTATTACAATTGTGTGTCATTATTAGCTGAACTTCCACTATATAAAACTACACTTCTTTCCACCTGATTACCTACAAATCATCTCTGAGCTAAGCTTCACTGAGTTGGTTGCAAATGATTGGTGTGACAATCTCACAATAAGCATTGGGCAGTGATGCTATGGTGTTCATTTACCCCGACCATGTGCGTGTAGCTAATCTGTTGCCCTTCCTATGGTGAAGCTTAATATGGAATATCATAATTGTCCATGTATCCGTAGAAACTATTCTCTATCATCCAATAATTCGAGCCCTTAAGGTGAGACTAGGTTTATACACTCAAGTGAGTTCCTGGATATACACACCAGCCTGCATTCCAATTCCAAATATGAATTTTGCTACATATTAATGCTTACAAATATGTGAGTTGTAACATAGTTCACAACATGCTTACATGTAAAGCTTCTGTTTGGAACTAATTTAAGGAACTTAATTTTTTTGTCATACAATAACATTGAAAAATAGTTTACATGATTTCAGTATTAACTTTGAAATATTAGCTCCAAATGGCAGTACAGCGTCACTATTTATGTCTTACACCAAAATAAACTAGCCCGTGCGGACGCACGGGTTGACGACTAGTGGCAACTTAATTGTAGATGGAATGCATGTTGAATTAATGTTAAAATTGCGATTAGTTTCCTTGATGCCATAGAAGAAACAGCAATCCATTGTTATCATTGTCAAGGGTTGTACACAAGTGTATGAGGCTAGTAAGCAAATAGTGTTCAAGTTGAGGCTAGATGTGCATTGTACTTTTAAATAGGGTTTGAGTCCTAGTAGTCCTCAGTCCTTTAGTCTCCTTTTGGAGTATTGCAAATAGTGTCCAAGTTGCGGCTAGATTTTCCTTCCCTGAGCTATGTAAAAATGGTCCAAGTCACATATGCTGTAAAACTAGCCCAGGGCTTCAGCGTAGCCAGCCATCTGCTTTCTAGTTATACTCATTGTTCCACCGCACATCATAATTACTTAAATTTACAATAGTTCAAACCAGTTGGAAAATGTAGAGTTTCTGAAATGGTGGATCGGGTTATCCTCTCAGGACCCCTCACACACATATATATATCACCAGATTAGGGTTTCGGTTACATGGGCCACCATGGGCCTTACATGGACTTAACATGGTCCAACACTCCCCCTCAAGATGATCATGGGTAATCTACCATGGTCATCTTGCTAGCATACATAACACAGACTACAACTACCACTAATGAACACATACATAACACATAGGATACATGAGAGCGCCAACATCCCTTGCTCTCTCTCGGTCTTTGATCCCGAGCATCATCTGTGTCTCAACACTATGGTGTGATCCTACTGCCTCAACCATCTTTCCTCAGCTTCTCTCCTCCATTTCCTCCTCAACCATCAACTCTGTGTCCTCAGCCTCTCTCCTCCACACTCCATGCCCTTGACCTCCTCCTTCCTTCCCACAAACCCACGGCCACCTCCGGCCTCAACCATCTCCACCTCAGGCAACGCATGCCTCTCCTTGGTCACCATGGCCTCAACCATCTCCACCTTAAGCAACGCATGCCTCTCCCATGGACACCTCTACAACCATCACCACAGAACCAACAACCTCATCATCTCCATCAGCAGCAGTAGTCATCACACCTTCATCAACAGCACCAGACATCATCCTCCTAAGCACATTCTCCCCCTTGGTGCAACTCATCTCTTCTCCCTCTCCATCACCACTTCTCTCCCCCTAAAAGAAAATGCCACATAGCTGCAGCTCACGATTCATTACTACCCTTCCGCACAAGCACAGAGCAGCAGAAGACTATCCTCTTTTATTTTCCTTTGCCTCGAGCAGCTTGCACACTCTGCTGCTCCGCCTCGCACAAGAGCCTCACCTCCTTTCGCTCTTCCTTCCTCTGCCATCTTATGGAACCTCCTCTCCTTCACGAGGCGCCCAAGCTTGGTGACAGGCACCTACGTCATCTCCTCATACACGGCCAAGAACCAAGCAGCACAAGCACGCACAGCCTTCTGCTGAACTCATCGGCCTCCCTCGAACTGTGCCGCCGCTTAGCCGCTCCAACACCCTGCCTCCACCTTCGCCAACCACGGCCACGATCGCCGTGTGACATCAGTCCCCTACAGATCTGTGAGGTTGGGACCGAGCCGCCACACTCGGGCTCACAGCCACTTCTTCCTTCCCGGTCTGGAGCAGCAGCTCCTCCATGGACGCCCAGCCTCTGCACCTCTACCTTCCTTCTCTCCCCCTAAAAGAAAACCACCTTCTCCTCTCCAGCAGCAACAACACCCAGCCACATTCACCTTGTGGTTCACCCATCTTTCTGACCAGCTACACACAGCAGCAAGGTCTCTTCTTCTCCCCCTGCCTAGCATAACACCACCAACTGCAGTTCTGCCCGAGCTTCTTCTCCCAGCGAGCAGCATGCAGCAGCAGGAACGACTTCCTCTCTCTGTGTCAAACAGCAGCAGGGGAGCTCGAGCTCTTTCTTTATTTCTCTCCCCCTCTGCTCCTTGGTCCCTACAACGAACCAAGACAAGGAGCAGCAACTGAAACTGACTTCCTTCTCATCCCATGTGCATCTCCACGAATTTCTGCAATTCTCATTGTCTCCATCATCAGCAGCAGGGCCTCATCAGTCCTTCGTTCAGCTTCTGACAGGGCAGATGTCTTCACACAGCAGCCCTTCAGCCCTTCACCACGCACAACTCAAGCAGCAGCTCGAGTCCTTCTCCCCCTGTCTCCTTCTCTCTTCTCACTTGACTCCCTCTGCTCTCAGCACCTCAGCACGATGCCTTCCGCACCTGTGGCTTACCTCCAGCCGTCAGCTCCACTTCCTGCAACCTTGCCTCACCACGTGCTCACTCTTCCTCCTCTGAATTGCTGCTGCTCTGCCTCCAGCTTCCTCTCGCGCACAGAGCAGCACATCCTCCTCTAGCTGCCTTCCTCTGTCCCGAGCACATACAGCAGAGCCATGGATGCCTCAGGCTCACGCCGGCGAGCACGGGCTCACCAAACCGTTGCCTGACTCCAGGACGTCATCCTCCTCCACCTCCACGATCTTCTCCAGCCTGAACGCCTCAGGCTCCGAGCTCCCCAGATCTAAGCTCGAGCCTCTGCTCCTCCTCTCCACGCTCACTGCACCAGGACGGAGCAGCCAGCCCACGCATCGGCCTCGGCCTGCACGGCCCAGATCGGGGCCGCCCCATCGCAGCAGCAGCTCCTGCCCGATGCACATCACACGGGCTCAGATCGAGCCCACACCACAACGTCTCCTCCTGCAGATTCGCCCCCTGAACCTCCTCCTGCAGATTCGCCCTCCTTCTAGCGCCACCACCAACTCCACCACCAGAGCACCTTCTTTCTCATCCCCTTCACCTCTGAATCTACCTTATCCTACTCCATCTTCCTCCCCTGCGCAGAGCAGCAGCCACACTCACACAACTCACCTCGCTGTGTGAGATGGCCACAGCCCACGCAGAGCAACAGATGCGGCCTCCTGCCGCCTGGATGTCTACAACTCGCCTGGTTGTTGTGGCCGGCGAGGAACTAGTCCGCTGGTGGTTGTGGTGGGCGGTGGACAGCGGGTGGCGGCTGCTAGTTAGGAAACCTAAGCTCTGATACCATGTAGAGTTTCTGAAATGGTGGATCGGGTTATCCTCTCAGGACCCCTCACACACATATATATCACCAGATTAGGGTTTCGGTTACATGGGCCACCATGGGCCTTACATGGACTTAACATGGTCCAACAGAAAATGTCCAAGCAATTATCTTCGGTTGCAGTAAGATTTACGATAGTTCTAACTAGTATATTTTTCATGAGAAGTTCTATTGCATCAAGTTTACACATAAAAGGATGATATGCTATCTTTCAGTTGCAATCACCAAGTCTAACGCCATTAACTGGTATTGACAGAAGGCAGCAATCAAATTCTCTGGAGCAGTAGGGATATAATTGCCAGTGAGGTCACACAAAATTGCCAATGAGGTCACACTACAATTGCCAGCCATGCCCTCTTTCTTATCTATTGAATGAATCCCTTCAAATCGACCTAAAATTCACCACACGCCGGAGAGAAATCACCAAATCGGGAGCAGAAAGCGCACTGACCTGCGCGTAGCGGCGGGGATCGAACCCGAAATGCTTCCCGGCCGGCGCCGGGGCCGCCTGCGCCGCCGATGCGGCCGGGGCCTGAGAGGCCTGGCCGGTGCCGTAGTAGTAGTCCGCCACGCCGCCTCCCCCGTAGGGCACCGCCGAGGGGTCGTAGTAGTGGTACGTGTTAGCGTACGGGTTGTGCTGCGGCTGCGCGTCCGCCGGGCCGGTAGGGTTGGGGTAGTAGTAGGAGGAGGACGCGGCGGCGGGATCGGCGGCGGCGGGGTCTGGTTGGTGGTACGTCGGGTAGGTGTAAGGGTAGCCGTAGGGGTAAGAGTAGGCGGGATGGGGATCGGCCGCCGCCGGCGCCGCCGCCGGCGCCGCCGGGGTAAGAGTAGGCGGGATGGGGATCGGCCGCCGCCGGCGCCGCCGCGGCGTGGGCGGCGGCGTAGTCCATGGTTGCCAGGCGAGGGTGTGGTGAGTGGGACCGGTGCGATCAACTGAGTTCGAGTGCAGGAGGAACAGAACGAACGATATCGGTTTTCTCGTGCTCGACGGTCCGTTTTTCGTTAAAACTGCTTCTTAGAGCGTCTCCACTTTTTCCCTCCCACTAGCGGTGCCGAAATGCGAGGTTGGTCTGCCGCGGCCCATTTTTCGGTCCTGCACGCTCACTTCAAGCCCTCATCTTGGGAGTTCTCAGGCGGCCCCAGACAGAACGAGACGCGACGCCGCGTCTGCCTCCGACGCGCGGGCCATGCCTGTCAACGAGAGAGACGACTTCAACCGACGGTGGTCAAAGCCGTCGTCAAAGGCGCGTGCCGCGTGGCCACGCCTCGTTATCACAGCCGGCGGCCGCCAGTGAGCCGTCGCGTCCCACTGCTCGGCGGCGTGAACGCGGCGCGCCTTTTCGAGGCAGCGGCGTTAATGTCACTGCTCTCCGACGGCCATAAAAGGCCGTGTACGCCGGCCCCGTCCTCACACCTCGCCTTCTCTGCCCGCACTCGCCACCCGCCACCGCGAACCAACTCGGCCGCCACCGCGCACCACCTGGAGATGGCCGGAAACTGGAGGCGCACGGGGGGCGCGGCGATGAACGGCTTCGCGTCGCGCACCCTCCTCCACGAGCAGTCGGCGGCATTGCGGGAGAACGGTTACCCGGTGCCGCCCGACATGCGCGTCGGAGGCCGCTGGGCGGTCTCCGTCGGCGGGATCCCGGTGTCACGCCCGCTGACGCGGGCGAACCGCGACTTCCGCGCCGCCATGATCACCCACTACTGGCAGGAGCTGACGCCTCAGATGCATCTGGACCCACGCTGGGACCCGGAGAACGCGGCCAACTTCGGCCACTACGAGGCGGCGTTCTAGCGCCTCTTCGACGAGGAGATGAGCCGCTGGGACGGCCCTGGGCCGGCGTCGGTGGACAAGAACATCGTCGGGCGCGAGACGTTCTGGGGCTTGCCCGGGCGCTCGCTCGACGCCGTCATGGAGCACATCCGCAACGGCGGATCGCTGCTCCAGACGCCGGCTACGCCTGCTCCGCCTCCACCTCCTCCAGCGAACCTATGGGTGCCGCGTGCGTCTGCCTCGTCGCGCTCGACGGCGTCCTCCTCCCGTTCGGCGGCGTCCTCCTCCCGCTCCCGCACCTCGCCTCTGCTCACGCCAAAGCCGGAGCAGATGAAGGTCAAAGCGGAGCCGGAGGTTTCGCCACTCCTCGCCGAGCTCATGGCGGCGCAGGCGGGCGTGGACGACGATGCCATCACGCAGGCCGTCATCGTCGCGTCCCTCGACGACATTCCGCCGCTCGATCGGCGGCGTCCTCCTCCCGCTCCCGCACCTCGCCTCTGCTCACGCCAAAGCCGGAGTAGATGAAGGTCAAGGCGGAGCCAGAGGTTTCACCACTCCTCGCCGAGCTCATGGCGGCACATGCGGGCGCGGACGACGATGCCATCGCGCAGGCCGTCGTCGCCGCGTCCCTCGACGACATTCCGCCGCTCAACGGGCCGGCGGCCTGCGCGTGGTCGGCGTTCGAGCACGCCAAGTCGAAGGGCGTGCCCTTTTTCGACCTCACCGACGACGGCGCAGGACCCAGCCGCATCAAGGAGGAGGACGACGGCGCAGGGACCAGCAGCGGCGGCGCAGGCGTGAAGAAGAAGAAGGACGAGGAGGAGGAGGACCCTACTTCGCCTTCAGGCGCCGCAACTGCCACTAGTAGATTAGGTTTATTTAGATTTCATTCAAATTTGTAAAATTTCCTAAAGTTTGAATGAAATTCATCGAAGTTTTTATTTACAAAAATTGATTTGGGCGCCACGAGAGGGGAGCGATGGCGCCCAAATGCAAAAGACCGTCCGGACGGCGCCCAAACGGCCTGTCCGGAAGGCCTTTGGGCGGCCATTTGGGCGCCGCGACTAGAGATGCACTTACAATTGCAATTTGGGTGCACTGACCTCCGGTCTAAACAACGGCCTCGAGAAAAACCATGAATTGTATACAAAGTATTCATGTGTCCCTTTTTATAAAAAATTTTGGCAACCTAATTAAGCTTGTCAAAACGCAATTTGTTAAAGGGGACAGAAGGACTCTTAAAATTTAGAGTATACCTTACATTTTACTTCTTAGGTTGACTATAATGCACTTTGCCACATTTATCTTTGTTAGAAATATTTATGTATTTTTTACAAGTTTAAACCTCTTTATTTAGAGGGTGATAGAGGTTACACTAGGTACCAATAGAGGTTGCATTTGTGGTTTGCTGAGTTGGCAACTAGGTAATTTGAAGTAAAAACAATGGTCTTTCTAGGGTTTGGATCCGCTCCCAGTGCACAACTTGGCGACGACGCGACACTCCCATCAGAGGGTACTCCCTCAGTCCCTCCGTTCCAAATTAGATGACTTTCATTTGTCCACATGCGGATGTATCTATACTTGTAACATGTCTAGATACATCCGCATTTAGACAAATAAAAGTTATCTAATTTGGAACGGAGGGAGTACCAGCTAGCCACCGCCACTAGTTCGGTGACATGCGCCCACCCAAGGACCGTCGAGATTTCATGCTTTGTACATAAGAGACGTTTCAACACTGCTTGGCCCGCTCGGTCCAGCAATGAAGATTCACACCCAACAAGTTCAACCCCTGGCGCGTACAAATATGTTTTCTCCCAAGGCGACCAGGTTCCCTGCTCCGCCGACGGCCGGATCGCCGGTCCCCTCCCTCTCCGGCCACCCGTGCGGCGGTGGGAGAGTGGAGGGACCTCCGATCTGTGCCTGAGGCGTGTATATAGTAGGGTTAGGCTTCCCGGCGGCGCGGCCAGGGTGGTGGTGGCGGCGGCGGTGTGAATAAGGGTTCCGGATCTTCTTCCCCATCATGGCGGAGTCATGCGTGGCTGCGGCGTGGAGATTCTGGCGTTGGCGGCCTCCGAATCGGTCGATTCGGTGGGCCTTTTTGTGCTCTGAGATCTGGGGATCTTGGATGCTCTGCTTCTCTGCGGGTGGCCGACGGGACGATGGCGTCGACAGCGCGTGCTGGAGATCCTGTCTTCTGGCCCTGCCGTTGTAGCGGCGTCGCTTCCTCTAGCAACGCTGCTGGGCTTGTGAAGTGCGGGTGTAGGAGGTAAGGGAGAAGATGGAGCTTGGTTCTGCGGCGGTGCTTGTTCGAGGGAGCTACAGTGTCTGGGAGGATGGTGGGTGCTGGTTCCGGCGCAGCTGGGCTGCTGGTCGTGTCCGGAGCTGGAGTTGGAGGAGAAAGTGGCCTGGCTGTGCCCGTTCATCGATCTTCATCCCGGCCCTTGCGGCGGGTGTGCTCTGCAGTCGTCAACAATGGTTGGAGGTGCCTTCTCTTCCAGGTTTGAGGTGCGTGCTGGTGTGTCTGCAGTGTTCTTCGAGGTGTTCGTCCGTGTCCTGTGCTCTTTCTTGTCCTCTGTAGCGTGCGTGTGTTCGGGTCTTGTAACCTGTTCTTCTGATTGAATGCACGCATCAGCTTTCTAAAAAAATATGTTTTCTCCCCAAGGCACAAGAAGACCATGTGTTCCACATCTTCGTCCCTTCTCCACATAGCGGGCACTATTGAGTAGCTTCATGTACGGAGTATCTGTTAGATATAAAAACTCGCCAAGGTTTTTTTTTTTGTGAACAAATCGCCAAGGTATAGTATTCTGCATTAGAACAAAAATCTTCACCTTTGTCGCCACCTTTGATTTTCATATGTGCTCCCGCATACGACGATAGTTCATTGGTCTAGCTCGCCGATCATTATTAGATCTGCTTCTAGATTTAGATTGGTTCTACCACCCCATATAGCATGTTGGGTTGAGAAAGTACCATTTTTTAGCCTCCATGCCAAGAAATCACCCATCTCATGTGATGGCAAGGGAATTGCCACATTGATGTTTTTTGTCGTGACATTATGACATATTTTATGACATTTATTATTTCTCGAAACAAACGATCCAGGCACATTGCCTTTATGATCTGGCACTTGACTAGACGGATAACGTGACGACGGTTGATATGGTTGTATTGGAAAAAGTATTCCAACCTTTTTTTTTTCTAAAACTGAGAAATTAGAAAGACACTAGTTGAATGTCCGTGCGTTGCTACGGGGTGTATGATGCTAGTTTCAGAGCACCAAGATCCCAAGTGCAAGTATTGTCTCCTTTGGACTTATCCCCGTAAGAACACAAATCTGTCTCTTCCCTACCTTCCCATCTCTCCTACTCTTCTAGTGAATCACCCTAATATAGGTAGTGTAAGAGAGATTTGTGAAAAATGACAATACAGTTGTGTTCTATGCAGTAAAAAAGTTTCTACTGCTCACTTTTAATCACAACATTATAACAGTTGTTGTTGAAGATCACGAATGTTATAATTTAGTTACTGAATGTCACCGAAGTTATAAAATAAATTTCTATACATATACCATTTAAAGTTATAAAATATGCGTGATTTGGGGGATCGAAGACACTAGGGATTTACCTGGTCGCTCTCTCCCTTATCCGATCGATTGACCGGCTAGTCTTAGCGATGGCAGCCTATGTTTGGCCCATTTGGATGCATAGTGGGCCAAAAGCAATTTGCTTATATACTTTAACATATTATTAGTAGCAGATAAGTCATCTAATAACAGTTGTTTCTAGCGGTATTTAGTCTGTTTTAGACTGTTAATTCAATACATATTTTTCAGTATTCTGTTGAGTACCAATGTATTTCAGATCTTAAATTGATGTAATATATTTCCATGTTTTTCACGTGTCGAGATTAATTACGTCTATTTGCAATTGAGATTTTCAATTTCTTGCAAATGTAGATGCAAAATCAAGTGATTTCTTCAAATTGATGTTTTGGGATCATGATGTGGTGTGTAGATTTATCTACCACTACTGTTTAAGCCTACATTTTGTCATTTTTGACATTATGATTGCCAATGTGCTCTCACATAAATTTTAATTAAGTTATGACATAAGGCATTCGAAGTGTGAGTATATACTCCGCTAATGCTGCTAGATCTACTCCAAAATTTATTTTGGAGATTATCTACAACGTGTCATACTTAACAATTTGAGGTCACACTAATAAGTTCAAGGCCACTTCTTGAAACTTTATTTTGCATAGTTCATTACGACATAATCATGATGTATTTTAATCTACGAATGTAAATTAATATTCTCTGGTTTACCATGTAGATAACGATGGCTCGAGAGTTTGATGCACTCGCTCTCAACGGCCACAACTACCCTATATGGGCCATGGACATCAAGATCTCCCTTGTGTCCCGTGGATTAGTGTGTGCAATCCAGACCCTGGAGAATCCACCTCCGTCTGGAGTGATGCTGCTGACAGATGAGTAAAAATATGCTGCTTTGTACATCATAAGGCACCATATTCACCCATATCTGAAGTCTGAGTACTTGGAGGAAGAATCCCTAATACCTTATTTCAGGCCCTCAAGACGAGGTATGAACAACAGAAGGCAGTTGTCATGCCTGAAGCACTCCATGATTGGACACACTTCCGACTCCAGGATTTTAAGTCTGTCGGGGAATACAATCATGAGGTTCATAAGATTAGTTCCAAACTACGCTTTTGCGGGAAGGGAACTACTGATGCAGAGAAGATAGAGAAAACTCTCTCTACTATGCTCCCATCTGACAGGATCCTCCAGCAGCAGTACCGTGCTCGCGACTACCAAGTCTATTCCGATCTTATTTATATTCTACTTCAGGCTGAAAAACATGATGAGCTACTCGCTAAGAATGGCTCTCAGCGTCCGGTTGGTTCTCAACCCCTACATGAAGTTCATATGAATGTCGCGAATGGACGAAAGTTTGATGGTGGCTTCAAAGGCAAGCCCTCGAACTTCAATGGTAAGCGAAAGCGCAACCGGAACAGGAAGGCTAGAAACTCAGACCGTGGGAAAGGCACCGCAAAGCCCAAGTTTGACAAAACTAAGCTTGCGACAAGTGTGGATGCTACACGCACCCCACTGACAAGTGCAAGACCCCAAAGCATCTGGCCATTCTGTACCAGCAATCCCATGGACGCAACGCACCTCGAGGAAAAGGTTTGAAGCCAAATTCAAGCTTCATCCTGATGGCACCGATGGAACTGGCTGTTCGCAAGACATTCCCCTGGGATCTAGCAACGTCGTTACTCTCCTTCCGTCAGAGGACCCTACAGGAACGGAGGACATGATGGTTGAGTATGCCTCAACCGACGTGTTTGGAGACTTCGACTAGTCCCGCTACCTCCTTAGTGATTGATATATTCATGTCCATTTGTATTGTCGTAATAGAACATATATATTGTATCAACACTCTGATATAAATAAGATTGTATACATTCTATATATCTGATAAAGATTTCCACATTGGAACTTCTTCAATTCTATATATAGATTTCTACGAGTGCCAATCCGATGGATCTAGCAGCGCCGGATTTCCTGTGCTGGTCAGCGCGAGAATCGAGGGGTCGTGGGCGGTCAAGTTGGTCTCGCACTTAAGTGCGCAGGTGCGCTGTTTGGTGGGTCCGGCTGACGAGGGCGGCGTGTGGTCAGGACCTGTCTTTCAGAGGTCCGGGTTTCGAGGTCCGGGCAGAGATTCTTCGCCACGTACCTCGGAAAATCTTGAGGCAAGATGGTGCTGAGTCAAACAGCTCGGAAAGTTCAGATTGCAGGTCGACCTCGGATTAAGTTATGGTATGTGGGAAGTACCTCGGCGAAGCTATTTTTAAGGTCGGGTTTAGAGGTGGTGCCTCGCTTATTTTGAACCTGCTACGGCCCTCCATCCGAGGTCGTAGGACCGCACCAGTTTCGGGGACTAATGTCGGGGCTACCCGGGTAGGGTCAAGGCTTGGCATAAAGATGAGTTTAAAGATATGCCGAGGTACGGAAAGGGCCGACCTGTTTGGCCCTGGGAGAATCCGAGCTTCATCTTGACCTGGAGATTATAGACCGACCTATCTTGGCCCAGAGGGGTCCGAGGTATCCCGTTGGCCTGGGCCGAGGTTCACTGTCCGAGCTATGTTCAGCCGACCTAACTATCTCAGTGCTATGGTTTACTAGCTAAGTGCTCGTGCGTCGCAACGGATAAAAACATTTATACGTGCCTATGATTCTGAAAAAACATACTTTGTACCACACAAACATGTGAGATTTAATCCTTGTTTTGGCCGAAGACAATTAGAAATATGTCAATTATGTTGGATTTCAATCCAGTATTATTCCAAACAATCCTCTCCAAAGAAAAAAAAAGAGTATGGCCTATTTTAGTCTTCTCTGCTTGCATCATGAATATGCAAGTCAACACATAGAAGAGTTTACAGCACAATCACTCAACACTGAGTAAGTTATGCGCCTCCAACCATTTCCATAATTGAAGGATTTTTTTAAAAATTAATCATGTAAACATCTTGCAACTATGATCTTGCAATATATTATAATTGCATAGAGCTAACTTATATATTCTGATCAGAGTTTAAGCCTTAAAAAAAGTCTGATCAGAGTTGTGTGACAACAAGTATCTTGACGGCCAGCATGGTCTATCTGCGGCTGTGGGAGGCTAGCTTGCAGGGGCGTTGATCTTTTTCCACACGCATGTAAGGCAGTGGCGGCAGCTGCAATGGTCCTTGCTGTTCACTCCCGGAACACCATCAGTGTACATACATTGGCTTCATATTAGTTACCAGAAAAGCAGTGCATTGCCCTCTGATAGAATTTGTATAAGGTGTTAATTTGGTAACAACGCATACCCTGCTATCTGCGATGATCAGAAGAATATACCGTGTGTTTGGACTTAGCCTTGCCACCGAAAACCTGGTCCAACCATCCTAGGCAAAGACTATGAGCTCCACTTGCGGGCGAAGATCTCACCACGAGACTCCAGCTCACGTATAAGTGATTCTCCAAATGAAAAAGCTGAGTAACAGAGGTACTCTATCCAAGCAAGCAGAAGGCCGATATGATCAGACATAGAAGACCCTGCAAGGCTGCACACAAGAAATTCAGTTACGTCAAGTCGGTAGATGTGAAACAATGAAGCTGTTTGTTGGCACGGATAACCATAGAAAAGAGGTGCTTTCCATTAATTACTTTACGTGTGAATTTTAGCAACTGATTTTATCTTCTTTTTGTGCACTGGCTCAGACTGTTCGAGATAACCTTATAATGCTACTATGCAGATGTTGGTAATTATTCTTAGTCTGAAGAATCTAACAGAACACATTCAACTTAAGAAATTCAGAACTATCCAGTGCAAGCAAAGCCCGATGCTGGAAATGCTATTCTTTTTCAATACCCGGTGAAACTGAAATAGAATACTCCAAATTCAAGACAGTTGCTACTATTACCTAAAGTTTACTGAAGAAGGAAGTGTTGACCTTGGAGTTCAGCAGGTTCAGCGCGAGACCAGACTCGATGATCTTGGGGTTTTGTACCTTGATTGACCGACAAATCAAGTGGATGTATCTGGACGCCCACGCCTTTCCGTTCTTGATACCACTTGCCGCTGCTCACAATGGCGATGGGTAGAGTGAGTTGCAGCTGCAGATTGAGACAGATGAACAACAGTAGCCCGAATAACAACAACATATCACATGTGCCCTTGATCTGAAGGAGAAAAACCAGAGAACATGCGCTGCCCCAAAATCGCGTTGCTCTAGTGGCCGGCGTCGATGGGTGGCGAGGGTGCCGAGGTAGAGGAACTCGTTGCTGGGGTTGGAGGAGGTGGGCATCAGCTGCGGCTTGACCTGCATTCCTCCTCGTCATGTCGCCTTTGCCGTCCTCCTCCTCCCGGCGAACGGACGCTGCGAAGGAGAAGCTGTAGGAGATCCTCGCGGCGGCGGCATTTTCTGAGCAGTTATTAGAACAGAGCCGGCGGAAGGGGATCGCACGAAGGGATGAAGGGGAACGTGGGACGTGGGAGGGAGGGATCGGTTAACGCTGGTTTTTTTCTCTGGTTTTTTGTATGAGATCGTTCGGAACGGTGGGAAGGAGGGCAACGTACCACGGAACACGGACACCACCGAGTCTGCTTTAATATAGTAGAGATATGGTGAGTGCAGGAGAAGCTGTTGGAAGGGAGTAATGTCCAAGGTGGTCGGATCTTAAGCGCAAGACCCGAGGTACGGAGCCCGTCACATCCGTGACGAGCTAACCGAGGCAAGGAGCTGTAGGTCGGGCAGGAGTCAATGCTCCTGTCACTTCCTGCCTGGTACAAGAGCGCCTGGCGCGGGACGTCTGTCACGGAGCCTGGCAGAGGCGTGCCCCGGGTTTGGCGGGCAGCACGTCTCTGACCGCTGACCACGCGAGATCCGGGGAAAAGGCTACGAGGTAGCACGTCGTGGCTATGTCCTGTCTCTGTCAGAGGAGACATGCTAGCTCTGCCGTTATGCAGCAGGGGATGGGCAGGCCGCGTCTTGTCCCTGACAGGGGTACGGTGGTGACCGGTGCAGAGGCATGGCAACAGTGTTCAGCGAGGGGCACAACGGTAACTCGGCTGGCCTATATAGTGGGCTTCACCCCCTCCTGCTTGACGGACGGACCGATCGATCGACGGAGAAGAGAGAGATTTATAGAGAGAGAGAAAGGAACCTCGGATCCCTCAGAGACACCTCGGATCTAGCTCGGAGTTCCTTCTTCCTCCCGTGTAGCTCCACTTTTACCTCAAGTTTCTCACCATTGTATCATCACATAGCTCGAGGAGCAGCTTGTATTTGTCACCTCGAGCTATACACCAAGTAGGAGAGAGCTGCAGTAGGGGTGTTACTTCCACAAGAGGGCCCGAAGTAGGGTACATTGTGGTGTGCTTTGTGTTCTTGGTTTCTTGTTTTCTCGTTCGTGATCTTGCGTGTTCTTGCGTGTGCACTTCTTGAGTGCATAACCCTCCCCGGATTCCCCCAACGACCATTCGGCCCCCATCTTAGCCATACCTATGGCATCTGCCGTGATCCCACCACGACAGAACAAGTATATGATAATGACCCACTCTGTTGTCTGGATTGTACTAGACGTACACCCAACTCGTAGCACATGTTGCATATAATGCAATTCCATCGGTCATTATTTGCATGAGATAAACTTTCCCAGACATGAGATTTTGTATGCATATACTGCACCAAAGATCACTTCAGTTCCTTGAACGCATTCAAAGGTGATATTTGTGGTTCCAACTAACCATTGTTTGGACTAAAAATCGAATTACATCAATTCGTACAAAATGTTGTAGAATTCTCTTCACATGCCTCCACTATTTAGTGCATGGCTCCGAGGATCGAAGTTCTGCAGAATGTCCTATGTGTCCATGCACAATTGTTTTTGGTTCATCTCTGGTCAAAGGATTTTTCTCATTGCATGACCATGTTAATGAATTGCAATTTACCAACTTCACGTTGGAGTCATGCAGTTTTACACGCTGCTACTGACTACAACTGCATATCGCAGTACTTCCCCTCTGCAATTGATACGTGAAATCCTCCGAGCATTTCCCATCTGCGTAAGTTCGGAAGCGCTTCACGCGTACCGATCTCACCACCGCAGCGTACATCATGGGCCCACATATTAGGGATCTATGTGGTGGTACATATCTCGTCGATCAACAAGTACCTTGAACCCCTCATAAGGGATGTATTCATAGCCCAGTACGTGATTGCTTATATTTAAGGAGGATTATTTCCAGGCATTAGGGGGAGATTTCAAGTACCACATCGAATGCCAGGAAATCAATTGGGACTTCACGTTCCTCCTCATATCCACGTACTCAAGAATCTGGACTCTACGTTCGATTCACAAATTTGCAACACATGCAAATAACCTGCCAGATTCATTTACTGATCTCAAAGGTGTTACAAAATCCTTCAATCCGGTTGAAATGCGCCCGAAAGAGTGGAGGTACCAATAAAAACCACTCAACTCCCGTTTTATAAAAAGAGGGGAGTAGTACGGCCTCTGACCAGATCCAGCTTTTCGCAAAGCAACAAAGGAAATCGAGGATAAATCCTCTAAATCGTAAATGCAAGTCAACCTTGCGTTGATGAACACCTAATGGGTAGTATACACCCAGTGGAAGGGAAACCTCCACAACCCCAGCTCCAGCTTGCACACACTGGCTGGGACATCGGAACACCCAGACTCACGCGTATTGGGAAATCACGAAGAGTCATCAAGGGTGCATGATATTTGCTCCAACTATATCGATTCTGGAGAACATATAACCAAAGCCTACAACTGTCGACAAACATCTCTTGTATGATTGCAAACAACCTTCACAATGATTCAGATCCAAAGACCATGGCCATGGCAGAGTGTGAACACACTTGCTAGGACTGAACTCATCAAAGGATGCAATCCAAGCAGATATAGCCTCGCTCTTAAAATGAATTCCCTATGGGATTATTCAATGTGTTTTCTTCCGGAAACGGAATGAGAAATACTAGGTGGTGAGAAAGCAAGGCTTGTAGCATAAGGTCGGGTTTCCGCAGAGATCCGAGACCTACTCTCCAGATATGAGTGAAATCTCGTTCCGATACATATAACATTGGCAGCACAAAATCATCTATCTGTGCAGTTGATAGGTGTAGTGACAACATATCCATGTGGATCACTAGATTGCGACATGTATGGTTCCCGATGGAATCTCTGTCCAAATCGAAACACAAATGCAACATGTATTGTGTAAAAACAATAAGTCACTCCAAGTCTTGTTGTTGTCGGTATATTTTGGTACAACCGACGTAGTGAGTTCCTTATACACAAGGATTACTCCTACCTGATGATTACCCATGCGTGTATGTCATAGATAAGGATAACTCCTAAATGACAAACGTGATCATCTAACAGACGGATTTGAGATGAAGAATCTGGATAAACCCAAATAGTGCTTGGGACTACAACTCGAGCACCTTCACTCAAGTATTATGGTACACTAAGATGCCTATATCCAGAAAATTGGAGAAACTTGATATAGACAAGTTATGTCCATCTCGGGGATTGTTCGATCTCTAGACGTAGAGAAAGATCCATGGGAAGATGAGAAAGATGTTGGCACATAATGTTCCATATCTCAATGCCATTGGACCTACCAACATAATTGGTTAGGGGATCAAGAATATCTTTCGATATCTCCAAGGCACCAAATATCTTGACATATTGTATCAATTTCGGAGAAATCTGAACTCCAATTTACACACTGGTATTGGCTACTTACATGATCCTACAATGTGTACATACATGGTAGATCGGTCACTCCATTGACGTCTTCAAATAGACTCTGGTGACTATACTACCACGATCATTCTAAGATGCAATGATTCATGTTAACACGTGTGGCTTCACGGAATGACAAACCGCATACATTAGTCATGTGGTTTTGGTTCTCTCGAATCACCTATCATTATCTACACAGATAATGTTGCTTATGTTGCATAGATGCAAAACAGGTTACATAAAGAGCAATATCGTTAAGCATATTGCGCTAAATTGTTTTATCCCCATAAACTCATGACGAGTCAGGAATAAACGTCTTGCAATTAAAATCATGCGATATCCTCGCTGATCTATTCACCAAGTTTCTACCAACTATAACATTCCAATATGATTCATAGGATTGGTATACGACGGCTTCGGGATTTGCAAGGGACACGAGGATTATCTTCCTGAACTATTCCTGTTCAAAGCATCATATTACACTCTTTTTCCCTTTATGAGTTTACTTTTCAGGTTCTCATCGAGGTTTTTAATGAGGTAGTATCAACATAAGATTATATGTCATACTTTCTGTTTTCCCACCGGGGTTTTTAGGAAAGTATACATGACATATTTATTGTCCTCTAAAACTCTATGGATTTCATTCATATTGAGTTAGCTGAGACAATAATCATTATATGTTGTATCATTTTCTCCTTACTTTTCCCACTGGGTTTTAAATGAGTTTTAACAACATATCCAATACAATTATCCTCACATTTTTCCAAAGGGTTTTGGGGGAGAATTTCAAACATCATATGTCATACTTCCTGTTTTCCCCACCGGGGTTTTTAAAGGAAATATACAAGGCATATTTATTGTTCTCTAAACTCGCTATGGGTTTTTCCCTTTTTAAGGTTTTCCCATATGAGTTATCAAAGAGACAATAACCATCATATGTTACATCATTTTCTCCTTATTTTCCCACCGGGGTTTAAGGAGTTTTAGCAACATATCATACACAATATTCTCCTCATATTTTTCCCACAGGGTTTTAGAGGAGATATCATCGACTTCAAAGATCATCAAGACTACATTGAACATACTCAAGATTATACGGGTGATACAAGACATACAAGGCGTAGCTTTGTGCAAGGGGGAGTGTTAGGAATAAAGGGTAACCGCTTCGGTAGTTACCTTATGCCCAAAGGCGACATACGGATGCCTCGTCCGTACGGACGCCTCTATTCTATATAGACGTATGTTCGCTAGGAACAGACACCTTTTCCCCTTTGCAACTGCTATGTCGAACTGACATAAACCATGTATAAATACTCTGATGATCAATGAAAGAGATATCTGTTCGATTCATTTGCTCTTGCTCTTGTTTGCTCTCGATCAATTCCAACAGATTGGACGCATAAGTGCGTCATTCTCCTTGAGCTTGAACGTGAGCACCGTCCTGTCCTTCACGCCCGGAGCCACCAGAAGAGACTGCATCGGGCCGGTTCCAGCCATGTGGAGTTGTGGACGACGACGATACTTACGCTCGCTTGCGATTAACTAGGCTCGCGGCGTCTATACATACCGGTCGTTAACGCAGAGAGCTAGAACGCCTAGAACGCCGGTACGTTTAGCTATCATGCAATTTCCTATCATGCAATTTCAGTGCACATCGAAACAGGAAGATCACCACCATATCCATCAGCCGGCAATCCCAAAAATATTTCAGGAACACCCAAGACAAAGAGATCGCAATCTTTACCTCCAATATCCATCCACCGGTTAACCGCGGGAGGAATCAAGTCGAAGTAACTAGCTGTCACAATTCTGCTACACCACAAGGGGAACACTGAACCATCAAAAGAAAGATTGGCAAAGGCTAAAGGTAACCTACCAGCACAGTAAAAGGCATGAGTATGTGAAGTTTCTGTTGATCCTTTGCAAGCACCGAAACGAAGACTGGGAAGAGAAGTAGAGAAGAGTCGAGCTGCTCGGAAATTGCTTTTGCTCCCAAGCAAGGTTTTGGTTACCGGTAGAATTTTTTTCCCAGGGGGTCGGGATTGCCGGTTACCGCGGTTATTGGAAAATCTCCACCGGTTACCGGACGAATTTGAAAACCAAAATTCAAAAATTCAAAAAAATCGGTACTCAATTTGACCATTTACCAAGGGTTTTCGTTAAATTTAAAAATTTCGGGATTTTTCACGCGGTATGACCATTTCCCGGGGATGGTCGGGATATCCGGTTACCGGGCGGTAACCGGATTTCCCGACCGGTAACCAAAACCTTGCTCCCGAGCACCAGTGCTCACACCGCTTATTTTTTTTTGAAAATCATATTTATGAGTTTTCAAAAAAAAAAACGGTGTAGCCAATAATATATCCAAATATCAACTTCAAATACTTTGTATTTTGAGCTACACAAAAATAACAAAATATGATAAACTTGGGATATGAAAATATGCATACTTAGATCCACACATTTGTCAGCTTTGTGGAGCTCAGAATACAACGTTTTTGAAGTTGATATTTTGAACGTTCGTAGGATATACTATTGGCTACACACATTTTTTTTCAGAATTTTTTGAAACACACAAATATGATTTTCGATTTTTTTTAAACCGGAGGAGCACGAGCTCAGGAGCCACAAACTCATATCACGAGCCGCTCTGCATCTCAGGCTACAAGGGGAAGCTGCTGCTGCTGCTGTTATTGCGGGTTGACCTTGTGCTTATTCCCAGCTATGTGTAACTCGTAATCCTCACCTTCAGCTACTCCATGCTCAAGGACTCGCCTTCTCTTCACCTCCAGGTCTTCTAGGGTTTCTGCGGGCCTCTTATTCTTCTTTCGTTGCACAGCTGGTATCACGCCACCACCGACAGCAGCCGCAGCAGGTTCTGTACTTCCAACAGCATCGTTTGGAGGCTTTGCTGGTTCAGGCGTGATCGAGCCTTGTAACTTCTCCAGATTCTTCTTGTGCTTCTTACCTGTTTCATGGATTCTGAGACAGTCTATGGTTAAACCGCACCGAATCTTGCAGACTTCACAGGTTACTGCGGGCCTCCTTTTCTTCTTTGGTTGCACAGCTGGTATCACGCCATCAGCGACAGCAGCCGCAGCAGGTTCTGTACTTGCTCCAACAGCATCGTTTGGAGGCTTTGCTGGTTCAGGCATGATCGAGCCCTGTAACTTCTCCAAATTCTTCTTGTGCTTCTTACCTGTTTCATGGGCCCTGAGACCATTTAGGCCATAGCACTGAACCTTGCAGACTTCACAGGTTACTGGCTTCTGCTTCTTACCTGTTTCATGGCTCCTGAGACTAGTTAGGCTATTCAACTGCCTCTTGCAGACTTCATAGGTTGCTGGCTGTGCAGGTATTTTCTTAACGAGATTAGGCATCGGGGGTTTTTCGCTCGTAACTTCCTCAAAATCCTCTTGTGCTTCTTACCTGTTTCATGTTGCCTGAGAGAATCTAGGGTAGTACCGCACTGAATCTTGCAGACTTCACAGGTTACTGTCTGCACAACCCTCGGTGCTTTCTTGATGAACTTTCTCGGAGCGTTACTTGGAAGAGTATGACCGGAATGGGCATTCCACTGACCATGGTGCATGACTGTGGCATCAGCTTCTGGTGCCATTCCATTTGGAGCTTTTGCAGCTGCTACCTGCGGAAACAATATTGATCTGAAGTTAATAGCAAGGGATGAAAAACAGTGTAACAACTGACCAGCAGATACAACTACAGTAAACTGAACAACATAACTGAACAAAAGATGTGCCATGCAGTTAAGGTGAATAGAACCTTCTTTTGAATAATTATGGTTTGTGAACATGTGAAATCCATGTTACTGTGTTAAACATGGTTATTCACAAATTCACGGGGTAAATGTTTTAGGGGCGAGGGAGTAACTTTGATTTATAGCCATCCAGTCTAATGATGGATGATAAAGGTACTGGATTCATTTTCCATGTATACACTGAACACGTTCTATCCAATACTACTATTTCAATATGATGATGCGGATGACAACAAATGATACCTGCATATCAATAACACCTGCACATACACACATGATCCCCTCAGCTAGGTATCAAGAAGATAGGACTTGCCAACAACAACCTCTTATACTAACCGCTGTGCCTCAGCGCAAGGCATGCAAGCTGTAGTAGTAGATCAGAGGTAAAGCTGGAGTAGGATCTCTTAGACGAGACCAGCAGACTTCCACTCCAAGCACAAGACGCCTCTGTGGAGCAAGCTGTCCACCTTTTGGTATGGTGTATCTGAGGCAAATTTTGATGATATGAAACCAATGTTGTTCTCGAATTTGACCTTGGTAAAGAAGTCTGTACAATGAAGTTCAGATTGCACGTACTGAAGATTGATATTTAACTGCTTACAACTATGGAGCAACGGCCAACATGACACTGACCTAAACTGAATCAGAAAAGGGAGTTGGATTTAACTGAAAGTGAATAAGAACAGACAACGACATGTACCCATGGCAATGGGTACCCATTACCCGCATACCCAGCGGGTATTTACCCATTAGGGTAAGGGTTTGGTAAAAAAAAACTTTACCCATGGGTAAGCAAATGGTTAAAAGTGTGTACCCAGTGGTATTGCGGGTGCGGGTATGATAAAGTAGTACCCATACCCGCATACCCACATACCCATCTATTTTTGTTTTTTGACATATAAATCCGTGGTACATAGGGTTATTTTAGGGGGAAAATCTCAAAATATTAACCAGCTAAGTAATTCTCGCCGTGCGGCCACTTAATTTTCGCCTCATTCACAATTCTCAGGCAGTCCTCACCCACATCGTTTCATATCCAGTCTCCACTACTTTCAGTTCGATATGGCAATCTCCCTCCCGGCTCCTCGTCACCGCCCTCCCCTTCCCCCAACCAGGCAGCCACCAGCCTCCGCTAGTCCGACATCCCGCCCTCTCTCCGTACACACTCCCCTAGACGCGGTAGCCGGTTCAGCCACACACGCGTCTGCTCGCCATGGACACTGGCGGAGGCGAGCTCCACGTGGATGAATGGGTTGTTTTGTTGTTCATTTTCATATAAATTGTGCTATTTTATTGCTTCTTTTCATACATATATGCGTCGTTTGCCGAATCAGAGAATTAATGAGCATACATGTCGATGGTTTTCTAATACATTATGGATGAATGACTTGTTTGGTGGGTTTACTCGCGGGTATTAAATACCCACGCGGGTGCGGGTATGGTAAAAAAATTGTACCCAGACGCGGGTATGGGTGTGGGTGTGGTTAAAATAAAAGGACGCGGGTGCGGGTTTGGTTCAGCTCTACCCACACCCAATGGGTGCGGGTGCCATCGGTAACGACATGCAACTCTCATGAAATATTGAAGCACATAAAAAAGATGATAATAGAGCTGAGACAAGAGCACTGACAAACCGACCGAGGATACAAAAAAACGGGCGATATCCAGCTTGGTTACAGTGGTATAGACAAAGGCCCACCATGTCAGCCCTGGCGAAGCATTGTGGACCTGTGGTGCACTCACACTCTAACTTGTCCTGGAGGTGGATGTACCTATCTTATATTTACTAATTGGAGGCACCGTAGAAGGCTCCACGTTAATCTCAAGGTTAGAAAATTTTGTCCGTCCGATCTACCCATAATCCATCTTAAGCCGTTAGATTAATGTAGTTTGTCTAACGCGCACGCGTGACTCCTCTCGCACGTATCCTTCTCCGCTTGAGTTCGAGTCTAAAATAACGCATCCTCCAGATCTGTAACTAATTAATTCGTGCTAGATGAAGCACGGGACGCCGTACAAGAGTCGTCGCCTTCGCTGTCAGGTCCTCTGACCTCTCGCTCGTGTTTTTCTGCCCTGTTTTTCTTAGGGTTTCCTATCTTGCTGTGAGCCACCCCCATGCCCAATCTATGGAGCAAGCAGCACCGCACGGCTGATCTATGCATATCCAGGACATCTTCAGTAATTGGCGCTGGGCACGGCTGATCTAAACAGGGATGAAGTCAACTAAATTGCTCCAGTACTCAATCCTTGGACTCCATCATATATCGTTTGCTGCCAGGTATGTCGACGATCTCATCGATTCATGTAGCTAGCTTTCATACCGGTCGTCATGTCAAGCGGCAGCGTGTTGAGTCTAACCATCGGAGCATGCTTGCCAAAAGACATCGCGAACGCACAGCGACAGGCAAAATCCTTGAAGCCAGCGTCCATCATGGAAGTTTCGCCAATGCCCAACCAAGCTGCTGCTCGCACCACACTAACATCTTGCGGAAGCTTGACCCTTTAATGAGATACTGCATTGGTTTTCAACGAGGTGTGCCTTCTTTTATTGCTCCATATATCGTCTTGCAGTACTAATTTGTCTTAAGGGAACACCAGTACACCACACAGATTCTGCATGTTCAAAGTCACGCTCTGCATATCCTTTAGGCTGAACTCCGGATGGCCTAAAATCCACTTCTGGTCAGATGACTATTGTTTTTTATGCATAAGAGAGATATATCACTGTAGACAAAAAACGCAGACTAGGTATTGAATATTGATTGCATTTGTCCGCACCGAAAAACATATTATTTTATACTCAGGCAAAAATACTTCTGTATACTATTGATAATGAGGTCCATTTTCAAGAAACATCCCAAGGGTTACACAAGTTTCATTGGGTTGAGGGGAAAATTAGCTTAAGTGCCATCTAAATGGCCAAGCAAAGGTGGCGGTTTACTTAACAAGTTTCATGTGTCATTATAAGATTCAAGGAAGAGACCACTTGGTGCAGTAAACACGTTGATTTTAATGATTCTCAAAATACTTTGTGGTTCTATTTGTCGAACTGTGATAATGAACCTAATTGGACGCCTTCTTCTCTGTCTTGATTTTCTATTTTCAGGTTTCAGCAAGTAATGTCTGTTTCATAGCATCCTCAAATTACTATACCAGCTTCAGAATTATCAGATGGGTGAATAAGAATAATTCCTAAGATACAAAAGTGAGAATCCAAATAAAGGTCGCTTCTCCTCAATAGATGGGGAAATGGTGTCTCTGTAGTTGATCATAAATGAATGTATTACATGCAGGCCTCATGGCTATGTCTAATTTTTTGTACCGAGAGGGTGTGTTGGACACCAACTTTTCTCAATGATAAGCATTGTCCATCAGATCTTTCTCTGCATGATACTTGATGTGGTTGTTTGCTTTACTAAAGGAATGGAAGGCATGAATTGATTAAAAGAACCTTTCCATTGTTTTAATTTCCGAATCAGCATTGTTTGTTAATAGTTGGTTAAAAGGTGATTTGGCCTTATTTGTTTATGTGACTATAATATGAAAAAGTAGCACTTCAGGTCTCCTCATCAGACATGTTTATCAAAAAAAACTCTAATGTGATTTGGCAGCTTCAAGAGGATGAGTAGCGGCCGTTATATCCTCGGAGCCATCCTCTTGGCCTCCTACCATTGGCACAGTAGCGGCGGATCCTGCTTTCTCTGTGGTACTTAATTAGCGACGGGTCTTCGGGCCAGAGGTCACCGAGCTTATGCATGTCATTATTATTGATGAAACAGGAAGACAATTGAGTATCCAGAGTTTCTGAATTGCCTGCGCTAAAGCATTACAGCAAGGTGGGGATGTCCAGCGTCCGGTGACGCTAGGCGAGGCTGACGGCATCGTCGCCTGGCGTTCAGCTGCTACCCATCAGGCCATATACACACAGGTGATAGCATTAATGTTTTTTTGCTTAGTTTGTATGTTCAAAATTCTATTAGTACTAACCTGCCTTTTGTGTCTTGATATGAGTCATGTGTTCTCTTTGATTTAGGCCTGCAAACTGATGACTGTAACTCTTCTATTCTCATGTTTGTTACTAATGTTTAATCCATGTTCTTGCAGCTTTGAGTAGGGTCTGCATGTCATCCTACAGATTTATATATCTGTGATAACATCGTTCAGTTTATATGGTTTCATCTTTTCAAATGTTTCTGTTTAGCTGAATAGCCACCTACTTACTATAATTGGTTAAAGATTGTAATGCAGGATAAGGATCTAAACGAATGGTGGGTTATATTACTCAGTTACTCGGAGGTATTATTGATAGTACTTTGTGTTATTCGGCAGGTTTCTCTCGGCTCTGGTCTTGGCAGGGATACTTGGTCCTTAGCATGATAATGCATGGATAAGTTTAACTTAGCAACTTGATATATGCGAATAGTAGTAGCTCAAATAGCAACTTTTCGGTTTTTTATTATGTCCCTTGCTATCTAAAATTCCATCTATGTTATCTGCTCCATATATAGAGCAGTTGTGACCTCATATCAATTGGTCAATTGCTTCCTTGCTTGACCCAAATAGAAGATTCAGATTCAGGTATGTAATGTCAGAGGTTAAATACTCTGTGTGTAGTTTCGACTGATCACATGTTAGCTCATCTGTATCGATCATGTACAAGTCTACTACTGATTTAACGACATGAGTTAATTTAATCCAGTTATTTCTATAATCAAGTTAGCTAGAATGCGTCTACAACTGATTTTATCACAGGAGAAAAAATAGCCATGTTTTTTCTGATGTTATTTCTGTAATCCACCTATTTCTATAATATTCTTGGTTTCTAAAATATAATTAAGTTTGTCGCTGACTTATATATCTCGCTCATTTTTTTCTGAAATAGGTGTAGTAATCCAATTTGTATGTGACAAAAGAGAGATGGTGAACCTGTTGCAGGACAACCAAATAGAAAGCTTTGGCACCATGATTTTCTGTAAGTAGTTCATACTAGGCATCTCTCAGTCTGAGGTACGTTGTCTTCCTATTTTGTACATGGAATATATTTTACTGAATTGTTTTTGGTCAGTTTACTCGCAAAACTGCCAGTAAACATCAGTATTTATTCTGAACAGAAGTATCTCTAAGCTTTCCTATTACAATTGTGTGTCATTATTAGCTGAACTTCCACTATATAAAACTACACTTCTTTCCACCTGATTACCTACAAATCATCTCTGAGCTAAGCTTCACTGAGTTGGTTGCAAATGATTGGTGTGACAATCTCACAATGAGCATTGGGCAGTGATGCTATGGTGTTCATTTACCCCGACCATGTGCGTGTAGCTAATCTGTTGCCCTTCCTATGGTGAAGCTTAATATGGAATATCATAATTGTCCATGTATCCGTAGAAACTATTCTCTATCATCCAATAATTCGAGCCCTTAAGGTGAGACTAGGTTTATACACTCAAGTGAGTTCCTGGATATACACACCAGCCTGCATTCCAATTCCAAATATGAATTTTGCTACATATTAATGCTTACAAATATGTGAGTTGTAACATAGTTCACAACATGCTTACATGTAAAGCTTCTGTTTGGAACTAATTTAAGGAACTTAATTTTTTTGTCATACAATAACATTGAAAAATAGTTTACATGATTTCAGTATTAACTTTGAAATATTAGCTCCAAATGGCAGTACAGCGTCACTATTTATGTCTTACACCAAAATAAACTAGCCCGTGCGGACGCACGGGTTGACGACTAGTGGCAACTTAATTGTAGATGGAATGCATGTTGAATTAATGTTAAAATTGCGATTAGTTTCCTTGATGCCATAGAAGAAACAGCAATCCATTGTTATCATTGTCAAGGGTTGTACACAAGTGTATGAGGCTAGTAAGCAAATAGTGTTCAAGTTGAGGCTAGATGTGCATTGTACTTTTAAATAGGGTTTGAGTCCTAGTAGTCCTCAGTCCTTTAGTCTCCTTTTGGAGTATTGCAAATAGTGTCCAAGTTGCGGCTAGATTTTCCTTCCCTGAGCTATGTAAAAATGGTCCAAGTCACATATGCTGTAAAACTAGCCCAGGGCTTCAGCGTAGCCAGCCATCTGCTTTCTAGTTATACTCATTGTTCCACCGCACATCATAATTACTTAAATTTACAATAGTTCAAACCAGTTGGAAAATGTAGAGTTTCTGAAATGGTGGATCGGGTTATCCTCTCAGGACCCCTCACACACATATATATCACCAGATTAGGGTTTCGGTTACATGGGCCACCATGGGCCTTACATGGACTTAACATGGTCCAACACTCCCCCTCAAGATGATCATGGGTAATCTACCATGGTCATCTTGCTAGCATACATAACACAGACTACAACTACCACTAATGAACACATACATAACACATAGGATACATGAGAGCGCCAACATCCCTTGCTCTCTCTCGGTCTTTGATCCCGAGCATCATCTGTGTCTCAACACTATGGTGTGATCCTACTGCCTCAACCATCTTTCCTCAGCTTCTCTCCTCCATTTCCTCCTCAACCATCAACTCTGTGTCCTCAGCCTCTCTCCTCCACACTCCATGCCCTTGACCTCCTCCTTCCTTCCCACAAACCCACGGCCACCTCCGGCCTCAACCATCTCCACCTCAGGCAACGCATGCCTCTCCTTGGTCACCATGGCCTCAACCATCTCCACCTTAAGCAACGCATGCCTCTCCCATGGACACCTCTACAACCATCACCACAGAACCAACAACCTCATCATCTCCATCAGCAGCAGTAGTCATCACACCTTCATCAACAGCACCAGACATCATCCTCCTAAGCACATTCTCCCCCTTGGTGCAACTCATCTCTTCTCCCTCTCCATCACCACTTCTCCCCCCTAAAAGAAAATGCCACATAGCTGCAGCTCACGATTCATTACTACCCTTCCGCACAAGCACAGAGCAGCAGAAGACTATCCTCTTTTATTTTCCTTTGCCTCGAGCAGCTTGCACACTCTGCTGCTCCGCCTCGCACAAGAGCCTCACCTCCTTTCGCTCTTCCTTCCTCTGCCATCTTATGGAACCTCCTCTCCTTCACGAGGCGCCCAAGCTTGGTGACAGGCACCTACGTCATCTCCTCATACACGGCCAAGAACCAAGCAGCACAAGCACGCACAGCCTTCTGCTGAACTCATCGGCCTCCCTCGAACTGTGCCGCCGCTTAGCCGCTCCAACACCCTGCCTCCACCTTCGCCAACCACGGCCACGATCGCCGTGTGACATCAGTCCCCTACAGATCTGTGAGGTTGGGACCGAGCCGCCACACTCGGGCTCACAGCCACTTCTTCCTTCCCGGTCTGGAGCAGCAGCTCCTCCATGGACGCCCAGCCTCTGCACCTCTACCTTCCTTCTCTCCCCCTAAAAGAAAACCACCTTCTCCTCTCCAGCAGCAACAACACCCAGCCACATTCACCTTGTGGTTCACCCATCTTTCTGACCAGCTACACACAGCAGCAAGGTCTCTTCTTCTCCCCCTGCCTAGCATAACACCACCAACTGCAGTTCTGCCCGAGCTTCTTCTCCCAGCGAGCAGCATGCAGCAGCAGGAACGACTTCCTCTCTCTGTGTCAAACAGCAGCAGGGGAGCTCGAGCTCTTTCTTTATTTCTCTCCCCCTCTGCTCCTTGGTCCCTACAACGAACCAAGACAAGGAGCAGCAACTGAAACTGACTTCCTTCTCATCCCATGTGCATCTCCACGAATTTCTGCAATTCTCATTGTCTCCATCATCAGCAGCAGGGCCTCATCAGTCCTTCGTTCAGCTTCTGACAGGGCAGATGTCTTCACACAGCAGCCCTTCAGCCCTTCACCACGCACAACTCAAGCAGCAGCTCGAGTCCTTCTCCCCCTGTCTCCTTCTCTCTTCTCACTTGACTCCCTCTGCTCTCAGCACCTCAGCACGATGCCTTCCGCACCTGTGGCTTACCTCCAGCCGTCAGCTCCACTTCCTGCAACCTTGCCTCACCACGTGCTCACTCTTCCTCCTCTGAATTGCTGCTGCTCTGCCTCCAGCTTCCTCTCGCGCACAGAGCAGCACATCCTCCTCTAGCTGCCTTCCTCTGTCCCGAGCACATACAGCAGAGCCATGGATGCCTCAGGCTCACGCCGGCGAGCACGGGCTCACCAAACCGTTGCCTGACTCCAGGACGTCATCCTCCTCCACCTCCACGATCTTCTCCAGCCTGAACGCCTCAGGCTCCGAGCTCCCCAGATCTAAGCTCGAGCCTCTGCTCCTCCTCTCCACGCTCACTGCACCAGGACGGAGCAGCCAGCCCACGCATCGGCCTCGGCCTGCACGGCCCAGATCGGGGCCGCCCCATCGCAGCAGCAGCTCCTGCCCGATGCACATCACACGGGCTCAGATCGAGCCCACACCACAACGTCTCCTCCTGCAGATTCGCCCCCTGAACCTCCTCCTGCAGATTCGCCCTCCTTCTAGCGCCACCACCAACTCCACCACCAGAGCACCTTCTTTCTCATCCCCTTCACCTCTGAATCTACCTTATCCTACTCCATCTTCCTCCCCTGCGCAGAGCAGCAGCCACACTCACACAACTCACCTCGCTGTGTGAGATGGCCACAGCCCACGCAGAGCAACAGATGCGGCCTCCTGCCGCCTGGATGTCTACAACTCGCCTGGTTGTTGTGGCCGGCGAGGAACTAGTCCGCTGGTGGTTGTGGTGGGCGGTGGACAGCGGGTGGCGGCTGCTAGTTAGGAAACCTAAGCTCTGATACCATGTAGAGTTTCTGAAATGGTGGATCGGGTTATCCTCTCAGGACCCCTCACACACATATATATCACCAGATTAGGGTTTCGGTTACATGGGCCACCATGGGCCTTACATGGACTTAACATGGTCCAACAGAAAATGTCCAAGCAATTATCTTCGGTTGCAGTAAGATTTACGATAGTTCTAACTAGTATATTTTTCATGAGAAGTTCTATTGCATCAAGTTTACACATAAAAGGATGATATGCTATCTTTCAGTTGCAATCACCAAGTCTAACGCCATTAACTGGTATTGACAGAAGGCAGCAATCAAATTCTCTGGAGCAGTAGGGATATAATTGCCAGTGAGGTCACACAAAATTGCCAATGAGGTCACACTACAATTGCCAGCCATGCCCTCTTTCTTATCTATTGAATGAATCCCTTCAAATCGACCTAAAATTCACCACACGCCGGAGAGAAATCACCAAATCGGGAGCAGAAAGCGCACTGACCTGCGCGTAGCGGCGGGGATCGAACCCGAAATGCTTCCCGGCCGGCGCCGGGGCCGCCTGCGCCGCCGATGCGGCCGGGGCCTGAGAGGCCTGGCCGGTGCCGTAGTAGTAGTCCGCCACGCCGCCTCCCCCGTAGGGCACCGCCGAGGGGTCGTAGTAGTGGTACGTGTTAGCGTACGGGTTGTGCTGCGGCTGCGCGTCCGCCGGGCCGGTAGGGTTGGGGTAGTAGTAGGAGGAGGACGCGGCGGCGGGATCGGCGGCGGCGGCGGCGGGGTCTGGTTGGTGGTACGTCGGGTAGGTGTAAGGGTAGCCGTAGGGGTAAGAGTAGGCGGGATGGGGATCGGCCGCCGCCGGCGCCGCCGCGGCGTGGGCGGCGGCGTAGTCCATGGTTGCCAGGCGAGGGTGTGGTGAGTGGGACCGGTGCGATCAACTGAGTTCGAGTGCAGGAGGAACAGAACGAACGATATCGGTTTTCTCGTGCTCGACGGTCCGTTTTTCGTTAAAACTGCTTCTTAGAGCGTCTCCACTTTTTCCCTCCCACTAGCGGCGCCGAAAGGCGAGGTTGGTCTGGCGCGGCCCATTTTTTGGTCCGGCACGCTCACTTCAAGCCCTCATCTTGGGAGTTCTCGGGCGGCCCCAGACAGAACGAGACGCGACGCCGCGTCTGTCTCCGACGCGCGGGCCATGCCTGTCAACGAGAGAGACGACTTCAACCGACGGTGGTCAAAGCCGTCGTCAAAGGCGCGTGCCGCGTGGCCACGCCTCGTTATCACAGCCGGCGGCCGCCAGTGAGCCGTCGCGTCCCACTGCTCGGCGGCGTGAACGCGGCGCGCCTTTTCGAGGCAGCGGCGTTAATGTCACTGCTCTCCGGCGGCCATAAAAGGCCGTGTACGCCGGCCCCGTCCTCACACCTCGCCTTCTCTGCCCGCACTCGCCACCCGCCACCGCGAACCAACTCGGCCGCCACCGCGCACCACCTGGAGATGGCCGGAAACTGGAGGCGCACGGGGGGCGCGGCGGTGAACGGCTTCGCGTTGCGCACCCTCCTCCACGAGCAGTCGGCGGCATTGCGGGAGAACGGTTACCCGGTGCCGCCCGACATGCGCGTCGGAGGCCGCTGGGTGGTTTCCGTCGGCGGGATCCCGGTGTCACGCCCGCTGACGCGGCGAACCGCGACTTCCGCGCCGCCATGATCACCCATTACTGGCAGGAGCTGACGCCTCAGATGCATCAGGACCCGCGCTAGGACCCGGAGAACGCGGCCAACTTCGGCCACTACGAGGCGGCGTTCCAGCGCCTCTTCGACGAGGAGATGAGCCGCTGGGACGGCCCTGGGCCGGCGCCGGTGGACAAGAACATCGTCGGGCGCGAGACGTTCTGGGGCGTGCCCGGGCGCACGCTCGACGCCGTCATGGAGCACATCCGCAACGGCGGATCGCTGCTCCAGACGCCGGCTGCGCCTGCTCCGCCTCCACCTCCTCCAGCGAACCTATGGGTGCCGTGTGCGTCTGCCTCGTCGCGCTCGACGGCGTCCTCCTCCCGCTCCCGCACCTCGCCTCTGCTCACGCCAAAGCCGGAGCAGATGAAGGTCAAGGCGGAGCCGGAGGTTTCGCCACTCCTCGCCGAGCTCATGGCGGCGCAGGCGGGCGTGGACGACGATGCCATCACGCAGGCCGTCATCGTCGCGTCCCTCGACGACATTCCGCTGCTCGATCGGCGGCGTCCTCCTCCCGCTCCCGCACCTCGCCTCTGCTCACGCCAAAGCCGGAGTAGATGAAGGTCAAGGCGGAGCCGGAGGTTTCACCACTCCTCGCCGAGCTCATGGAGGCACATGCGGGCGCGGACGACGACGCCATCGCGCCGGCCGTCGTCGCCGCGTCCCTCGACGACATTCCGCCGCTCAACGGGCCGGCGGCCTGCGCGTGGTCGGCGTTCGAGCACGCCAAGTCGAAGGGCGTGCCCTTCTTCGACCTCACCGACGACGGCGCAGGACCCAGCCGCATCAAGGAGGAGGACGACGGCGCAAGGACCAGCAGCGGCGGCGCCGGCGTGAAGAAGAAGAAGGACGAGGAGGAGGAGGACCCCTACTTCGCCTTCAGGCGCCGCAACTGCCGCCAGTAGATTAGGTTTATTTAGATTTCATTCAAATTTGTAAAATTTCCTAAAGTTTGAATGAAATTCATCGAAGTTTTTATTTACAAAAATTGATTTGGGCGCCACGAGTGGCGAGCGATGGCGCCCAAATGCAAAAGACCGTCCGGACGGCGCCCAAACGGCCTGTCCGGAAGGCCTTTGGGCGGCCATTTGGGCGCTGCGACTAGAGATGCACTTACAATTGCAATTTGGGTGCACTGACCTCCGGTCTAAACAACGGCCTCCAGAAAAACCATGAATTGTATACAAAGTATTCCTGTGTCCCTTTTTATAAAAAGTTTTGGCAACCTAATTAAGCTTGTCAAAACGCAATTTGTTAAAGGGGACAGAAGGACTCTTAAAATTTAGAGTATACCTTACATTTTACCTCTTAGGTTGACTATAATGCACTTTGCCACATTTATCTTTGTTAGAAATATTTATGTATTTTTACAAGTTTAAACCTCTTTATTTAGAGGGTGATAGAGGTTACACTAGGTACCAATAGAGGTTGCATTTGTGGTTTGCTGAGTTGGCAACTAGGTAATTTGAAGTAAAAACATTGGTCTTTCTAGGGTTTGGATCCGCTCCCAGTGCACAACTTGGCGACGACGCGACACTCCCATCAGAGGGTACTCCCTCAGTCCCTCCGTTCCAAATTAGATGACTTTCATTTGTCCACTTTCATTTGTCCACAGCTAGCCACCACCACTAGCTCGGTGACATGCGCCCGCCCAAGGACCGTCGAGATTTCATGCTTTGTACATAAGAGATGTTCCAACACTGCTTGGCCCGCTCGGTCCAGCAATGAAGATTCACACCCAACAAGTTCAACCCCTGGCGCGTACAAATATGTTTTCTCCCCAAGGCGACCAGGTTCCCTGCTCCGCCGACGGCCGGATCGCCGGTCCCCTCCCTCTCCGGCCGCCCGTGCGGCGGTGGGAGAGTGGAGGGACCTCCGATCTGTGCCTGAGGCGTGTATATAGTAGGGTTAGCCTTCCCGGCGGCGCGGCCAGGGTGGTGGTGGCGGCGGCGGTGTGGAATAAGGGTTCCGGATCTTCTTCCCCATCATGGCGGAGTCATCCGTGGCTGCGGCGTGGAGATTCCGGCGTTGGCGGCCTCCGAATTGGTCGATTCGGTGGGCCTTTTTGTGCTCTGAGATCTGGGGATCTTGGATGCTCTGCTTCTCTGCGGGTGGCCGACGGGACGATGGCGTCGACAGCGCGTGCTGGAGATCCTGTCTTCTGGCCCTGCCGTTGTAGCGGCGTCGCTTCCTCCAGCAACGCTGCTGGGCTTGTGAAGTGCGGGTGTAGGAGGTAAGGGAGAAGATGGAGCTTGGTTCTGCGGCGGTGCTTGTTCGAGGGAGCTGCAGTGTCTGGGAGGATGGTGGGTGCTGGTTCCGGCGCAGCTGGGCTGCTGGTCGTGTCCGGAGCTGGAGTTGGAGGAGAAAGTGGCCTGGCTGTGCCCGTTCATCGATCTTCATCCCGGCCCTTGCGGCGGGTGTGCTCTGCAGTCGTCAACAATGGTTGGAGGTGCCTTCTCTTCCAGGTTTGAGGTGCGTGCTGGTGTGTCTGCAGTGTTCTTCGAGGTGTTCGTCCGTGTCCTGTGCTGTTTCTTGTCCTCTGTAGCGTGCGTGTGTTCGGGTCTTGTAACCTGTTCTTCTAATTGAATGCACGCATCAGCTTTCTAAAAAAATATGTTTTCTCCCCAAGGCACAAGAAGAACATGTGTTCCACATCTTCGTCCCTTCTCCACATAGCGGGCACTATTGAGTAGTTTCATGTACGGAGTATCTGTTAGATATAAAAACTCGCCAAGGTTTTTTTTTGTTGAACAAATCGCCAAGGTATAGTATTCTGCATTAGAACAAAAATCTTCACCTTTGTCGCCACCTTTGATTTTCATATGTGCTCCCGCATACGACGATAGTTCATTGGTCTAGCTCGCCGATCATTATTAGATCTGCTTCTAGATTTAGATTGGTTCTACCACCCCATATAGCATGTTGGGTTGAGAAAGTACCATTTTTTAGCCTCCATGCCACGAAATCACCCATCTCATGTGATGGCAAGGGAATTGCCACATTGATGTTTTTTGTCGTGACATTATGACATATTTTATGACATTTATTATTTCTCAAAACAAACGATCCAGGCACATTGCCTTTATGATCTGGCACTTGACTAGACGGATAACGTGACGACGGTTGATATGGTTGTATTGGAAAAAGTATTCCAACCCTTTTTTTTCTAAAACTGAGAAATTAGAAAGACACTAGTTGAATGCCCGTGCGTTGCTACGGGGTGTATGATGCTAGTTTCAGAGCACCAAGATCCCAAGTGCAAGTATTGTCTCCTTTGGACTTATCCCCGTAAGAACACAATCTGTCTCTTCCCTACCTTCCCATCTCTCCTACTCTTCTAGTGAATCACCCTAATATAGATAGTGTAAGAGAGATTTGTGAAAAATGACAATTCAGTTGTGTTCTATGCAGTAAAAAAGTTTCTACTGCTCACTTTTAATCACAACATTATAACAGTTGTTGTTGAAGATCACGAATGTTATAATTTAGTTACTGAATGTCACCGAAGTTATAAAATAAATTTCTATACATATACCATTTAAAGTTTGTTCACGTTCGCTTCAGATGTTCAGGTACAAAATCTCAACTATAGTGTAATGAACATTTTGCCCTAAGTGAACAAATTCATTATGATCACCTAATATTTGAAATGCCATCTGATGATCATTTTGGCTGTGGCTGGAGATCATTGTCTAGAAACCGAAAGAAACATGGTCGAGTTTGAAACTCTAGGTTGAAATGTTTGTCGGATTATCCACATGACAACTTCATTTTTTCAATACATTTTGACTATCTAGAATGAAAAACAAAAATAGAGTAACACATTAACAGACTATTTGTCAGGTGAAACAAATGGTAACTGACACTGTACACTCAGGTAAGTAGATGATATTGCAGTCGTAGTAGGATAAATATAAGAATCAGCAGGGTGCATAGAATAAGGAATGCATTATAAACCAATGTAAGTGATAGTACTACTGTAAAGATTGCAAGAGCAACACCCAAATATTAAGCCAGTTATTACAAGATCCAGAAGAGCCAGATTCACATGGTGAAATTTTGTTTTTGGTCATAAAACACTGCCATAGAATATTTAATTCCAGTAATGTACTACTCTCCATTGTTGGTCATAACGGCTTCTATTATTGTAGTATTTTTTTTTTGCGAATGACTATTATTGTAGTATTTATTAAAAAAAACAACTTGGGCTAAAGCTCCACTGGCATGCATGAAACCAGAAAATACAAGAGGATTTGACACGTAACATTGGATGTGTTTCGAGTGATTTGGTTCAGATGATCATATGTTATAAACATCAATTTACTGTAGAAAGATATTTTGGTGTATCCAATTGGATCCAAAAGGTAAAGACACATATCAATGAAGATATAATTACCAAGAATGCTTGATTTTTTTTATAGAGAATAACAGAACCAGAGTAGGGTCAAGAACTGCATACCAGAAGGAATGTGACTTTCCCCCAACCAACTCATCACAGTTTGACTTAATAGAAGCCGATGCATGCAAAAGCAAGAAACAATATAGAAGCATGCAAGCACATAGCTATTCACCTTTCAAGGCTACTTCATTGTCATGGACTGCAGTTACACATTTTTCTTTCAAGAAAATCAGGCATCAACGCTGCTAATCCATCAAGGATCTACGAAACTTTCAAGAAACCAGGCAACAATGTTGCTAATCCATTAAGGAGCTATGAAACACTCTACAAGGCTGCACTCACAAATGAAACTGCAATTGACCGGTGATCAACCTCCATTACCGTGCTTAGTTTGTGCCATCTGATCAATTGCCATACCAAGTTGACTTTTGCCTCCACCCACTTCGCATGTTGATTGTCATGTTTAGGTTGGAACAGCCCCTCTGCAAATATACCAAAACAATAAAACATGATTACACAACAGTCACAGTTCAGTGCAACAACCAATCTGATAAAACCTTATGAAAATTCATAAAGCTCACCATTTGTATGATGTGGTATCACCGCAGTCATGAATTTGCAAAATATAGTCTCGTAGCAGAAAAGGAAAACTCCATATTTTTTCTATGACCTCCTACAATCATCAGACGTAAATGTGGTTTATGCAAACCAGTAGCCTTGCACTAATGAATATTCGGTGATTTCCCCCTCGAAGATCATGAGCAACGTCGAGTTTTTTTTGTTCTTCTATCAGTTAATCATGTTTGGAACTTGTATGATAACTTCATGACGATATCTCAAAGTAAGGGACAAGATGATTACACTTGGAGTCTTGGAGAAATCATGCCTGCCAATGCCTTGCGGAGGCACACGGTAATGCAAATGTCTAGTGTGGACAAAGCCTTGGCAACTGGAGGCCAGAACAAAATCAAACCACTAAGCAAATAAAATTTTATAATATCCAATGGTAGTGAAATTACCCGCAACATAGTTTTTTCAAAATAAAATAAATTATATACTCATTAATTATATCTCTTCACATAAATTCATTGATACTAATCTTCTATGGATTTTGATCTCACGTCAAACACATTATATACCACTTATTATTTCATAGTGTTTATCTAGATGTACTAATGCAAAATCTGCTATCGACAAAACATTTTCGGGGAAAAACTGAATACTGCTGCGCTACATGAATCAGTAATACAGTAGGTAATTTCTTTTGTTGTACTTCAAAAAATTGTATTCTATCTTGAAATCAGAGAACAAACGTGAGCAGAACCAGCAGCCTAAAGAGATGAGTGCTCCCAACGCCAGCTAGAATGCACGGATGGCAGAAAAGGGTACCATTGCTGCAAATCATGTGGATAAGCACATCTGAAAAGGACACGCAAAGCTAACCCGTGCGCCTATCCTCGTTATCAATCTCACATCGAGATCCAATACGGAAGGTCATACCTGCCGACGAATTTGGCCCTGGGGTTGGGAGCTCGAAGCGGCCGAGGTCGCAGGGGGGGAGGCCGGCGCAACCCTCGAATAGCCCTGCATGTTCCTCTCCTACACGACTGCATCGGCCGCCGCCTCCATGAACGGCAAGGCATCAGAATACTCAGGCACCAGCGACATCGTCATGCGCTTGCCGGCGAGTAGTCTGGCCTTGCGCTGCATCTTCTTCTCGATCAATCGGTTGTGTGGTTTCTTCCCTTGTGGCCATGCGCCGGCCGGAGCGGAGCTGGGAGGGTTTCGTGTCGAGCCGCCCTTGCGTGGGAGGGAACGAGGTACGAACCAGAAGGAAAGGCACGCGAGTCACGAACAAAAATATCGCTACGTTTCATGGGCTTTGTTGCTAGGCCCATCTGGCTGATCGTGGAAGGAGGGGTTAGGCAGAGATGGTTCGCTCGGTTACACGAACAACTAACTCCCATTTAATAGTAAAAACTAGTTGAATGCTCGTGCGTTGCTACGGGGTTACGGTCCCATCAATTGTTTTCCTTGTCATGAACATAATATACCCGAAAGTTGATGTACATAAAAAAAAGTAGCCACATAATATTGCAAAAAAGGTAGTATTCTAAAATGCAATACGATAAAAAGCAACATATGTGAATCAACAACCCAATAATTACCATTTTTTGACTAAGATTTCAAGCAATATTGTTCATATGCCTCACCCTTTGCTATGTACAAAGTTTGTTATGCCTTGGAGTCGTCTTTGCCTAGGTCATGTCACCCACTCGTACAGGCATTATTCGTCAAATTAGCCAGTCGTACAAGAGACGGCTCCCATGTGATTATCTCCGCACTTGTCTCAGCGCGTCTAAAAAACCCTGCACATATGAAACCAAAATTATAACTACTGCAGCTGACATCTCATCCTCTGGATTGATGAGAAGAAAAAGCCTAAATTCATAGCCAAATTTGTTTTGTTGAGGACCGGGAGCGACACACAGGTCAGAACATTCACATATTGACACAAGTTTATATTCTTTTAGAAGGTTAGGTTTTTCGAGTATTTTGTTACGTCTAGTCTAGTTTTGATCTTCTCAAAACTTTCGGCTGGCACACTGCGCAAGTTCCCCTTGAATAGTATTTGACCCTTATGCAAACAAGTAAAGGTAGTACGGAAGCAATATTTATTCTAGGACCAGCATAGAAATGATATGCAGTCAGTTAAACATACCAACTTATTCATATTTTGCAAGAGCATTTGGTTATTTATCCTAACAATACTTATCTCACCAGGTGTCGGAGTATATGAAACTCTAGTCACACTGCGCCAGTTCCCCTTGAATAGTATTCGGCCTTAAAGCAAACAAAGTAAAAAACCACCCTTATGTAACCAAGTGAAAGTAGTAAACAAGAAATATTTATTCTGAGCCCAGCACAGATACCATATGCAGTCAGTTTAACATAACAACTTATTCATATTTTGCAAGAGCATTTGATTTATTTATCCTAACAATACGTGTCTCACCCGGTGTCAGAGTATAATGAAACTTTACATACATATCTAGTAAACAAAAATCGTAAATGACATTGAGATTTCAATCGAAATCGGTAATTTAAATCTCATGTATGCACCTGAATGTAAGGCATGACATCTCGGGTACTCACCTCATAAGGCTCGTGGCTGGTCGCGAAAAATGTTTCAAAACTCAAAACCAAACAATTAATCTTTCAAAATGTCTATGTTTCCTTACAGATAGTAACAACGTCATCAAGCTGTTGCGGCAAATCATTGAGATTTTAAAAGTAAGCAAAAAGGCTCATCAACTCACCGGGTTTAAGAGTGCAGAAACATTACATAGTAAAAAGATTAATAAAGAATTTTATATTTAATAACCACTCTACCATAGAGACTATGGGAACATACCTGCATGGCTACCAAACATTTTCAGATGTATCTCGGTCAATAATAAAGTCTGAAATATTAGCTAGACACATCCTTCAAGTGACTGATGCCAAACTACTCTTTACAGCGTATCTACATCTCATAGGCATCAATGAATCTACAGCTCCAGTTCAGTGAGCATTGGAACGAACAGGTAGATGGCAGGCATATCCAATCAGAAACAGAAAATAGCTAATATCTGAGGGAAGCTTACTTGGCTCGGCGTCTACGCAGGTCGACAATAAATCGATCATCATGTTTTTTAAATCCGCAATGAGAGCGTTTTGGACTAAGGAAGTTTCTAGCAAATTAAAGAAGAGATCACATAGAAAATAACTAAAATGGCATGAACAAGAAAATACTTTAACTTCTGTTTTCTTCACCATCTTAATTATGAATCAATCATCTTGTGTGAGGTAAAATAAACGGCCACTCTTCCCAAGCAAAGACAACTCCCTCAGACCTCGGTGTCCAATTATTCATGCCTCGGTAGAAGAGAAAGCATGAGTTCTCCTTTTGAAATCTATACCTCTTATAAAGCAAAACTCCACTAAGTTCATTTATGATTTTTCTATCTTCACATGCAACATAGCCACATCATCAAGTAATGACAGCCGTATGATACTCAGATCCATTCGTCCATTAACATCGCCTTGGTCGTGACATACCCAAACAATCACGTACAGCCTCCATGCATGCACCAAAAGGACCGCAACCAGTAATAATAAAAGCAGAGAAAAGGAAACATCGCTCCTGTTCATCTTCAGTAAGCTTCAGCCAGATTGATTGTATTCTCTCTCCATTTCACTTAGTAACTGAAGCACCAAGAATTTCCTCCAACGTTTGGAATCACTCCACGCTTTAATCAATTAGGCAGCTTTGCCTTCCCCTTCCTACTTAATTTCCCTACGACGACCTCATAGTCATACAGTTCCTCCACACATATTGAATCGAGTGGTACGCAGTAGTAATCGGCGAGCACAAGAATGGGCACTCCAAACATGGATGGGGCAGGAAAACCACGGCCTCCACATGACCACATCAGCTGAACTGCCCTGAAGGTCCGTCGCATGCTTCTGCGCATCCACATCGACGCTCTTTCCAGCGCCTAGAGAGAATCATCTTGGTACCGATCTTCTCCGCCCTATTTCAGCCACAGCCGTTACTGCATTCAGAAGAGTTGGTGGCTTCACTGGGAGCCATGGGAGTGGATGTATAATTTTGTAATCGGGCGCATGCTATTTGTTTGATAAAATGTCTAAATGCTCGAGCACCATTCAGGATAGTTTTCTTCATGCAATTGTGTAATGGAGTTCTTCACTTCCGCCTCATCTTTCTCGCTGCCATAACAAGTAAGCGTTACTCAAAATCAGTTCCTCAATCTTGACAGATGTACACGTATGGATTTTTCTTTGCCTTTGTCATTGTTGTTGATCCATCATTTTAGTTTTTGGATGCACACTTAATTGCATGTCTCTCTTGCAGGGATAATGTGTGACGAAGCAGCATCACCCAAATGAATGTTCTACAAGAGTGCAAGAGTCACATGTCTGCTTCGTGTTCCTAGCTTAACAGTGTTTGCTGCATAGGGCCCAAGGTTTTCAGATGTTTTAGGTACACTGAACATTCTAAAGTTTTTTCCGTTAATTTGATAATTTCCAGCAACCTATGTAATGAAACTATTAGTACTAGCGGTTCATCATTGTCCTTTCTTTTATTCTTTTCTCATTTATATCTTCTAAAACTCTCCTGTCCTACACTGCAGATTTAAAATATTTATCAAAATACATACCAACTGAAGCTACGATGCTGCTTTTAAAGCCATAAAGTTTAACTTTAAGATTCAAGTACTCACTTTCTAGGATGTATGTAGGATTGTATCCAAAATTAATGTGTTATAAAATCCAAGGATTCATATAATATTGTAGACATGGGTAAATATATTTTTACGAGTTCCCGCCGCAACGCGCGGGATATCCTTCTAGTTAGATTACAAGAACATGGTAATTTCCGGACAAGGCATGGCACCTGACCCGATGTTTTCCGGCTCCCACAAATTTGATATGGTCCGTACTGGTTGAAACTTAAAAAATATCACCGAGATGAAAATTTCCGCACATCCCACATGAAAAGGTCAAGACGGAAATATCTAAAGCATTGCAGCCAACAAAAACAGAATGCATCCCTATGTTTGACAAGGGAAACAATTGCTTGCAATGCAGCAGAAAATCTGGCTAACTTGTGCAATGTAGTAGAGAATCCAGCGAACTTGTGCAAGACGAAGTAAAATGTAATGTCATGGTTTTTGCTTAAGAAACTGCATCATGCCCGGTAAACTCTATCCTCTTGCATGACTGATCTTTCTACTTGTAGTAAATTGGCTTACCAGAACTTCTCAAGATGAGGAAATGCTTTTTCCTCTTCCTCAATGAAGCTGAAGCATTATCCCCGTACATAAAGGAGCACATTCAGAATTGGCACATAACAATAACTCCAGGAGTAGCAGCTACGGTGCACACAAACTTCACTTGAATCATTGAATGCCACCAGGATACCAGTAGGCATGAAAATTATGACTATGCATCAGTACCAAAGATACACGCTACTGGATAATCTCACAATGTGAGCGAGCAGCCAGCTATACGAATGGAGAATGTGTTAAGCAAAAAGACAGATAACATTACAACAATGGTGTGTCTGAAGTGTAACAGAAGAGAGAGCTCAGTCCTTGGGCCGGGAGCGTGGGGCGGAGTGGTTGCGTCGTCCTCCACGATACTGCCAGTCGCACTGGAGGCGAGGCAGCTGTTTTACTCGCCGACTTAGCAGCTGCTGCTGGGGCTGGGCGGGCCAGCATCCCCGTACCAGTCCTCCGTGAGCCCCTCCGTCTCCTCCTTCCATGCGGCAGCCGTGCTGCTCTAGCCCCTCGACAGGTCCATGGCGCCGTTCTCGTCGATCTGGGCGGGCGGGTCGACGGCTAAGGCCGGGGGGCGGTCGGCGGCGGCGCGGCCAACTACGTGGACGTGAAATCAGATGGGGACGCAATTGACTGGCATATGGCAGCGCGCATGATGGCAAGGCCGTGAGATCCTAGAGGGCACTGTGTGAAGGCTTCCGCGGCGGCGATGGGCGCGGTGAAGAAAGGCTTATGCGGCGGCGCAGGGAACCCTAATTCACCCACGGTTGCTCTGCGAGAAGAGAACAACAACGGGGAAAATCTGACTGAGGTGGGATGGCCTGTGCTGGGCTGGGCCAAGCGATCATCCGGGATGGGCTGAGCACGAATCGGCAATCAAGGGAACGACGTGCGGGCAGACGATGCGAGGGGAGGGATGGTTCGCTCGGTTACACGAATGACCAACTCCATTTAATAGTAAAGATAACTAGCAAAATGCCCGTGCGTTGCAACGGGCTTAAAATACATCAAACATATTAGGTTTGAAGTAAAATCTGATTTTGTTCTACCTTCGTTTTAGAATTATGTTGGCTTTCTCCCAGATTTCAATTCTCTTACACGTCCCATTATATAACAATCCTTGCAAAGGTAAAACAAATATGCACAACTTACTTTCTAATCTTCTTTGAATATACATCATGGGGTATCCAAAATCAGCTTAAGATATAGTTCATGGCCTCTTCTTCTCGAAATCTACACACTTAAATTCTTGAACATGAAAATAATAAAGAAACCATGACTCATTTGCATCATCTACATACATGGTGTATCACCTAATAACATAAGAATTTACAAATATCACTTTTATGTTTATTTTATTATATCTTCTTTTGTTGACTGGGTTGGGATGTGTCAAAACTGCCCCAAAATCACAATAAAGAAACTGCTTTTAGGCAGGTGAGCTTCACAGTTTTGGCACTTGAAACCCCAACAATTGTGGTACAATATTATTTTCTTAGAGGCTAAACTTAGACATTTTCCAATAGTTAAGTTTCCCAAATATGATTTTCCTGACAATTAAAAAAATCATCTTTTCTTTATAGAAAATGAAATGCCACCTTGGTGGCATACAGCAAAGCAATCTTTAACTGTATAACTATGAAAAATTGAGAATATACCAAAACTGCGAAACACGGAGCACTGAACCCACATCCAAATTCTCCAAAAATAAAAAATCTCCGTACTTGCTTTCTCGCATATACTGTGGTCATTGTTGAGTCTCCTGCTGCCCTGTGATGTCAATAAAAGAAATACCAGCATGGTTTCTTATAGGATGGCAATGCAGGCTGGGCGAGGTGAATGGACTGTGGAACAACACATCACCACTCCAGGCAAGAGAACGGCGACAATGCCAGCACTTGTGGACGATGACAACCTACACGATCACCTGCTGCCCCACGATCAACTCCAGAATCTTGCGTGCCAACATCATGCCCATGAAGGCCTTGGCGCCAATGGTAGTGCCGGCCTCACTTTCATGCTGATCTTGGCAGCACCATCGCAGATACAATGGTGTCGAAAGAGGTAATGAGGTACTTGATAATCTGCATAAGGTATGTTTACAGTACGAGACAAAAAGGGGCAGCCCTGGTGCAGTAGCTCCCGCTTGCGCAGGGTCCGGGGAAGGGTCCGACCATTTTGGGTCTTTAGTACGCAGCCTTTCCCTGCATTTCTGCAAAAGGCTGTTTCCAGGACTTGGACCCGTGACCTCATGGTCACAAGGCAGCAGTTGTTTACAGTACGAGACAGAGAAGGAAAATTTTCTTGTTCGAAGAAAACTGGACCTTGCACACCTAACAATTCAATGATATGCATCAAGAAGGGTCACATACAAAAACAGGAAGCAAAACTTGGCTGAATAGTAACATCTACAGAAAGGAAAGTTGTAGATCTGAAAAGTGTGGGCTTAAACATTCTCTAGACTGAAGCAGTAGTGGACTGGTGTTTGCCTCAAATTATTGGAAAATGGTCTCTCTCGAGACAGGCTTTCGCCCCGCTTTATAAATAAAGCAACATGCCAAGCAAGTCCATACACAGTCAACAAGCAGAAACAGAGGCTAGGAAAGAAGAGCTGGGGCAGCAGCACAAGTAAGCCCAAACAGTAAAAGTAGCACTAGGGGCAGGGAGTGGAGAGAACAAGGGGGGGGGGGGGGGGGGGCAGGGAGAGGGTACATCAGAGAGAACAAAAAAACCCCGGCCAGTCGGCGCTAGCTGCTAGATGTAGAGGAGAGACGTCGCGCGGCATCCATAAGTCTGTCAAGCATGACATCTAGCTACCCCCTGTCGCGCTGCCTAGCAAGCGGGTGCCACTGCTGCAAGAAAGCCAGGAATTTAAATATGGAGTCAGAAGCACGTCGAAGAAATGGTCTCATGATTGGAGCTTTGATGTTTCAGTATTGTGTATCATCTTCTACCAAAAACTTGGGATCATGTGTTGTGCGTGCTTATCCAGCTAAGAAAAGGAAATAAAAAGGCCAAACCCGTAAGTGTACTGATGATGAAGCTTCTTATGCTAACTGTTGATTCTGATTGTTGTAACAACGATACGGGGAAGATCTCATCCCGTGGTAACAGTCAAACTTGGAATCTCAAGCAATTTCAACTCACCAACAACGATTATAGTACTATCACCTCCAAAGTACCATCTCAAATCAAATCAAACAGCAGCATCCGTATCAATCTAGGAAGGACATGAAAACTGCAGGAAAATAGGGGATGGAACGTGCGGGACTCAACTTCTGTGCTTCATGGACGGCGGCGTCGGCTGGTTGTCAGGAACGGCGGCCAACCGGGGCAGTGCGTTATGGGTAGAAGGGGTGGGCGGCGGGGGCGGTGCGTGCCGTGGAGTTCGCCGGCGGCAGGGCAGGGGCGTGCTGGATCGGGAACCACACCTCCACCACCGATTCCAGCCGCCACGCCGCCCGATCCCCTCCAGCCGCCGCCGGGATCGCGCTCTCCTCCCCGACTTTTCGCCTCCAGCCGCCGCCGGGATCGTGCTCTCCTCCCCGACTTCGCGTCCACCCGAGCAAAAAACCTGGACGGCGTGAGCCTCCTCTCTCCCCTCAGACTCGCTCGAGACGCCGCCGCCTTCTCCTATCGAGAGAGAGCTGAGAGACGATGGTTTTGTGACTGGATAGGGTTGAGGGGCTAAAATGCAAAACTGTCGATTTTGTGGACTGCAGGTTGATTCCCTGCTTTGTGAGGGGGCAAATTGTAAAATCGTCGCCACGTACGTACGTCGTACGTCCACTAAGGATATTATATGGTAGAGATTATTGCTTTTTTTTTTGAAAAGGAGAGACTGCGTATATTCAGATCACAGCAGTACAAAGTACAAACACACACAAACACAGCTCCTTACACCCATACACGAACCAAGCACAACAACAGTGATCAACACCGCTGGACCACCACAAAGCCTGCCGCCCCTTGTCGCCGATGAAGCCACCAGAGAAGGAGCCAGGCCACCAAACACACTGGAAGAGAGAAGACCCCAGCTCTTGACGAAGGCCGCAAGATCCGCCTGCCGCGCAGCGACGAGACCTGGGACGATGAACAAACACGGCCAGGCCGTCCCCTCCTCCAAATCCAACGCCGACCGCCACCGAGATGGCCCAGCCGCGCCAGAACCTCCACCCGCTAACCACGAACAACCCTGCGCCGGATCCGAGTACAAGCCAACGAAGCCTCCACCGTCCTCCAGGCGGCGCCAGAAGCACACTCCACCGAGCAAGCTTCCACCTCCTCTTCCCCCCTCGGCACCACGGCCGGCCGGAGACAGAAGAGAACAAGGCCTCCCAGAACGGTAGCTCGCCACAGCCTCAGAGCACTCCCCACCAACGCGAACATCCACAACCACTACTCCCCTCGCCCCCACGGCCGGTCGGAGAAGTCGAAGCAGAGCCACACCACACCCAAAATTCCTGTACACGCAGTAGCACCACCCGACGACCACCGCCGGACCGCCGCCACCACATCCCCAGCACCTCCAGAGCAAAACCAGGAGAAGCCTTGCGCCGACGAAGAAGAGAGCCGGGGACAAAAGCTCCCACAGCCGGCCGTCGTCTCCGCACCGACGGCCACACCAGGAGCACCAAGCCTCCACTACCTCCTCGGCGTCGCCGCCGGAACGGGGAAGGGAGGGGGAGGAATTATTCCCATGGAGCAACGCCATCGCCACCGTTCTCGAGGCCGCCGCCAGGAGACAGAACCCTAGCCTAAACAAGAACCTAACTACACACACAATGACCTCCAGAGATCCCCTCCACCTCCCGGCTCCAAGACGGTGGCCGGAGACGGAGGGGAGCAACGGATTCGCCGGCGAGACTCGAAGCTTCCAGACGCCTCTCCTTCCGCCCCTCCCTACTGAAGCGAAAGGATAAGTAGGCGGAGGGGAACAACAGGACCCTTAGATAATTATTGCTTGCATAGACACTGAAATACTATTATATTGATGTAATTTGGTTTTGAAAATATGATAATCTAAATAGTACCCAAGTCATGAATGGCTTATAGACAACGCACAATGTTTACTACGCGTTTGCTTCTAATATGTCTAAAATAGTATAAATACATATGAATAAAAGTTTCCACGATACAAAATGCAACTATGCCATTTATACAGCTCAATTAGTACACTTCAGAAGTATTTACATATTTAATTTCGTGCACTATATTTTTATTTCGTTAATGATAACAAGCACATTGCAAAAGAATCCACACCTATTTATATTCACTGATGATAAATGTAAACAATGTTGTTTCGATATCAAGTACAAAATATGCACACTTTGTTATATTTTACTGGCTAGACTATTTTGACCATGGAAAAGGAGAAAATAATAATGTCATTTGTTCAGTTTACTCTGACGCTTTTTAGAAATATGTTTAATTAATCTACAAACCGCTCTTGAGATATTTGTTAGATTTCATCATACCATAAATACATATAAACTAGCTGAGTGGCCCGCGCAATTGCGCGGCTAGATGAACTCTTTGTGAGTAAGTTCGTTGTTTAGGCTTGAAAGTTCTATTATGCTGATGTCAACTCTACCCTTCAATTTTTTCCTCCAGCTGAAGCAATTGCTTGTGACTCCTCACTCTTGAATGATTTAGGCATCAATAGTAATTATTAAAGATGAGTGATGTACTGGATATAATAGCGACATATAGTACCTATTATGCTCGTTGACCTATCATGTGAACTATAATACCCCTCTAGTAGATTCATCTAATTTATATTATTACCGAGATAGACTGGAAATGAAGCAATATATAACGTGTTAGTGGCCTGGCCCTATTCTGACTTTGACTCTGTTACGATGTATCTACTATTTTAGGCCAACATAAAAAGGCAAGAAATAAAGCTGCCTGACATCCAGTTGATATTAATACCGGAATTGTGTTGTCATGTATTCGACAACCATTATCATAAAGGTTTCTATGCCTAAAAAATAATGAAAAAATGGAATATATTTAAGAAAAGGCTGTAATGTTTTAGATACCTTGAGGATGTAGGCTTTGTTTTCAGCATAGATAGCAAGTAGAAGTAGCAGCAGTTATGTGTTCTCATGCTATAAATATTTGTAATTGTTGCCAATCAGCTATCGGCAAGGAATGGATTTTTGTCCATATCATATGAAGCAGAATATGATTGTATGAAATTTAATGGCGTCGGAGTGATTATGATGTGAACATGTAACACGTACACTGATAACTGCTCAACGTACAGCACTCTTCTCGATGAAGATTAAAAGCAGACGGGCGGTCTGAACTGAAAAAAAAAAAACGTACAGCACTCTTGCTAGTTTTACACACCAGGAAAAGTACAATGTAGAAAGCCGACATAGATAAATACAAAAAAGTCTTTGCCTCTATTAATCTATAGAGTTCCATAAGGAGATACAATATATGTAATCTTTCCTATTCTTCTGATTAACTGGGAACCATAATATATGACAGTTTCTTGTGCATAAATTTTGCATTGATACTGATAGATTGTGCCACTTACTTCGGAGTTCAAAAGCTATGTAAGAACCCATATTTTACACTTAGGCTTCACTCAACTACAGAAAGAGTGCACTTATTGGTTAAAAAAATACAGTCACATCTTCGACAAAGTAAGTTCTATTTTATTGGTGTGGTGTCCATCTGTTGCATTTATGCAGAGCTCTTACCGAAGGTACCTCGAATCCATCCTTGCATCATGCTTGCATACAGTGCACTACCAATTCCTGAGCTAACATGGATATGGTGGTTGTTCTAGGCTAACATTGGTGGTGCACGTCTAGCTACTCGTATTTGGTGCAGCATTACTCATGGTCATACATGGCTCAAGCAAGGTCGTAATCTAATGCAACCGTCCGCTAAAATTTCATCGATTCAGATGGCATGTAAATGTGTTGCGGGCCATTAGATCCTGACCACAATCTATATTTATGTACATTAGCTAGTGCCGGATGTGCCGGTGTGAGGCATTGTCTTTCTTGAGGCTAGCTGAGCTTGCTTCTGAGAGCCAGACATGGCAAGAAAATACTACTTCCGCATTGCATGCACCATGCCACCACGTAGAGGTCGTCCAACGTCCAAGGCGATTCTACTCCGTTCGTTGCCTGAGATTTTACAATTTGCCACACTTTTCTTTTCACTTTTGTTATTTGTCACACCATATCTCTAACATGTGGTTGTCAATGTGGCAAATAATATAAATGATTTCAAAAAGTGTGGCAAATAGTAAAATATCATGCTCGCCACTATGAATTTCCCTTCCCGAGGGTCCGAGACATCAATGAGATACCACTCTAGAGGTTTTTGGATTCTAATATTGTGACATATCCGGGGCTAAGGGACAATCTCAAGTATACAGTTTCTATGGGGCGTAGGCCTCCTAAAGTAAGGGAGGCGTCTCCAAAAAGCCCTACCAATATCTTTATTGTAGGATTTTGTTTTGCGATTTCATAGTATTCTTAGGTACCAATTATTGAATATATAACTAAGATGAAATAAAATACAAAAGACTTTTAATAATATAAGAAGTCTAACCGGCACTGGTTTAGGTTGAGTACTACTGAGCCACATCTGATTTCTTTGCTTCATCGTTGAGGGACACGAAAGTATTGCACAAAATCATAAATATCTGTACATAACCTATAAAGAAACCGAACCCAATCAGTCCATGATGGCTTACAGGGAGAAACACATGAATAGAAAGTACTGGAAAATAATAAATTACGTTGTATCATTGTCTAGGCCTTTCGGTTATATGGTCACGTTCATGAGCATCTGACGCTCGAAAAAACAAAGCCGAAAAATTAATCAAATCATGATGGACATGTTAGTAAATAATCAACAAATAAAATGAAAAATCAAGAAAGCACTTGCTTGGTTGCCGTTCATGTTTAAACTCCTTCGTTTCTCAGCATCCGAGCCATGCAGAAGTATGGATCAACAATATTAATGGTTGTTTGCCTGCAGCTACATGGAGAGGGTCACGGTATCGCATGAGGAACTACACGTCCGGCAAGGTGACATCAAGAGGTCCATGTCGTCAACGTATATCGAGCGATGCCTCCATGACCATGGAGCTGATCAAGAACGCCAGCGGACTAATTCAGTTCATATGCATATAAATACTACTGTAGCTGCTTTAATCTTATACAATCAAAATTTGTATGTACGTTAAAAATAGAGAAACAGTAAATAGATCAGATGATTACATACCTCAACATAGCCTGATTTCCATGTCACTTGAAGTCGACTAAGGCATATAATGCCCTGGCTGAGGCGTCGCATGCATGAGGAACTATAGGTCCGGCAACGCGACATCGACCAGATCTCTGTCCATGGACGCGTATCACACGATGCCTCCACAACCATGATGTCGAGAACGCCAGCGTCCAAAGCTTGACGTGGCAACTTCGACGACATCCGTCTATCGTGGACGCCGGTTTTGGCAATTCTGTGCGGGTCGCCAGGTCCAAGCCTCAATGTGATCTGATCTCGGCAGTGACAACGGTGTCGGGCGCCGCTGTCTACTCAATTATCAGCGCTGGCTGCCAGGGAAAAACATATCCTTATATATAGGTAGGATTAAAAAGTTCTTGTATGGAGATCATTCTTGAAGTCGTGGATTGCACATACTTTTAATGGAGCTAGTTTGAGTTTAGGGTTTTGTGGGGTCTAAGCCTCCACATGATCATTATATATAGACAGAATACAAATACACGTACGCATACGTACGGGATACAAATTATGTACATGACCGAATCTAACACTCCCCCTCAATTTAAACTTCTACACACAAGGTTTAGATTGGTCTTAAATCGGTCTAGCATCTGTCTAGTAGCTGGCTTGGTAAAAACATCAGCCAGTTGATCATTGGTGGAGATAAACCGAACCTCCAGAGCACCTGCAGCAACTCGTTCCCTCACAAAGTGGAAGTCTATCTCTATGTGTTTCGTACGAGCATGAAACACAGGATTTGCTGTCAGGTACGTAGCCCCTAGATTATCACACCACAGTATGGGTGCACGCTGCTGTCTGACACCGAGCTCCTTGAGTAGTGACTCTACCCACATAGCCTCAGCAACGCCATTTGCCAGTGCTTTATACTCTGCCTCCGTGCTTGATCTGGAGACAGTAGGCTGTTTCTTCGAACTCCAACATACAAGGTTCGAACCAACAAAAACAGCAAAGCCACCTGTGGATCGTCGATCATCGACACAGCCGGCCCAGTCAGCGTCAGTGAACACACTGATACCGGTAGAGGAAGAGCGGCGAATCTGCAGCCCGGTCTCCATTGTGCCCTTCACATATCGCAATATCCGCTTGACCGCCTCCCAATGAGTGTTAGTCGGCTGTGAGAGGAATTGACACACCTTATTAACAGCAAACGAGATGTCAGGACGTGTGAGGGTCAAGTACTGCAAACCACCCACCACACTGCGGTACCGGAAGGAATCATCAGCACCTAGGGGGGTTCCAGACTCTCGTGCCAGCGACTTAGTAGGATCAAGTGGAGTAGAAGTGGACGAGCAGTTCTCCATGTTGACACGATGAAGAAGATCAAGCACATACTTGCGCTGTGTCAATGTCATGCCCCCAGAATGATAGGTCGCTTCTAGTCCAAGAAAGTACTCCAACGTACCGAGGTCCTTAATGGGAAACTGTGCAGCCAGAGATCCTACGAGCCGATCAACCACCTCAGGTGTAGAACCAGCGATAACAATGTCATCAACATAGACGAGCATGAAGATCTGGACACCATCCCGAGAGAAAATGAGCAAGGACGTGTCGGCCTTGGAGGAGACAAAGCCAAGCTCAAGCAAGAAGGAACTCAACCTAGCATACCAGGCCCGTGGTGACTGCTTCAGGCCGTATATAGATCGCTGAAGTTTGCACACATGAGAGGGAAAACGAGCATCCTCGAATCCAGGGGGCTGCTGCATGTAAACATCCTCAGATAGAAAACCATGCAGAAAAGCATTACTGACATCCACCTGTCGAAGATCCCATCCTCGAGACACTGCTAAGGAGAGCACCAGGCGGACAGTGGCCGGTTTGACAACCGGGCTAAAAGTATCACCATAGTCGATACCATGCTGTTGTGTGAAGCCACGAGCAACCAGCCGAGCTTTGTGTTTGTCGATGGAGCCATCTGGTCGGTGTTTGGTCTTGAAAATCCATTTGCTGCCAACCACATTGACTCCCGGAGGTCTCGGAACAAGAACCCAAGTCTGCGTGTGACATAGTGCTGCATACTCCGCGGACATGGCAGCTTGCCACTCTGGTTCACGAAGAGCATCCCGATGGGACACAGGAGCAGCGAAGAAGGCACGACGACGAGGGTCGTAGCGCACCGTGCCATCTGTGACCTGCTTGGCACGGGGATTGACCCGCCGGACCATCGGGTGACCAGGGGGTGCAGCGGTCGCAGCTGGTGCAACGGTCGCATCTGGCGACGGCGACTCTGGGGGCGATGAAGGCCCAGCGGAGGGCGACGCGGCTGGGAATGACCCAGCAATAGGTGTCGCGGGCTGGGCCGAGCTGTGCGGCACACAGCGAGGCGTCGTGCAGGGCGACGAAGGCCCAGCGGAGGCGTCGCGGGCTGAGCCGGGCTGTGCGGCACACAGCTAGGCGTCGCGCAGGTGCGCGAGTTGGCGTCAGCGTTGAATGGGCTAGAAGCCGAGGACGAGGCGAGCGACACGGGCTCTCCCGTGGAGGCCTCGCACGGATCGAGGCCATGCTGGCCATGCATGTCGATCACCGGCTGGGGTGTGACGTCGATCACGGGATCCTGCGCAGGAAAAACAGCTCCCGTAGGAGGATTAGTAGCCAAGTGCGATAAGTCATAATTCCGCATGTGATCATTCAAAACCGGTTCGGTGGATGGATAGGAGACCAAAGGGTCTAAAGTGGACACATCGACCGTGACGCCTGGTGTAGCATAGGGAAACACTTTCTCGTCAAACACAACATCACGTGACACATAAATGCGACCCGTGGAGCGATCCAAACATTTGTACCCTTTGTGCATGGTACTGTAGCCAAGGAACACACACATCTTAGAACGGAAATCTAGTTTGTGTGAGTTATATTTACGAAGACTAGGCCAACAGGCACACCCGAAGGTGCGAAGAAATGAATAGTTTGGTTGAATTTTAAGAAGACGAAAGAGAGGAGTTTCCTGGCGAAGAACCGGTGTAGGCATGCGATTAATGAGATAACACGCGGTCAAAAAGGCTTCATCCCAAAAACGCAATGGGAGGGATGCATGAGCAAGTAGAGCGAGGCCGGTCTCTACAAGATGACGGTGTTTGCGCTCGGCTATACTGTTTTGCTGGGAGGTGTGAGGGCACGAGACACGATGAACTATGCCGGTGCGCTGAAAATATCGGTTCAGCCTATGATACTCACCCCCCAATCAGATTGAACTGCCTTGATCTTGCAGTCAAGAAGGCGCTCAACATGCGCCTGAAAGGCATAGAAAACTTCCTCAACGTCGGACTTGTGCTTAAGTAAATAGATCCAAGAATAACGAGAGAAATCATCAACAAAACTGACATAGTACTTGAAACCACCAGAGGAACCAAGAGCTGGGCCCCAAACATCAGAATGAATTAATTCAAGAGGCATAGTGGAAACACGACTAGAGGCGGAATAAGACAGTTGATGACTCTTAGCACACTGACATGCATCACAAACCGATGCAGAATTACTCGACGAAAGACACGGAAGCTCATGCTTTTTAACAATGTTTTGAACTACAGTAGCTGATGGGTGACCTAGACGTTGATGCCACTGCGACGAAGACACTCGGACACTAGAGGAGGCATGACTCGGCGAAGATGACACGTGGCTAAACGGGATGGGGTAGAGCCCACCAGAGCTTCTACCGCTGAGCAGGATGCGCTTCGTGGCCTTGTCCTTAACACAGAAAAAATGACGGTGAAATTCAACAAACACGTCATTATTAGAAACAAGGCGATAAACGGAAAGAAGATGTTTGCTAATATGCGGGACATGCAGGATATTGTTCAATTTAAGAGAAGAACCGGCTAGGGTGGAATGACCAACATGCGAAATAGACAAACCTGCGCCGTTGGCCACCTGAAATTGATCCTTCCCGCCATAGCGCTCGTGGATCTGAAGGCGTTCCAGCTCGCTCGTCAGGTGATTGGTGGCGCCAGTGTCCATATGCCAGTGCTCGTGGACACCATTACCCCCTGAGTTTGTTGAAGCAGCGTTGCCCGACCGAGGGCCTCGTGCGTTGTACTCCTGCTGCAGGAAGTACCTCTTGCACTGATCAGCCTCGTGCCCCCAGTTCTTGCACAGCTGACACTTTGGGCGCTGGCGCTTGCCGCTGCGGCCGTTGCCGCCGGAGTTGTAGTTGGCGGGGGGGGGGGGCGACTGTTGCCCTGGCCGCCCTGTCCACCATACAGAGCAGAGGGGGCGCGGTCCTGACCTCCGTACCCTTGCTGCTGCTGGCCGCCCTGTGCAGGGCGCGCTTCACCGGAACGACCACCGAACGGATCGGTAGTGCCGAACTGGCCTGGCCGCATCGCGGCGTTGGCCGACGAGGTCCAGCTCGCGTCGGTCTGGGTCTGCCCCGCCATGAGTGACTCGTAGGAGAGTACGAGGGAGTAGAACTCGGCAAGGGGCATGGCGGCGTTGTTGACACCGAGAGCAGCGGCGACGGGATTGAATTCCGGGCCGAGGCCGGTGAGCATCTGATCGACGAGTTCGTCGTCGGAGAGAGGGGAGCCAGCTGCAGACATCATGTCCGCGAGCTCCTTGATCTTGTCCATGTACGAGCTGGCCGATGCGTCGTTCTTCCTCAGCGACTGAAGCTGCCGCCGGACGTGACGAACGTTGGCGCGGTTCTGCGCTCCGTACATGGTGTGGACTGCCCTCCATACACCAGCTGCCGTCTGGTGGCGAGTAAGCTGGGCGGCGATCGAGGGCTCCATTGCCCCAAGGAGAAGGCCGAGGACGCGCTGGTCCTGAGTCCACCAAGCGGTGTAGGCCGGGTTGGGGACGATCCTAGCAGCATCGCCCTAGCCCTCGGTGAGGGTCCGCGGTGGTGCAGCCACCGTGCCGTCGAGATAGCCATGAAGACCAGCTCCCGCGAAGTTCGGGAGGATGAGAGCACGCCATAGGATGAAGTTGGTGCGATCCAGGCGGACGGTCGGTGCAGGGACGGCCATGGTGGGCATCGCGGGGAAGATTGCGCCCACGGAAGAAGAGAGCTGCAGCGCGCCATTGTTTGGGAACGCCATGGCGCGTGCGGTAGGACGAAACCTCGCGGCTGCGGCGGCGTCGGGGCAAAAAACCCTAGCGGCGGCTTGAGAGAGAGAGGATGGCGGCGGCGGAAGGGGAGAGGAGAGGTGCGGCTCTGATACCAAGTTTGAGTTTAGGGTTTTGTGGGGTCTAAGCCTCCACATGATCATTATATATAGACAGAATACAAATACACGTACGCATACGTACGGGATACAAATTATGTACATGACCGAATCTAACAGAGCTCCTCTTCCAAAAGTATTTCGATCATTCTTGCTTGTGACATATGAATAGTGACGTGTGCTCGAATGATAGCCCTACTCTAAGTGCAGATATATACTTGCGTCTCAATAAATCATGAGATCTCGAAGAAAAATCATGCCATGGCAAACAATGTATTCATAACGCTCATTCTGTGTTCTAATTTGAGAGAGAAACATCCTTCCAGAACATTTAACATGCGTTCTCAGAACAATTTAGCAAAAGTGTACATGTAGTCTCCATTTTCTTCAGCTTCCGTCAATGAAATCAGACTCATTCTCTGCTTTTGATAACCAAAGAACCTTCCCTGCTAAAAGTATTTAACTATTTAATACTTTTTTTGTTTGAGGACCCGAATATACAGCTATAACTGTGCTTTGCAAGCTGGCTTGAGAGGAACTGCTACACGTAACCGGAGGCTTCTTTGCAGAACTCTCATATTGGATCTATGCGTTATATGTTTAAAATTAGACATCCTTGGTACTGATAAAATTATACATGATTAAATTCAAGGAATCTTTATCTGCTAGAAACATAATTGATCGGCAATGGATTCAAACTTTTGATGTATAGGCCAGCATCATCGTATATGTAGTAGCAGATATGCACATGTTGTTACCGAGCAACCAATTAAGATAAATTCAATCTTCCAAATAAAATCAAGATAAGTTTGCTGAACTATCGCGTGTACTATTATTGTAATCAGAGGTAAACTTGAAGAAAACTGAAAACCTGAATAAAAGTAAGAGAAAATATGCATGGTGATTACAGAGATACTAACCAATTTAAATCCAATTGATTCTCTACATATATCTTCCCTGCTTAGAGGTAATTTATCTCAATGGCATCAGGAAACCATCGATGCTTCACTGCAAAAGAAAGAGGTCAGGGGGATGAAAAGTGATCGCACTACTGAACATCATGTGCGCTCTAATCCTCGAAAAAGAAAAGGCAATCTTACCTGCGCTGGTGATTCATAGACCTGTACAACCTGACGATCGGTCGTGGAATCAAGCTGGTCGAAGGCGAGGAAACGCTGCTCACTGAAGAAGCACCTGCCCGGCCACCTGTGATGTCCCTCGGTGGATCGCTGGCGAACCACCCGCCTGGACGCCGTGCATGGTGTCCCTTAAAGACCACGGCCGCTTGTTGGCTAGAGAGACGGGGTAGAGATACAAAACGGGGCAGACCTGCGACTACGTACTATCAAGGAACTGCAGGGAAATTGAGACAAAATCTACTCGTGGTGGCGATGGCACTGATCCTGCAAGGAAGAATCGCCAGTTCGTGATGCAGCGATTAATTGCTAGTCGTAGTACTTGTTTTTAAGATTGCAAGCCTCGTACTTGAATAGGAAACCTAGAAAAGAGTCCACGTATAATCCAACATAGTTAGGCAGGGTGCGTTTCGGTGGGATGAGGGTGAATCTAAGCCATTAAAATATGTTAACTTTAGAGCGGTAAATCTTCACCGTTAATTGTTTGTTGTTTTAATTATATAATAGATTATATAGATTATGCATTATAGGAAAAACTGTTCTAGAACAAACTACTGTTACAAAATATAGTTTACTTACACCAAATAGTATTTAGTAACATTGTGAGCTATGTGGTTATAATATGCCAACAAATATAAACTTATACTTGTAATATTGTAACATCCTAAAAATAAGATAAGTATAAAAATTTAGTTATAAAAAACCAAGACATAAATAGCCAGATCTACGATGAATCAAGAGACAAATGAGGGAAACACGTTTGAGACTTACATCAACGTCGATACAAAGAATTCCACCGAGAGCACGAGTAAATGGAACTTGGTTATTAACTCGTGGGATAGTAGGTTAGATGAAATATCTTGCCACTGATTGGTGTAGGAAAAACGCAGGACGAGCACCAGAATTATGAGGGACAATAGGCGGAGCGAAGGTGGAGATGAGAGAGAATGAGTATCAGCGGTACTTTGTCCGACGGATTGATTTCAAGGTCGTACATATATCGGACAAAATTTGTAAGACATGTAGCATTGCTCTAATAACTTTTGCCGCGTTTTTACCTATGAGTTGTGATATTCTGACATGTTAAACATGTAGCAAAATATAAGATTGGCTCAATGAATAGTCCTGGTACATATCCAATGTGGCACATAGAGGAGCCACGTAGAAGTTTAAAAATAGGGTAAACTTTTTCACAAAGGACAACTACGAGGCAAAAAGTGAAACAAACTCTAAGCATTTAAATATAGTTATGTTAACACGTAAAGAAAAAACTCAAACCTTATATGAATACTACCAAATGACATATCACATTGAAGCAGCATCATGTAAAGTACCTTCAAATTGACCATTTATACTAAATGTAACAGACATTGGCTAATTTCGAAGGCGGTAGAGGTGGTAGGAAGAGGATTACTAATAAATTGAGAATTCATGGTTAATATTTTGTTGAGAATTAGGGAAATTGGCAAAGTTACACAACTTGATGTTGGTAGAACTAGAAAAAATGTCTGTGCGTTGCAACGGCTATAGAAGAAATCAGTAGATGGACATAACTTCAAAAAACAACATGCGTAGCAACGGGGCACACTTGCACCACCAGTAACGGCCACGCCAGCCAGGGGCATCTCTTCTCACAACGATTCCCGCAGCCGGAGGAGGACTAGGAGTATAGTTGATTCCGTACGGAAGTAGATGGTGCTAGGAGGTGGCAACGACGCCTCGGAAGTCACACCCCTAGATGCGCACTCTCACTCCACACAAAACGGAAAATTAGATAAATTTGCTACGGCAGGTGCGATAGTTTTTGCTGGACCGGGTCAAGGGTTCATTTAGGTGCTTAATATTTTTTGAATGGTTGATGGTAAATATTAGTATTTGAATCTCCATCAGTTACCTCCAAATTGATCATTTATACTAAATTTAATATGTATTGGCTAATTTCAAAGGCAATTGAGGTGGTAGGAAGATGATTATTTAAACAGAGAACTCTTTTTTTTTTTTGAGAATTAGGAAGATTGGTAAAGTTACACAACCTGGTATTAGTTGAATTAGTACATTGCAATGAGAAAAATAGAATCTAATTTAGGCGTGTTTTCATATAAGAAAAGTAAATACAAACTAAAAATCATATACTTTCAGATAACGTTAGCAAATCTAAGAGAAGTAACTACATATAGTAACTAGTAAGTGTTGAGAACAACAACCAACAACTGTTTGATAGCTGCAATATTTTTGTTTACGTGAGTAATTCATTGGACGACCCCAAAGTACAAGGGTTTGTAGTAAGTACATTATTGGAGCGATATTTACTGGAATGAGTGTACATATTCTAAAATTGTTCTGGATTTTTGCTTGTTAAGCTACCTAAGATTGAGTGAACTAATTGTCGTATGAAAGAGTTTTGTCTTATGAAAGAGTTAGGCCAGGTCATGGATGTACATTACATTTGTACACCCTTGTTTAGTTGTGGCTTCGCCCCTGAGTAAGCAGCAAACGTTTTCCTGCAGTTGAGAAGTATGAGCACAAGATTGTCTTCTCTATTCGTCAATCAATTTGCAAAAGATATAGAAAAGCAATCTTGTGGCCAACGTATCCGGTATAGTTGTGAATTACATTGGGCGTTTAGTTTGAAAAGATATATTAAATTAAAATGGTAAGTACTTTGTATTTTATAAATAATTAATACTCATCATAATTTTATTTTATGAGTAATTGAAAAATAAAAGTGGAAGCAAAGTGAATTGAAGTGTTTTCGCATGGAGCAAATTGGACTAGGGTTCATGGGTTCTTTGCATCATCCAAACTTCACAAAGTTTTACGAAGAAAATGCACAACTTGGAAGTCTCTAGGCGGCCCTAGCCACTTTAGGCTTTTCCAACAAACACAATAGTCACAAACAACGTGATGGTACTCCTGAAACAGGCTTTCGCTCTGCTTTATAAATAAAGTCACAACAGTCGAACTAATACATGGTGGTGAGGAAACCCTCTTACAAAGCAAGTCAAAAGAAACGACAAACGAGAGGGAAGCGAAGCCCCCCAACTCCAAGTCGAAATGAAAACCGGAGAAGCCACACCTAACACTAGGCAACCTAGACTTCCGAATAAGAACGGAGACGCGCCTCCTGATAAAAAACCACCGGATAAGGTTGCATTGAACACATCAAGCCATTGCTAGAGAGGTCCGTCTGCCCTCTCGCTCCGGGCCGCAGAACGCCAATCCTACCAGCGAACATCAAGGACCGAGAACAATGAAACAATATCACATGTATAAGATAGGAGACCAACGAGGTCGACGTCCCATGTAAGAGTCGAAAGAAGCTTCACGCCAGGAACGGGGCAAACTCGAAGCTGCAACAAACAGGACCCTGAGCTCCACGACAACACCCTCAAGAAGGTAACGACGCAGAACGCCGCCACCGCCGAGTCCGAAGTCGGACTAGGATTTTCACCCGCACCCCTGGCACGGAGAGCGGACCCACAACCGCGCCCCGTGAGGGATACAACGCCCGTATGCGTTGTCGCCGCCGGCACCGAAATGCAAAGCTTTCGCTCGGACCGTCACCTCTACCACCCGAGGATAGCCGAAGCAACCCGATAGGTGGAACGTCACCCCACCCACTCAAGTTCTCCAGATCTGGACCAGGGAGCCGCTACCGCGATGAAACTCAAGTGATCAAAATTTGGCTTGGTAAAATTACAGATCTAGATCACCTATTTCTTTATGTACCGGAGAGGGCATTAGTTGTACTTCTCTAGTAGTATTTGCTATGCATGAAAATATGTTTCTCAGCACCACTTGGCCGTGGACAGATCCCTGCTAAAGGATCAGTTCCTAAATTTGGGTGCACTTGGTGAAATTGCTCATTGCCATGCCACCTATCACCTTGTTAGAAATCTAGTATGGTTCCCTGCTCATACTAAAAGTTCAAAGCAGTATTTTTCTAGGGATATGAGTCCTCGATTTTAGTTTGCCACGGGTTCTGATTTTTGCCAGCCCGGCCCTGTCCAGATCGGACCGCTTCCCCATGACTCGCACCGCGAGAGTGAAAGGGCTCTCAACGAAGTACCTGCCCTGTTCGCCGACCGTTGAGGTCCAAGATGTATAAGGGAGGAGGTCGCCAAAGTGCCGTGAGAGGGAGCCACAGATGACCGCTGCGGTGCTGCCGCCTTGTCGAACAGAGCGGTCATCACGAAGCCGCTGGAAATGTCGAGCACGCGCATGGGCTGCATGCCGACATGAAAGGACACACCGTTCAGGCCCAAGAGCTGCGCGATCCGGTGGAGCGGAACCAACAGGTGGGTTTGCGCGGGCCGTACTTGGTGCCGACGTCCACCTAGGCCTCGCCGTTGTCGAGGCTCTTGATGCGGAGTAGGAGCTCGCAGTGTGGGTGGCAGGGTCGTAGACGGCGAGGCCAAGGTGGACGTCGGCACCAAGTACGACGTCAACCTCCTTGGCCACCTCGGACTTGTCGTGGGATTGTCACGGCAGATGTTACCCGGGGTAACTTACGTTGGGGGACATGGCGACTCTGGCGTACAGGAGATTGTCTAGCTCAACGGGGACACAGGATTTACCCAGGTTCGGCCTCTCCATAGGAGATAAAGACCTACTTCCTGCTTTCTTGTTATTGATGGAAGATCTCGAGACCTGGGCTGCAATGTCGCCGGGTCACGAGACTAGGGTTACACTGGGTGTATCTCTCTCAAATCTCTCCTAACTTGGGTCGTTAATACTTCGTCATCTATCTATGACCTAGGAGCGGTTTATATAGACGGCCGGGTCTCCTGGTTCTTTACAAGGTAAAGCCGGGTTTACCCGTACTCAAAGTCCTATTCTATCTCTTGTCGTTCTTCGTGACCTCCAAGTCTTGGACTCTGCGACGCATACCGCCTCTGGGTCTTCTGGAACCTTCCTTGTGTAGGCCGGGTTACCGACAAGCTCGCCGGCCCATCAATGTAACCCGGCCCATGCTGATGGTTAGCTGGCCTGGCCTGGCCGGGCCTCCTGCCCGGCGGGTCACGCTTCCCTCTTCATGGGCCTACCGGGTTATAATCCCCCCAACAGTAGCCCCCAGGTTAACTTGGTCACTAGTTTGGCTCGCTCCTCCTTTACCTGCAAGCTTCATTTATTTGATCAGAGCTGCCACCTTGGCTATCCGGGTTAACCTCCTGAAAACAAGAATAACACATAATAAGTTGGAATACCAGGTTACATTGCTTTCCTCTTTAGCTAGGCCGGCTCTTCTTGGCGGTCCATATCATAACCCGGCTCCGTCATACCGGGTTCATACGCCTCCGATTTTACACTTAGCAAAAACCAGAACCAAACTATCAGTCAATCTTTAATCAATCTTAATCCATATCTCGTCAGAAGGTTTTCTCTCTGTCTTTTTCTGTTTGCCGTTGACTCCTAGTCAAAGATGCTTATCTTATCCTTTTATTTTTACCACGGTGCCCCTAGGGTGTTCGCCGTGCCGTATAAAGGAAATGGGAAGAGAGATCATCATCCTGTGACCTTATAACATCCCTAGTTTTTCAAAAAGTAGAAAAATCAGAAAAATTTAAAACTTTCAAAAACTATTATGTATTTTGCTTTGAAAAGAAAAATCATTCATCATCATATAAGCTTTGTTGCATTTGGATTTTTAAAAGTTGGAATATTATTCCCACTTGAAAACCTATTTATGAAAAATATATTAAAAGGACTATTTATGTCCAATATATTATTTTGAAGTATTGTGGTTTACTTCTCAAGGATAAATGTTTGGTGGTAAATTGTTTGTACGAATGGGCTTTATTATGCTCTATATAATATTTTTGATTGCTATGGTTTTAAATATTCTATATTAAATTTTGGTTTTGACTTGATTATATTTATTTGAAATGTAAGTTTAAAATAGCTATTTTCCAATATTTATATTTGTGGTATTTTATTTGTTTTAAACAGCCACAAATGTTTTTTATTTAAAACTCTATTTCAAAATTGACATAAAAGTGTCAAACAAGCAAATATGCAATATTTTTAAATTCGAATTTTGAAAAGTTTTGGAAAAGTGTATTTAATAGTTCTAGAAGATAGATCTTGATTTTACAAAAATTTAGAAACTGGTTTGAGTTGATTTGGACTTTTAAATCAAAAGTTATGAAGAAAACAGTAAAAAGAATAAAGAAAAATGTTTTAGCCAAAACAAATAGTCGACCGAGGCAGTTGGGCCGAAACCTAGGCCAGCTCGGGCGCGCGCGCGCAGCCAGCCCATGTTCTTTTTTCCCTCTGTCCTTTTCTTTTTCTTTTTCTTCTGGGCCGAATCTTGGCCCAAGAAACCGAGTCGAACCAGGTCGAACCGATGGTTGACTTCAGGAAATTTCGGTTTCCAAATCCTTTCCACTTAAACACGTTTATCTTGACAAATATAACTTCAAATCTGGATCCGCTTGATCCTACGCGTTCATAACTTCGAGGCCAATCTATTCCGCCGACCCTTGGCCTATATAAACCCTGTAGCCGCCGGCATATCTTCTCCCCTTTTCGTTCCACCGAAACCCTAATCAGCGAAATCTATTTCGTTGATTTGACGACCAAAATCATCTCGAATCGCGACGGAACCTGAAGCATTGTTGTAGATCTCTTCAATACCTTTCCATCCCGGGAAGCCTCAACTCTTTTCATCAACCGTGGAGCAAGAATTTCAACTCGCTATCCTTCAAATCTGAAGTCGTATTTCTTAGATCTCTTCGCGCTCGGTTCTTCAAATCGAAATTCCTCCGGTGAGAAGGTAGATCTAACCCTTATCTAAAACTCTGCTGTTGAACACTTTTGTTTTGACGTACGGAATTTTCTGTACAATACAGATTGTGTTTAATGATTTTCGAAGAAGAAAACAATTTCAAATCTTCGGGCCGTGAAAACGAAAGTTGTTCCCCTGATCAAGACCTTTCTTTTGCCCCAAGCCTCACCTCATTTGGTCGAGCGAGCTAGGAGTTATTCGCGTTCGAAGTTTCGGACCAGAAAGGTATTTTACGATTTGTGACCAATCTATTCATCCACTTATGATATAATTGTAATAGTTAGATAGAGCACGTAATTATCTACAACTTTCATATAGATTGTTTTTCCATCCAAGCAACTTGATTTTTGGTCAAAATTCGTAGTCAACCGTAAGGTCAAAGTCAGTCAGCATCCAGTCAGCCGCTCCGTCATCGCCACGTCAGCGGTCAGAGTCAACAGTCAACGGAAGACCGGCAGTTTTGCAGAAAAGACCATGAAGATTAGAATCATCATAAATTTTTAATGGCTTATCCAATTTTTGCAAACTCTATGTTTTTGGAAAGCTTAGGACTTGTAGAAACTATTGGCATATCTAATTTTATGTTTTGACAAATTCAAATTGGTTCAAATTTTAAATTTGTTTGTTTAAGTAAATTTGACTTAACTTGAGTTTTAAAAATTATTTTTGGGCAAATCCAATTGCTATGGTTTTGTTTCATTAATACTTGGCCGTGGGAACCATCAAATTATTTTTGTAGAGTATTTTTCTACGAATTTCTATTTAAATGTATTTATCCCCATTTTAGGAGTATTTTTTATATTATTTAATGATTAAAAATTATTTTCTTCACCAATTTTCGAGCTAATTTAACTTAGAGTATTTTGAAGAGTTGAGGTGCATTAGGAAGTACTTAGAAATTTTTTGCATCTCAATTGATCAAACTTTTCTTTAGAAAATTTTGTTAAGTCATTTTTGCCAATATTTTTTCTTAGAAAAATTTGGCATCTTAAAATTGGCTAAGTATTTCCTTCGCAAAATTTAGCACCGTATAAATGGTGTAATTTCCTTAGAAATTATTTTGTCATCCTTGGGTTTCTCAACATGAAGCTGCAAGGCCAATGAAGGACTTAACCAAGAAAACAGACTCCAGAAGCATCTCCAAGAAGTAAAAGTACTTAGAAGAAAATCAAGAGGAACTTCAAGAAGACCAAACATGTGAAGACCTAGAGCAACCATACCACCAATTTAAGTTGATTATATCAAGTTTATTTTGCCCAACCTTGACCTTGACCTGGCCAACTTGATTAAGTTATTTTGTCCATGTTCCTCAAGTTGTTTTGCATATCATGCATGTCATATTTCCTTAGAGTATTTTTGCATATCATGCATGGCATGTTTTTCCTTAAAAAGTTTTTGGTATGATTGCATGTTTATTGTGGCTTGTTTGATGTGTTAGAAATTTCGGAGAGAGACGAAGGCTTTTGCAACTGCTACTCCTGCTCTCCTATTGCCAAGGCAAGTGGCACACCCCTCATGAATTTCCTAAGTATTTTCTATGCATGATGATGTCTACGCACGCTTCTATTCTTGTAGACATTGTTGGGCCTCCAAGTGCAGAGGTTTGTAGAACAGTAGCAAGTTTCCCTTAAGTGAATCACCCAAGGTTTATCGAACTCAGGGAGGTAGAGGTCAAAGATATCCCTCTCAAGCAACCCTGCAATTAAGATACAAGAAGTCTCTTGTGTCCCCAACACACCCAATACACTTGTCAGGTGTATAGGTGCACTAGTTCGGCGAAGAGATATTAAAATGCAAGTGATATGGATGATTATAAGTGGTAATTGCAATCTGAAATAAAAATGGCAGCAAGCAAACATGTAGCAGAACTGGTTGTAAACGGTGTTTCAATGCTTAGAAACAAGGCCTAGGGATCATACTTTCACTAGTGGACACTCTCAACAATAATAATATAATTGAATACATAGATATTTCCTCTTCACTATGCTACTCTGAATTATTCTCTCGTTGGATAACGAACACCAATCCACTGCGTAGGGCTATAAAAGCACACCTTAAAGTCGCATTCCACATCTAGGGAACCCCACACTGTCAACTTGAGCGCCCTAAATAGTACTAGACAAACACCGCAATTTCATAGAGACATCCAACGCAAATAATAACTCATGATAAGTATTCCTGTTATCTTTAGCCTAAGAGCCACACACGGGGCGCACACTGTCAACTTCGCACCGTGGGACAAAGGTGACTCCGGAGATTACATTAATAAAACCACTTGAGTAGCATATAAGATAATGAAGAGTAACATCTATGGATTCAACTAGATTACAAAGCTCATGATCACATAAAGATCACACCATGGGAGAGAGAGATAAACCACATAGCTACCGGTAGAGCCCTCAGCCCCGATGAAGAACTACTCCCTCCTCATCATGGGAGGCAGCAACGGCGATGATGGAGGCGGTGGCGTCGATGGAGATGGCTCCGGGGGCAATTCCCCGTCCCGGCAAGGTGCCGAAACAGAGACTTCTGTCCCCCGAATTAGGGTTTTTGGTGGCGGCGGAGCTCGGAACTTTCTGGGGAAATCGTCGATCTTTTAGGGTTTTCGGGGTAGGAGCAATATATAGGCCAAAGGGCGTCGCGAGGCGGTGCACGAGGAGGCGACACCACCCCTCGGCGCCGGTGGGCCCTTGGCCGCGCCGAGCCCACGTGTGGGGCCCTCGTGGCTCCACTTCGCCTCTCCTTCGGACTCCAGGTGTCTTCTGATAAAATAGGGGCCTCCGTAAATTTTCGTCCAATTCCGAGAATATTTCCAGACTAGCTTTTCTGGAATACAAAAACAGCAGAAAACAGGAACTGGCGCTTCGGCATCTTGTTAATAGGTTAGTCCCAGAAAATGTATAAAATGTATAAGTGTATGTAAAACATGTAGCAATTGGTATAAAACAAGCATGGAACATCAAAAATTATAGATACGTTTGAGACGTATCAGCATCCCCAAGCTTAGTTCCTGCTCGTCCTCGAGTAGGTAAACGATAAAAACAAAATAATTTTTGAGGTGACATGCTACCATCATAATCTTGATCATATAATATTGTAAGGCACATGTAAATGAATGAAGTGATCCAAGTCAATGGTCTATAGTTTGCTACCAAATAGATAATGAGTAAACAATGAATCACACAAGCTAAACGTTTTCATGAATAGTACTTTCGAGACAAGCATCAAACAGTTTTGCATAAGTGTTAACTCATAAAGCAATAGTCTCTAATAAAAGGTATTTAATCAACACAAAGGAAGAATTAAGTTTCAGCATTTGCTTCAACTTTCAACATATTTATCTCATGGATATCGTCAACACAAAGTAGTATAACAAGTCCAATACGTAGCATATAACGCATGTTGTAACAAAGTTGACACTAGTGTTTGCTTGTGGAAGACAGAAAGAATAGGAAAACTGACTCAACATAAAAGTAAAAGAAAGGCCCTTCGCAGAGGGAAGCAGGGATTAAGTCATGTGCTAGAGCTTTTAGGTTTTTGAAAGCATATAGAGATTGCATAAAATATTTGATACTCCTCCCAACCTTGCTAACACAAGCCATGGCTAACCGAATCCTCGGGTGCCTTCCATCAATCACATACCATGGAGGAGTATCTATTTTTGAGAGGTGTTTGTTAATTGTCAACGAATGGTAGCGGGTGAGAACAGTATTCTACCTGTCAAACGGACTTTTAAGAGCGGCTCCCATGAAGGACGTTATTTCTACCAGCAAGGCAGATCATCCCTCTTTCTCTTTGGTTTACACACATGCAGGTATTTCACTGTTTGTCATTGCTTACTGATGAATCAGGGCAAAAGTGTGAAGAGAATTAATGGTTAAAGTTGTAATTAATTGGGACTGGGCACCCCGTTGCCAGCTCTTTTTGCAAAATTAGAGGATAAGCGGATGTATATGCCGCTAGTCCAGGTGTAAAAGTCCATTTGACAAATAGAATAAAGAATAACCACACTAATTCCTCATGAGCTAGTAAACATTGACACAAAAAGGGAATAATAACATTTTGAATAATTTAAAGGTAGCACATGAAAAATTTACTTGGAGTGGCAAGGAAATACCACATATAGGTAGTTATGGTGGACACAAATGGCATGGATTTTGGCTCAAGGATTTGGATGCACGAGAAGCATTCCCTCTCAGTACAGAGTTTAGGCTAGCAAGGTTTATGTAAGCAAACAAGAATATCAACCCGTACACCAAGTTTTATATGACAAACATATTGCAAACGTTATAAGACTTCATACCGTCTTCCTTGTTAACCAAACCCTGTTATTAGAAAATATCTAGACCTTAGAGATACCACCGATGCAAACCAAATTTTCAACAAGCTTTACGGTAGTTCTTCACTAATAGGCTTAACTCATGTGATGCACAAATTTAATCATGATCTACTTGTTAACTCAAAACAATTGACAAGCATCAAGTTATCCAAATTAGTGATCTACAAGATTATGCAAGTTTTTCCTTATACCAATTACCACATGCAACATTTTCTGAACCAACCAAACACCAATCAATTTATTTAACAACTCTCCAAACAATATAAGTGAAGCAAGAGAGTACTTTCTAAAAGAAAGCTAATAGCTCTGACAAGAGATACATGAAAACAAGAGCTAAAAGCTGAACAGCGCTAGATATGAATACTCAACAAATATAAGTGAAGAATAGGAGTATTCTCATGAAAAAGCGGAGCGTGTCTCTCTCCCAATCAAGAATGCTAGGGTCCAGTCAAGCTTTATTGAAAATAAAAGTACAATACTGAAAATAAAAGCACACAGACGCTCCAAGAAAAGCACATATGATGTGAAAGAATTAAAATATAGTTTCACTAGAGATGACCTGATAATTTTGCCGATGAAGAAGGGGATGCCTTGGGCATCCCCAAGCTTAGACGCTTGAGTCTTCTTGAAATATGCTGGGGAGATCCATGGGAGCCTCCCCAAGCTTAAGCTCTTCACTCTTCTTGATCCTATTATATCATCCTTCTCTCTTGACCCTTGAAAACTTCCGTCACACCAAACTCAAAGTAAATCTCATTAGAGGGTTAGTGCATAATCAAAAACTCACATGTTCTATAAAGACGCAATATGACTTGTTACTTTAAACATTAGCTACTGCCACTGATGTTATGTGAAGCTCTTCCACCCAAAAAAGAATTTCACTCAACACTAGTAAAAGAGAGAATGCAAAATAAAAAGGCATAATCTGTCTAAAACAGAACAGTCCGCAAAGACGAATTTTTTCGAGGCACTTACGACGCTCAGATCGAAAAACTTTGAACTAATGAAAGATTCAGACATTCATAAAGATTACGCACAAAATTTTCAGATTTAATTAACAATCTGGTGATTTTAGGAATTTCGTACAGTGAACAGCAAAAATCTGTTTCTGCGCAGCAATCAAAATTAGCATCATCTTAACATTAGAGGCTACTCTTGGCACAACAATGCAGAAAATAAAGATACAAAGGCATTGTTACAGAAGTAAACAGCCCTGACTCAAAAAAAAAAATGCAGAAATAAAAAAATGGGTTGTCTCCCAAGCGCTTTTCTTTAAAGCCTTTTAGCTAGGCATGATAATTTTGATGATGCTCTCATATGTATAAGAGTGAATATGAAAGAGCATCAAGAAGCAAATATCAAACACATTTAAGTCTAACCCACTTCCTATGCAAAGGAATCTTGTAAGAAAATAAATCAATAAAGCACAAAGTGACTAGCATAGGAAGGCAAAACAAGTGCAACTTCAAAATTTCAACATAAAGAGAGAGACTTAATATTATTGAGATATATGAAACCGTGTCTCCCTCTCTCATAAGGACCAGTAGGTCTTAAAGTACCATCAATAAAAGCAAATCAAGAGAAAGCTCAAAACCTTCATCACAAAGAGAGAAATTTAGTAACATGAAGATTTCTATACCATATTTTCCTCTCTCAAAATAATTTTCAGTGGCATCATGAATAAACTCAACAATATAGCTATCACATAAAGCATTCTTATCATGATCCACATGCATAAAAGTATCATTACTCTCCACATAAGCATAATCAATTTATTAGTAATAGTGGGAGTAAAACTATCACAACCATCATTGTAATCATCATAAATTGCAGGCATAGTATAATCATAATAAACTTTATCCTCCATAGTAGGTGGCACCAAAATACCACTATCATTATAATCATCATAAATTGGAGGCAAAGTATCATCAAAGAAAATTTTCTCCTCAAAACTTGGGGGACTAAAATATCATATTCATCAAAACCAGCTTCCCCAAGCTTAGACTTTGCATAGCATTAGCAATAATGGTGTTCAAAGCATTTATAGTAATAACATTGCTACCATCATGCAAATAATTTTCCATAGGTTTTTTAATTTTCTCTTCAAAAGCATCATGTCCTAACTCAAGATAAATTTCATAGAGCTCTCTAATTTTTTTGTTGTTTTCCATTAAGCCTAACTAGTGAAATAAAAACAAGAAACAAAAAGATATAATTGCAGAATCTAAAGGAAATACCTTCGAGCACTCACACAGCAACAGTGCTAGAAAATAGCTAAGTAGCTGGAGGATGTGAGTACCTTTTACCTTACCTCCCCGGCAACGGCGCCAGAAAATAGCTTGATGTCTACGCACGCTTCTATTCTTGTAGACAGTGTTGGGCCTCCAAGTGCAGAGGTTTGTAGAACAGCAGCAAGTTTCCCTTAAGTGAATCACCCAAGGTTTATCGAACTCAGGGAGGTAGAGGTCAAAGATATCCCTCTCAAGCAACCCTGCAATTAAGATACAAGAAGTCTCTTGTGTCCCCAACACACCCAATACACTTGTCAGGTGTATAGGTGCACTAGTTCGGCGAAGAGATATTAAAACAAGTGATATGGATGATTATAAGTGGTAATTGCAATCTGAAATAAAAATGGCAGCAAGCAAACATGTAGCAGAACTGGTTGTAAACGGTGTTTCAATGCTTAGAAACAAGGCCTAGGGATCATACTTTCACTAGTGGACACTCTCAACAATAATAATATAATTGAATACATAGATATTTCCTCTTCACTATGCTACTCTGAATTATTCTCTCGTTGGATAACGAACACCAATCCACTGCGTAGGGCTATAAAAGCACACCTTAAAGTCGCATTCCACATCTAGGGAACCCCACACTGTCAACTTGAGCGCCCTAAATAGTACTAGACAAACACCGCAATTTCATAGAGACATCCAACGCAAATAATAACTCATGATAAGTATTCCTGTTATCTTTAGCCTAAGAGCCACACACGGGGCGCACACTGTCAACTTCGCACCGTGGGACAAAGGTGACTCCGGAGATTACATTAATAAAACCACTTGAGTAGCATATAAGATAATGAAGAGTAACATCTATGGATTCAACTAGATTACAAAGCTCATGATCACATAAAGATCACACCATGGGAGAGAGAGATAAACCACATAGCTACCGGTAGAGCCCTCAGCCCCGATGAAGAACTACTCCCTCCTCATCATGGGAGGCAGCAACGGCGGTGATGGAGGCGGTGGCGTCGATGGAGATGGCTCCGGGGGCAATTCCCCGTCCCGGCAGGTGCCGAAACAGAGACTTATGTCCCCCGAATTAGGGTTTTTGGTGGTGGCGGAGCTACAGAACTCTTCTGGAGAACTCTTCTGGAGAAATATATAGGCCAAAGGGCGTCGTGAGGCGGTGCACGAGGAGGCGACACCACCCCTCGGCGCCGGTGGGCCCTTGGCCGCGCCGAGCCCACGGTGGGGCCCTCGTGGCTCCACTTCGCCTCTCCTTCGGACTCCAGGTGTCTTCTGATAAAATAGGGGCCTCCGTAAATTTTTGTCCAATTCCGAGAATATTTCCAGACTAGCTTTTCTGGAATACAAAAACAGCAGAAAACAGGAACTGACGCTTCAGCATCTTGTTAATAGGTTAGTCCCAGAAAATGCATAATAATGGTATGAAGTGTATGTAAAACATGTAGCAATTGGTATAAAACAAGCATGGAACATCAAAAATTATAGATACGTTTGAGACGTATCACATGACTTAGAGTATTTCTTTATATGCATGTGTTGGATAGTATTGCTATGCTGAAACTACTATCTCCCTTTCAATAGTTGCGTCTAAAATCCTATGATAACTTAGTAGAATTATTGATGCTATGCAAAAGTGTTTTATTGAAAAGCTTAATTCTACTAAGTTAAATAAACACCTGGGTGGATTTGGGCTTGATTAGCTGTTGAGTGTTGAGTGTTGTCCCGATGGGATATTCACTTGTGGATTGCCACCCAGGAACAAAGGGACTCAAGTTTTCTCCAAGTGAAGATGCTTCCAGTGCAACCACTTGGTATAATGGCTCTGCCTTGACTAAGTAGTTCTAGGAACCTGATTCCGGCAGGTCTCGGCGGATGAATGTCTTGTATGGGTCTGCCCAGAGGAACATGGGACTGTTACCCAAAGGTCTCGTCTTAATCTTCTCCTTTTCCCGATCACTAATGAAGTGTGGGGGATAGTTTGGGTTGGTTAAGTCATGTGGTGAACGTGCACAACCTCTCGAGAGTTAAAAACTAAGTACTTAGCCGTGTGCCCGATTACGAACAATTTGAGCAGCTGATCAAGGATGTCAACGAGGGCTCCCGACATTCCAATTTCTTAAGTTAAAATTTTGAAGGTTGAACAAAGGTAGACAAGAAGGTGGTTTTCATGCCATACCTGTTTTGACAAAAGAAAAGTGTTTTATAAAGAGATAGGAAAAATTGGCTTTATGCAAATTAGCCTTGAACTCCACCAGCCAAATATGCATATAAGTTACTAGAGTTATTCCACTAAGTGTCCACATAGTGTCACTTGCCAGTTCCATTTCTAATGGTTCTGACCCACTCTATTGCAAAAATTTATTTGTTGCAGATTGTTCTGACGACGAGTGAGTTTCCGTTAAGGGTTTCGAGTCTGCAACCAACATGTTCGCCTGTGGCACATGAAGATGATGGAGACTCACTGAAGAATAATGATTTCCGCTGCTTTACTCTTTCAAAGCTAGCTTCGAGCTATGCAAGTTGTAATGAATAATTTCCTAAGTACTGGATCTCGTGTAATAATTTGATACCTTGTTGTGATATTTCATCTTAGACCGTGTGTGCAAATGAATTGATCCATGGGTTTGCACTATACACGGGGACTTTGCCAATTTTTAAGTGCAGGTCCGCTACAGATGGTATCAGAGCATTGTGTTGCCTGTAGATTCGAAACCCTAGGTTTCGATAGAATTAGGTTTTGACCATAGGATTGAAAATCTATTTTTATTCAGTTTTCTAAAAACAAGGCTTTTCATTTTATCCTTCTCATACTCTCATCTACTATCTACCTTCTGAAAATCTCTTCTCTTATTCTAGATAACCATATCCTTAAAGTCTGAGTCCGCTGCTTCATATGCAAATCTTCGAGTCAACCCAAAGCACTACATGCAAGACCATTGAAGAACTTGGAGAAATACTGGATTTAGAGTCCACATCACTTAGAAGATTTTCAAGAAAGTTGAAGAAGAAATTGAAGCACTCAAGAAGGAGAAGACGAGAAACCACCACTTAAATAGAACAATGTTATCGTGCTAGTATAATGGTCATACTAACTTGGGTGTATGACAATCCTAGATTTGTGGTTTGTTGTTTGTTAGATGTTGTTTGTAAGATAAATTGCGTTGATCTGCCGTGTTTGGGTAGGATTTTTCCTAGATCTTTCTATCTCTACTCATCTATGCTAAACCCAAACAGATGCCTCGCCAAAGCCCCAACGTTGATGAGAAGACAAACGCAATTCAACTATTAGAAGCACATAATCAGTTGAGCCCGCTGATGAACCAAAACCGAAAAGACACCAAGGACATTCCAGCACCACCTCCATCTCAAGTGGATATGCTGATCAAATTCTTGAAGCTTCGACCAGAGAAGTTCTCAAGAACTACTGAACCTATTTTGGCTGATGATTTGCTACGTTCAGTAACTAAGAAATTAGTGACCACTGGATGCACTGAAGCTGAGAAGGTTAGATTCGCGGCACATCTACTAGAAGGACCTGCAGCAGACTGGTGGGACAGCTACCAAATCACTTACCCCATTGAAGAGATGACATGGGATTTGTTCCAAGAAGGATTCCGTGCTGCACATATTTCATCAGGAGTGATGAAACCGAAGAGAGAGGAATTTTTCGACCTTCGACAAGGCAACCAAAATGTAATTGAATACATGAATGAGTTCAATGATCTAGCGCGCTACGCACTAGATGATGTTGATACAGATGCCAAGAAAAGGAAGAGGTTTCTAAATGGTCTGGATGGCGAACTATCCATTCTATTGACAGTTGCCTATACTCCAGACTACCAGTCACTTGTTGATCAAGCTGTAGTCTTGGAAAGCAAACTGAAGCAATTTGCAAACAAGAAACAAAAGCAAAAATTGGAGAACCATCACTCAGCATCCCAGCAGGAATGGCACACTTCACATGACGAACATGTTCATTTTGAGTTCAACCCTCATGAAGACAGTAACCACCATTGTCATAATGTACATGACTTCCATGAAGAAAATGACCACCACGTCCACCATGGACACCATAGCCCGCCCATACTGAAGAGGTTTATGACCTAGGAGATGAACACCTTATGGAAGAAAACAGTAATCATAATCCCCACCCCAAACCCAACACGAAGGACCCTAGTTTGGTAGAGTGTTTCAAATGCAAGAAAATGGGACACTATTCCCGAAGCTGTCCAGAAAAGAAGATTAGTATTGGAACCAAGCCAATTCAGTTCCGAATGGGACATGTGTTCTGTATAAACATTGAGGGAGTTCACAAGAAACCAGACCCAGTTATTGAAGGATTGTTGGCCAACTCCTATCCTGCCTTAGTACTCTTTGATACTGAAGCAACACATTCATTCATATCAAAAGACTTTGTGAGTAAAAATAAGATCCCCAATCGAGGACTTAGAAGACCCATCAGAGTAAGCTCTATAGAAGGAAAGATGCCAGCAAACACTATATGCCAAAACATGACCTTGAGAATTGAGACAGACAATTTTCCAAGCGAGTTGTTTGTGCTGGACTTACAAGACTTTGATATAATCATAGGCAAGGACTGGATGTCCAAATATGAAGGTCAGATTGATCAACCCAGCAAAGTGGTCATGCTCACTACACCAGATAAGAAGCAGACCAGATATCAGTGTAAGACCAGAAACGAAGACACTCAGAGAGACTTCATGAGGAGCTTAGCCAAGTAGGACCAGAGTCCACGTAAAGGTGCTAAGGTTGTAATAATTGTCACTAGAATTTTTACTACCAACACGAATTGCTTTTAAGGGTGGTAGCCACCCAGATACCCTCGTCACAACCTTTTGCTAGCCTTCTCGAATCTCGGGGACGAGATTCCTTTTAAGGGTGGTAGTCTGTAACATCCCTATTTTTTCAAAAAGTTGAAAAATCATAAATATTTAAAACTTTCGAAAAATATTATGTATTTTGCTTTGAAAAGAAAAATCATGCATGCATTCATCATCATATAAGCGTTGTTGCATTTGGATTTTTAAAAGTTGGAATATTATTCCCACTTGAAAACCTATTTATGAAAAATATATTAAAAGGACTATTTATGTCTAATATATTATTTTGAAGTATTGTGGTTTACTTCTCAAGGATAAATGTTTGGTGGTAAATTGTTTGTACGAATGGGCTTTATTATGCTCTATATAATATTTTTGATTGCTATGGTTTTAAATATTCTATATTAAATTTTGGTTTTGACTTGATTATATTAATTTGAAATATAAGTTTAAAATAGCTATTTTCTAATATTTATATTTGTGGTATTTTATTTGTTTTAAACAGCCGCAAATGTTTTTTATTTAAAACTCTATTTCAAAATTGACATAAAAGTGTCAAACAAGCAAATATGCAATATTTTTAAATTCGAATTTTGAAAAGTTTTGGAAAAGTGTATTTAAAAGTTCTAGAAGATAGATCTTGATTTTACAAAAATTTAGAAACTGGTTTGAGTTGATTTGGACTTTTAAATCAAAAGTTATGAAGAAAACAGTAAAAAGAATAAAGAAAAATGTTTTAGCCAAAACAAAATAGTCGACCGAGGCAGTTGGGCCGAAACCTAGCCCAGCTCGGGCGTGCGCGCGCAGCCAGCCCATGTTCTTTTTTCCCTCTGTCATTTTCTTTTTCTTCTGGGCCGAATCTTGGCCCAAGAAATCGAGGCGAACTAGGTCGAACCGATGGTTGACAGCAGGAAATTTCGGTTTCCAAATCCTTTCCACTTAAACATGATTATCTTGACAAATATAACTCCAAATCCGGATCCGCTTGATCCTACACGTTCATAACTTCGAGGCCAATCTATTCCACCGACCCTTGGCCTATATAAACCCCTGTAGCCGCCAGCATATCTTCTCCTCTTTTCGTTCCACCAAAACCCTAATCAGCGAAATCTATTTCGTTGATTTGACGACCAAAATCATCTCGAATCGCGATGGAACCTGAAGCATTGTTGTAGTTCTCTTCAATACCTTTCCATCTCGGGAAGCCTCAACTCTTTTCATCAACCGTGGAGCAAGAATTTTGACTCGCTATCCTTCAAATCTGAAGTCGTATTTCTTAGATCTCTTCGCGCTCGGTTCTTCAAATCGAAATTCCTCCAGTGAGAAGGTAGATCTAACCCTTATCTATAACTTTGCTGTGGAACACTTTTTGTTTTGACGTACGGAATTTTTTTTACAATACAGATTGTGTTTGACGATTTTCGGAGAAGAAAACAATCTCAAATCTTCGGGCCGTGAAAACGAAAGTTGTTCCCCTGATCAAGACCTTTCTTTTGCCCCAAGCCTCACCTCATTTGGTCAAGCGAGCTAGGAGTTATTCGCGTTCGAAGTTTTGGACCAGAAAGGTATTTTGCGATTTGTGACCAATCTATTCATCCACTTATGATATACGTAATTATCTATAACTTTCATATAGATTGTTTTTCCATGCAAGCAACTTGATTTTTGGTCAAAATTCGTAGTCAACCGTAAGGTCAAAGTCAGTCAGTGCCCAGTCAGCCGCTCCGTCATCGCCATGTCAGCGGTCAGAGTCAACAGTCAACCGAAGACCGGCAGTTTTGCAGAAAAGATCATGAAGATTAGAATCATCATAAATTTTTAATGGCTTATCCAATTTTTGCAAACTTTATGTTTTTGGAAAGCTTAGGACTTGTAGAAACTATTGGCATAGCTAATTTTATGTTTTGACAAATTCAAATTGGTTCAAATTTTAAATCTGTTTGTTTAAGTAAATTTGACTTAACTTGAGTTTTAAAAATTATTTTTGGGCAAATCCAATTGCTATGGTTTTGTTTCATTAATACTTGGCCGTGGGAACCATCAAATTATTTTTGTAGAGTATTTTTCTACGAATTTCTATTTAAATGTATTTATCCCCTTTTCAGGAGGATTTGTTTTATATTATTTAATGATTAAAAATTATTTTCTTCACCAATTTTCGAGCTAATTTAACTTAGAGTATTTTGAAGAGTTGAGGTGCATTAGGAAGTACTTAGAAATTTTGTGCATCTCAATTGATCAAACTTTTACTTAGAAAATTTTGTTAAGTCATTTTTGCCAATATTTTTTTTAGAAAAATTTGGCATCTTAAAATTGGCTAAGTATTTCCTTAGCAAAATTTAGCACCGTATAAATGGTGTACTTTCCTTAGAAATTATTTTGTCATCCTTGGGTTTCTCAACATGAAGCTGGAAGGCCAATGAAGGACTTAACCAAGAAAACAGACTCCAGAAGCATCTCCATGAAATAAAAGTACTTAGAAGAAAATCAAGAGTAACTTCAAGAAGACCAAACATGTGAAGACCTAGAGCAACCATACCACCAATTTAAATTGATTATATCAAGTTTATTTTGCCCAACCTTGACCTGGCCAACTTGATTAAGTTATTTTGTCCATGTTCCTCAAGTTGTTTTGCATATCATGCATGTCATATTTCCTTAGAGTATTTTTGCATATCATGCATGGCATGTTTTTCCTTAAAAAGTTTTTGGTATGATTACATGTTTATTGTGGCTTGTTTGATGTGTTAGAAATTTCGGAGAGCGACGAAGGCTTTTGCAACTGCTACTCCTGCTCTCCCTATTGCCAAGGCAAGTGGCACACCCCTCATGAATTTCCTAAGTATTTTCTATGCATGACTTAGAATATTTCTTTATATGCATGTGTTGGATAGTATTGCTATGCTGAAACTACTATCTCCTTTTCAATAGTTGTGTCTAGAATCCTATGATAACTTAGTAGAATTATTGATGCTATGCAAAAGTGTTTTATTGAAAAGCTTAATTCTACTAAGTTAAATAAACATCTGGGTGGATTTGGGCTTGATTGGCTGTTGAGAGTTGAGTGTTGTCCCGATGGGATATTCACTTGTGGATTGCCACCCAGGAACAAAGGGACTCAAGTTTTCTCCAAGTGAAGATGCTTCCAGTGCATCCACTTGGTATAATGGCTCTGCCTTGACTAAGTAGTTCTAGGAACCTAATTCTGGTAGGTCTCAGCGGATGAATGTCTTGTATGGGTCTGCCCAGAGGAACAGGGGACTGTTACCCAAAGGTCTCGTCTTAATCTTCTCCTTTTCCCGATCACTAATGGAGTGTGGGGGATAGTTTGGGTTGGTTAAGTCATGTGGTGAACGTGCACAACCTCTCGAGAGTGAAAAACTAAGTACTTAGCCGTGTCCCCGGTTACGGACAATTTGAGCAGCTGATCAAGGATGTCAATGAGGGCTCCCGGCATTCCAATTTCTTAAGTTAAAATTTTGAAGGTTGAACAAAGGTAGACAAGAGGGTGGTTTTCATGCCATACCTGTTTTGACAAAAGAAAAGTGTTTTATAAAGAGATAGGAAAAATTGGCTTTATGCAAATTAGCCTTGAACTCCACCAGCCAAATATGCATATAAGTTACTAGAGTTATTCCACTAAGTGTCCACATAGTGTCACTTGCCAGTTCCATTTCTAATGGTTCTGGCCCACTCTGTTGCAAAATTTTATTTGTTGCAGATTGTTCTGACGACGAGTGAGTTTTCGTTAAGGGTTTCGAGTCTGCAACCAACATGTTCGCCTGTGGCACATGAAGATGATGGAGACTCACTGAAGAATAATGATTTCTGCTGCTTTACTCTTTCAAAGCTAGCTTCGAGCTATGCAAGTTGTAATGAATAATTTCCTAAGTACTGGATCTCGTGTAATAATTTGATACCTTGTTGTGATATTTCATCTTAGACCGTGTGTGCAAATGAATTGATCCAGGGGTTTGCACTATACACGGGGACTTTGCCAATTTTTAAGTGCAAGTCCGCTACAGACCTCCTCATCTTCTTCCTCTAGCCACCGCAAATTCCATCTCCAAATCAAGCACCGAAGACCTCGCGAGCGCTGCTGCGGCCATCACCAGGCCATCTAGCAACCTTGCGCCTCCGATTTTGAGTCAAATCACACGAGCTACTGCTCCGCATCTCTTTCTCCATAGCCACTGCCATTGTTAGGGTTAGTTCATCTCCAAGATCGGGCTCACCTCAAGTTCAGCAACAATGGCGAGGGACAAGATCAAGGCTAAGGGACCCAAGGCCGCAAAGAAGAATGCCGGCGGCGCGTCCAGCTCCGCCGCGGCAAATACTCCAGCTCTGGTGAACTAAACCAAATCCACTGTGACAGAACTAACGCTCCAAGTTCACCAAAACTGCGGCGAGCTTCCCCCCAAGGATGAGATCCACTGGCGTGCTCCTGGGGAAGAAATCCACCCCGTACCCAAATGTATCGCCCCGACCCCGGTACTATACAAAGATGCTATGTGTCACTGGTTATGTGATATAACCGAAGGTTACTGGGCACACCTCTCCCAGGCCAGAACCTCTGGCAGGCGTTGCTCGGAATTGATCATCGGCAACACAACACCTCGATTGATGCCATAACACAGGCACAACTATCAAAGTATAATAAAGAGACCAAGACTGCAGAACAACTGGCACATCACAGACTCTACGATTCAAAGTAATATTACATAGCTGGATTACAGTACTTGGTAATATTACAAGCAGAGGTCACATGACCCAACATTACAACAAACAACGAAAGCAAATGTGTTGCTATACAACAAGACCGCAAAAGGCCTAAGAGGCCGAAAGTAAGCAACGTAGCCAAACCCAACCTACATGTTCCAGGCTGCTACCTGGGAACCCCAAACTACTCGTCGACGTCAACGTAGAAACCAGCGTCGGAGTGAGGGTCTTCACCTGAACCAAATTAAGCAAACATGAGTACCGAAGGTACTCAACAAGACTTAATTAACCTATTATATATCTGCCTGTTCTGAGAGTATATGATGGTTGATTTGCATAAAGCCATATTTGTTTCCAAATAGAGGGAGAAAGAATCTCGTATCAGCAGTAGACTTTTAAAAGGGATAAGAGAGCCTTTCCAGCTATTGTAAACATGTTGTAACCACTAGCTCATCAACATCACCTATCAACTAGGATCACCCCCTCGACGCCCTCGAGGAAGCACCCTTCATTCGTTGTCAATAGATTTTACGTTTATGTTCAGGTTCTCTATGATCACGTGTCCATTCGCAAGTCGTCCATAACCGCGGATACGGCTTTTCGAAAAGATTAAACCCAGCAGGGGTGTACAATGTTTACCACACGTATCAACCGACTCTTAATGCCACATGATTAGCACAATTCCTTGATGTGCCGATAGAGGGTGGTTGACCACGACCTTTACCTTGGTTGATTGTATTCCATGGGCCATCCATAACAGCGAGCTGCCGCCATTACGCGAGATGGCCACCTCGTGATGGTCCCCGTTACTCTGTCACAGGAATCAAGATCCGTGTTCGTCCATCACTGGATACCTGGCCGGCCCTACCTTTTCATAAACGTTTCCGTCCCACACGCGAATGGAATACCAAACTACGTGTCCCATGGGTACAACCAACCAAGTTAGTTAGTCGAACAGGGTGTTAGGCCCGCCACGTATGGAAGTACGCTCAGTCTTGGTTCAAGAGGCGAGAACCTCAGGTCCTGGGTCGGCAAGAATGGAACAACTCACCACAATCCCAATGTGGCCTCCCATCCAAGCCTTTTATCATATTATCATATGTTCACCTCCTTTTCTCAACGTCCTGACATAAGAGATTCTTCGCAGCTCTGATTCACCAACCGGGTGGAGCAGAGATAAACAACTACGCATGGCTAAGCAGATATGAGGCTTTGGCGATAAACACATATCAAAACTATGGCTGCTAGGGATAACGGTTGAGAATATCTGGGTGATGCAAATATATAGGAGACCTCTATTTAAAGACCAAAATACGTTGGAATCGTATGCAAGTACAAGAGTAAAATTCTTCAAAATCATATATGGGCAGATAAGAGGTTATGCTTGCCTTGTTCGTCGGAAATCAGATCTTGTTCTTAAAATACAGCGGGGTTGATCTCTGAACCGTGATCTACCGAGAAGAACAAATAACGGAAAAGAACAACAATCAATACATGGCACTTATGCAATACACAATATGTATGCATGATCAATTTAATGCGTTGACATGGAGCTCTAAATCACGTTTGAAATGTTATTTGAACTCAAATTACAATTATGAGCATTTATTTAATTTAACTCCATAATTAGATAAAATGCATTTAAGTTATTTCCAAAAATTCACCAAATTGAAATGTTCCAAAATGTATGTATTTTGACATAAATAACTAGCATTTATTTTTCTGAACATTTTGATATATTGAACACATTTTTCTGATTTACGGATCAAAAGTTATTGATTTTACAAATTTAATCAATTTTCTGGAATTCTTCTATTTGCTCTGGGCCCACCTGTCAGGGATTTAACAATTTCCTGAAATTAAACCTGAAATTATTAAAACCCTGACGTGCGGGGCTTGCACGTCAGTGGCACAGAGAGCATCACGGTGGCTCTGCCACGGCGTGGCTCGCCGGAGGAGGCCGCGCTAGGATGCGCGAGTGGGCGCGTTAGACGCACCACTCCGCGGGCTACTTGTGGGTGGCGGCGCCGTGACCAAATGGTCGCCGGAGCGGCGGCTATGGCATGGCGGAGCCATGGCCAGCGACGAGCTTCGGTGCGGCGACGCTACAGGACGCAATAAAACAAACCGAAGGCACCGGAAGATGCGCAAGCTCACCCTGAGCACGCTGGGTTGGACGGCAACGTCGGAGAAGCTCGGACGGCGACGAAATCGTGCTCGAACCGCGGCGGCCGGACTTGGAGAAGACGACGCGATTCACCCAGTTCAGGCCATCCCAACACGAGCTACTTGATGGGTAGAGAGAGGAGGTCGAGGCGATGCTCCTGGCGTCTTCAATTTGTCCCGGGAAGGTTGGAGACGGCGGCGGCCGTTCGGCTAGGGTTCGGCCTAGAGAAGAAATTGGAGCACGGGGAAGAGGAAGAAGAGCATGGTGAAAGAGAGGGAGATGCGGACGTCTCCGTGGTCTTATCCACACGAGCTCACAGGCAGAGTGGAGGTGGCAATCGACGGCGACGACACGGCGGCAAGCAGCTCGCTTTCTGTCGCGAGGAAGAAGAAGAAAAGAAAAAGCACTTTACAGAAAACCCCCTGTACTTTTAAACATTTGCATGAATTCTTTAAAACAGAAACTTCCTGCATTTTTAGGGCATTTAAAATAGTCAATAAATTACCCCAAAATTCATGGAGCCTTCTAATATTGTAGAGAGGCCCACTTTTTTTTGTTTGAATTTTGAGAACTTTTGAACCACAATTAAAAATAGAGCAAGTTCTAGGTCTTTTTTAATTATTTCTTCTTTAATTAAAATTGAACTTTTCCTTAGTGCAAAGTTTAATGCATGAAATGACATGATTACTCAACTTAACACTTTATTACAAACTTGGGATGTTAAAAGTCTACCCCTCTTACAAGAATCTCGTCCCGAGATTCCTAGGTTTTAGAAAAGAAGTCGGGGTACTCAGATCGTAAGCGATCTTCTCGTTCCAGGTTGTTTCGGCTTCGGAATGATGAGACCACTGAACTTTGAGAAACTTGATAGTTTGGCGTCGAGTTTTACGTTCAGCTTCATCAAGAATACGAACAGGATATTCTCGATAAGTAAGATCTTCCTAAAGATCAAGGGCTTCATGATCAACAACCCGCATCGGATCCTTGAAGCAACGCTTGAGTTGGGACACATGGAAGACATCATGGACATCCGGAAAATTTGAAGGCAACTCCAGCTTATAGGAAACTTCACCTCGTTTAGCAAGGATAGGGAAAGGTCCAACTTAACGAGGAGCCAATTTGCCTTTGATACCGAAAGGATGAACACCTTTCAGAGGTGTAACTTGAAGATAGGCTTTGTCACCAACATCATAATGAACATCCTGATGATGGCGATCATAATAACTCTTTTGGTGAGATTGAGCCGTCTTCAGACGTTCACGAATGATTCTAACTTGGTCTTCTGCTTCTTTGATTATATCTGGTCCAAAGAGTGATCTCTCGCCAGTTTCTGACCAGTTCAAAGGAGTTCTGCATTTTCGGCCATAAAGAGCTTCAAAAGGAGCCATACCTAGGCTGGATTGGTAACTATTGTTATAGGTGAACTCGGCAAATGGAAGGAACTTTTCCCAATCTTTACCGAAGGATATAACACAAGCTCGGAGCATGTAACAGTACGAAGCTTGTGAACCTAAAAATGTGAATAAAATTTCGAATTTTTATGCTTCATTGCATCATGGCATCCATATTAATTTGCTAAATAAATAAACAATTGGTTTGGCACCAACTAAAAACAAATTGCTACAACTGCCAAAATACAATTCAAATGAGTTCGACAAATTTTGACAAATAAAAATGATTTGAAGCTAATATCTTGTCAAGGAAGTTCCAAGAGTCTAAAAGTAATACTTTGCACTTGCTCTAAAAATACTAAAGGAGCAACATTTTGAATTTAGCAAAAATGCCATAATCAAACCCTATGAACAAAAGTTGTGCAAAACATTTTTTTTTTGCAACGCCAATTTTTGTGGTGCTTCTACATGTTATGGGGAGGCTACATGAATTTTCTCAGATTTTTTTAAAAATGTTTAAGTGCCTCAATAAAATCCCTCAAATGCTACTGGAATTTTTAAAAGAAACAGAAGAGGAGGAAAGAGGCAGGGGGTTATCTACAAAAGTGCCATCTCCTTCCTGTAGCGACCCGAGCTGTGCAACCTCACCAGCTTGAGCTTCACCGTCTTGCTCTCCGACCGACGCCGTTCGCCCGTGCCTCGGCTGGAGGATAAGAACGCCACGAAGCCGAGGCTGCTCTCTCTCCCCAGATATTTTCTCTCCCTCTCTCTCTCTGTTTTTTCCCACGAAACGATCCCTAGCCGCCATGGCCGCCGAGTTCGCCACCATCGATTGAAGCTCCCCGAGCAGATCGAAGAAGTCCATCGTACTCACCTCGTCCTCCTCTCCCTCCTGGTGCAAGGAATCAGAGCTGGGCGTAGCAAATCAAGTGGGGCATCGTCGTCTTCTTCCGCTCCGGCCATCGCCTATCGACCAAGCTCGACGCCGTTCCAGACCTCCTCCATCTCCTCCGAGCTGTTCCACGCACCGAGGGTGAGCACGCCATCCTCCGGGACATCCTCTTCTTCCTCCTCCTGCTCTGTAGCCTCGCCTTCGAGCGAGAGGTCGCTCGGCCGTCCGCCATGGCTGCCGCCATGTCGATCAAGAATGCGACGCCGCGCTCCTACTTCCTTTCTCTCCTGCATGCGCCCGAGGTTTTCCTCCACCTCCGCACCCGTTTGCATGCAACCGCGCACGACGGCGCCGCCCGAACGTGGTCACACCGATCTGTTTCGCCGCCGTCCGTTGTAGACGAAAGTCTGAAGCTATTCTTCAGTTTAGTCAGTAGATCCCACGGTGAAACATTAACTAGGCGCAGATCCATATACTAGCACTCACCCCGCACCACCCCAGAGGCTAGCACGCCGCGCGCATGCCCGCGAGACGCGAGATCGAATCCCGCGCGGCGCACTGCCCCCTTTTTCCTCTCTTTTTCCACGCTGACAGCCGGGGCCTCCTCGTCAGTGGCCCAGCGCCCCGCCTGCGCCGTGACAGCGCCAGCGAGGCCTAAGGCCCCACTGGCCAGTGACGGTGTGTAGCCAGCCCCTCGGTGAAAAACGTTTCACCGTGTTTTTCTGGAAAAGAAAAGACAAAAAATCATTTAAACTTCTAAAATCAATAACTTTGGAAATGTTTGTCCAAAATTTACAAACGAGGTATCAAAATGTTCAGAAAACTGAAACCTAACCAAAAGTATAACTCATCCATGCAAATGAATATTTTAAATTGTGAAAATAATTGAAATACAAATGCATCTGTGAAATGGGCAATTTTAGGAAATTCATAACTCTTCAAATATGGGTCACAAAATACAAACTTGGTCTCTAAATGACCAGGGGAACAACCCAATGTTGTGATATCAAATTCTTGTTCAAATAAATATTGTAAATGACTGTTTTCTTGTACTGTATGAAAAGGGCAGAAAAGAATTAATAATGGAAAAATCAATAACTCTTTAATTAATGATCCAAAATGATATTTTGACCTACCAAAATGTTCAGTAAGTTATGTACTTCATGATTCAACACTTCTCCACATCTGGATAATTGGTTTTGAGGCTGTTTAATGGAATTTGCTAAAATGGCAGATTCAAATGGAATATTGAAAATGCAATAACTTTTTATTGGTTAATCTGAAAAATGTGTTTGATATATCAAAATGCTCACAAAATTATGAGGTATCCAGTAACATCAATTGCATGCATTTTTGGGCAATAGTTCAGTACTGTACTTTTTCAAGGATGGCTAATTCCATTAAGTTTAAATATGGGGATGATTCCAAATAATTCAATAAATATAATTGGGACCCCATTTAACTTGTTGGTCATGTTTAATACTTTACGGTGCATTTAAAATGCCATATCATCATGTGCTTGTGCATTGCACTTGTTTTTATATGGTGTGGTATTTGATTGTGCTTTCCGCTGTTCTTATACATCGATAGATCAAGGAGTCGGGGTTTCTCCACAATACCCTGACGACCCGTATTACCAGCCCGTTGAACAAGGCAAGCGTAATCCCCCTCTGAGCATGTCTCCTCCTATGTTTTCCACAAATATTTTCTCCACTATAATATTGCATGCGGTTCCAAATGTCAATTCGGTTGGATTAGAGTATCCTATTAGTTGCATTATTTTTCCGATGCCATTACCTGTTTCCCTCCTAATATCCATAGGATTGCTTTGTTGGCCTGAGTTACTTGACTACGTTATATATATGCTTAGCCATGCTTAGTAAATGCTTAGTTGTCCGGTGGATATTTCATTGTTGGAAATGTTGATGGAATGTCCGGATGATGGTGGAGAAATGTGGATACCGATAAATAAACATGCTTAAAGGTGGGGATGAGAGGCCACATGGAATGTGGTGGGTTGTCTCGTTCTCGCCGCCTAATTGCGAGTTCTCGCCTTCGAGCCAAGACCGAGCGTGCACCCATGCGTGAGGCCTATGCAATTGCAGGAACCCTCATAGACTAAATAACTCGGGCGGGGCTAGCCAGGGTCCTCTAGTTCGAGCTTCCATTTGCGTGTGCGTGAAGATGGTGGCCGGGACTGAGATGAGGATGGTGGTGTTTAGGAAAATGAGTGGCCGCGGGGCAGGGTGTTGGAGGCTCTGAACTTGCCCTACCGCCACTGATGATCCTGGATAATCTCAAGCGAGGGAGAAGTCGACACCGCTCCCACCCAGCCGGCTCTTCATGGAAGAGAGCTAATAGCTAGGCAATGGGCCGGACGGTACGCGTGGTAAACATTGTACACCCCTGCAGGGTAAATCTTTTCGAAAAGCCGTGTCCACGGTTAAGGACGACTTGGTGACGGATTCAGAGACCATAGAAAACTTGAACGGAATGATTAAAACCTGAGTACTAAAGGCACTACCAAGAATGCAAGGTTGACTTCCTCGAGGGTGATTCGGGGAGGTGCCTTTGTAGACAGATACAGTGGTTGATGTTGGTTGTTGTTGAAGATGATCAGAAGAAAAGAGTTTACTTCCTACCCCTTTGAAAATATTTTGATTAGTCGATGCCATGGGGTTATGTCTTTTCTAAAGAAAACTAGCTTTATGCAAAACAGGCATAAAACCTTGGTAAGCCAATCATCGAGCTAGTAGCTCTAATAATCTTGCAGAGTTCGTCGAACTCAACGTTGCTTTGTTGATTCTTTCAGAGGACTTCATCGACCTTGAAGGTGGGTTCTTTGTGGATGTCGACGAGTAGTCTGGGGTTCCCAGGTGGCAGCTTGGGACATCTCCGGGACAGCTGGCACTGGGAATGTTTATCTGTAGGCCTCTTAGGCCATAATTCGGATCTTGTTGTTTAGAACAACTTAATTCGCTTCCGCATGTTGTACTGTTGGGTCTGTGACCTCTGGTTGTAATATTTGCTATCTTTCTCTATTATAAGAGTTGAACTATAATGCTTTGAGTCGTATAGTCTATAATGTGCCAGTTGTTCCACAAGTCTTGATCTCTCTATTATGCATTGATAGTTGTGCCTGCGTTAAGGCATCATTCGGGGTGTTGCGTTGCCGATGATCCATTCCGAGCAACGCCTGCCAAAGGTTTTGGCCGGGGATTGGTAAACCCGTAACCTCCGGTTGTATCGCTTAACCGGTGACACATAGCATCACTGTATTGTTCCGCGGTCGGGGCGCCAAAAGTTGGTATCAGAGCAGGACTGCCTGTAGGAAACCCTTCTACTGGTCGACGTTGAGTCTAGTGTTTGTGAAAATATTTTTTAACCTAAAAAAATGAGTTGTGAAAACCATCTTAGGATTCTTTTTACTCCTTATCTAGTTACATTCTAATCTCGGAGCCATCTTACCTCTATTTGAGTTAAAAGTTTTTCTCCTCATCTGTTACTTCAAAAATCTTTAGGATCACGAGGTTGGGTTCTACCTTTAGTGTTACGTGTCTGGTTGCTCCCGCTACGCTACAATCCGATATCAAGTCAGATGCGCTACAGTCCGAAATCAACGCAGATGCTTGAGAACTCTGTTATCCCTACTGAGCCTAATCACTTATTTCCTTCTTTGGGTTTCAACCGTGGTCTTGAACCGAAGGTCTCGGATTGTGCCGTGATTCTGTTATGTTGAATTGTGTGGGTTGTTACCCATGTGATCGTTATGCCAGTTATGAGTCTCGGCACATGAAGCTGACCTTTAACCCAAGTCCTTTATGTGGTCTGTGAGATAATGTTCAACCATTTACCACAACTCAGCTGGCTATGTAACTTTAGCTCTCCCTTAGCCTTGCTTTAGGTTCTGTCTTGGAACCATCGGGGTTACGACCAGGATTCTCCTAGCGAGTCTCCCAACTATGTTCGTGACTCTGCTGCATCTTTCCTTTTTGGGCATGGTTATCACAATTGAGTAATAACCGGTGCATCTTCAACATCTTAGGATTCTCCTGAGCATGTTTCTTACACTTATCTGCTTTCTGACCTTTGTCTGTCTGTTGACAGTAAAGTTTTATCGTGCGTTGGTATGTTCTGATGCAAGTCACTCTTTTGATCCGTCAAGACTTTCCACTTTGTCCTGTTAGGAGAAACAAACTCTAGTACCTTGTCCATTTCTCGGACCAAGTCAAAGTATTGTAATCTTCAGAATGAGGGCCTTGTTTAGCTTTTGTTCTGTTCCACCTTAGAGTGTCACACTCTTTGATATCAGGGTATTGTGCTAGGTATCATGATCCTCTTGATGAAGTGATGCTCGTACACTTTGTTACGCTCCGTTTTCCGAGTGACTTGTTACTCGAGCATGAGATGCCGTGAGCATTGGTGTGGCTATTGAATATCCTCAGCAGTTCTTACTGCGCTGAAATCTTGGGACATCCTTTGTCCTTCCTATCATGATTGGTTAGCCGATCAATAAGATGAGTTTGACATTGTTACCAAGTTCGTTTTCTCTGGTGCCCTTCCTCGGTCAAATAGCTAGGTTCGTGCCGAAGCTCCCAAGACCACCTTGTTGTGCCTTGAAAGGCATGATTCTCTCTCGAACTCAAGACATACCGGTGGATCGTGATATTCTGGAGGTCTTTCCAGAAGTATCACCAGGTTGTCACCTGACCGTGATGTTGAGCTTATGAGTAAGCTGATCCTCTGAACAAGTCCTTTCTCCAAGAAAATCGTGCTGGATGTCCTGAATTATTCGGTTGAGCTTAAACAACTTGGAGAGTTAAAAGATAAAAGATTTATCTGATATAGTTCATTTCCAATGGGATGTCTAGTCTGTTCGTGTTGAAGCAAGGAAATATCTCCTATGTGGATATGCTATCCTACAAAAATTTTATTTGAATTGGGTTATCGTCAAATCAAACTCAGGCTAATTTACTGAATGTGTTAGTCTGACCAATACTTATGCCCCGTTCATGCAACATATGAGTCTACCGTCTTGGAGTATCTGGATAAGTTTGTTGTTGAGCCCATCAACTACCTTCTTATTTTCTCCAGGTTTGAGGAGATTCATATCGGATATTGGGTGTTAGCATTGGAAACTTGTTAGAACTAACTTTGTGTCATGACAAGTTATGTGTTCTGGAAGCTAGAAGTGACTTTCTCTGGTTCACATGCAAATGCTGAAAGATGTCGTCGTGGATCTGAGTAAATTGTCTGGTTTCCTCGAAATCATTTCAACTCGATCAGGCATGTGTAGAATATTCTCGGAATGGTATGTTGTTACCTCCATTCCTTCAGAATTTCATCTATGCATCCAAGCCACTAATTGAACTGTTCAAGAAAGCGAAGGAGTCCAAGAACTTCAATGTCCTCTTTGATGTTTCCGAACAAGAACTCAATTGTGTTCCGTTGCAAGTAATTCAAGTAGGTGCATATTGTCTTCTGGCAGTTGCTAATACGTGAGTTCCACAATCTCGTTCCTCCTTTGGAGTTAGACATTCTAGTCTACCTCTTGGGGTTCTAGCAAATATACTTCGTTGGTATCCTTTGCAAAGACTTCCTATTCATACTTGTTGAGTCCGAAGTATCTCTGCACCTTACCAGATCTGAATCGCAATTAGAAATGATGGTTGGTGCTTGTCAAGAAGCTTGTTCCCGATGTCTAGAAAATCAAGAAGTGTTCCTGATACTAACGTTCGCGGAGTTCTAAAGTTCTCTCGGTCCATTCTCCCTACCCTTCCCATTTGGTTCAAAAGGTTCATCGGCGAGGACTGTTCTACTCAAGCCGTCTAGGATAAGTCACCTCTTCATCTGTTGGAATCTTGTTTTAACATTCTTCCTCGGAAAATTCAGGGTCTTGTGCAAAATTCGTATTCTTAGTCTTTTGAGGAACCGTTATCTACCATCTGGAAACCTCTTATCATTCTTCTGTTACTCATGTGTCTCCTAACCATCACTTCAAGAGTTGATGGAAGTCTCATTCCAAGAGTTGACTAAGAGGTACCCGATCTTTGCATCCTTGTGAAGACCATTCTCCTTCCAGAGTCGTTCCCCCTCTCCTATGGTTTAGTTGAGCGATGACCTCGAAGTGAAGCCGATGAAGATCTCCATGATGCCCTTGATCAACCCCTTCAAGAAAGAGGCCACCTGAAGCAAGAATATCGTGTAGTACCTTGTAACCCGTTTCCCTCTTTCCTACTCTAAGAATCTCGGGACGAGATTCCTGTAGGGGGTAGAATTGTAACAGCCCGAAGTTTGTGAACCTAAAAATGTGATAAAATTTCCACTTTTTATGTTTCATTGCATCATGGCATCAATATTAATTTGCTAAGTAAATAAACAATTGGTTTGGCACCAACTAAAAACAAATTGCTACAACTGCCAAAATACAATTCAAATGAGTTCGACAAATTTTGAAAAATAAAAATGATTTGAAGCTAATATCTTGTCAAGGAAGTTTCAAGAGTCTAAAAGTAATACTTTGCACTTGCTCTAAAAATACTAAAGGAGCAACATTTTGAATTTAGCAAAAATGCCATAATCAAACCCTATGAACAAAAGTTGTGCAAAACATTTTATTTTACAACACCAATTTTTGTGGTGCTTCTACATGTTATGGGGAGGCTACATGAATTTTCTCAGATTTTTTATAAAATGTTTAAGTGCCTCAATAAAATCCCTGAAATGCTACTGGAATTTTTAAAAGAAACAGAAGAGGAGGGAAGAGGCAGGGGGTTATCTGCAAAAGTGCCATCTCCTTCCTGTAGCGACCCGAGCTGTGCAACCTCACCAGCTTGAGCTTCACCGTCTTGCTCTCCGACCGACGCCGTGCGCCCGTGCCTCGGCTGGAGGATAAGAACGCCACGAAGCCGAGGCTGCTCTCTCCCCCAGATATTTTCTCTCCCTCTCTCTCTCTATTTTTCGCCATGAAACGAGCCCTAGCCGCCATGGCCGCTGAGTTCGCCGCCGTCGATTGAAGCTCCCCGAGCAGATCGAAGAAGTCCATCATACTCGCCTCGTCCTCCTCTCCCTCCTGGTGCAAGGAATCAGAGCTGGCGTAGCAAATCAAGCGGGGCATCGTCGTCTTCTTCCGCTCCGGCCACCGCCTATCGAGCAAGCTCGACGCCGTTCCAGACCTCCTCCGTCTCCTCCGAGCTGTTCCACGCGCCGAGGGTGAGCACGCCGTCCTCCGGGACATCCTCTTCTTCTTCCTCCTACTCTGTAGCTTCGCCTTCGAGCGAGAGGTCGCTCGGCCGTCCGCCATGGCTGCCGCCATGTCAATCAAGAATGCGACGCCGCGCTCCTACTTCCTTTCTCTCCTGCACGCGCCCGAGGTTCGCCTCCACCTCCGCACCCGTTTGCATGCAACCACGCACGACGGCGCCGCCCGAACGTGGTCATCACCGATCTGTTTCACCACCGTCCGTTGCAGACGAAAGTCTGAAGCTGTTCTTCAGTTTAGTCAGTAGATCCCACGGTGAAACATTAACTAGGCGTAGATCCGTATACTAGCACTCACCCCGCACCACCCTTGTGGCTAGCACGCCACGTGCATGCCCGCGAGACGCGAGATCGAATCCCGCGCGGCGCACTGCCCCTTTTTCCTCTCTTTTTCCACGCTGACAGCCGGGGCCCACTCGTCAGTGGCCCAGCGCCCCACCTGCACTGCGACAGCGCCAGCGAGGCCTAAGGCTCCACTGGCCAGTGACGGTGTGTAGCCAGCCCCTCTGTCGTGGTGGGATCACGGCAGATGCCATGGGTATGGCTTAGTTGGGGCCGAATGGTCGTTGGGGGAATCCGGGGAGGGTTTATGCACTCAAGATGTGCACAAGCAAGAACATGCAAGAAACCACAAGAACATGAACAAGAAGCCAAGAAAGCCAAGAACACAAAAGACACCACGATGTACCCAGGTTCGGGGCCTTCGTGAGGAAGTAAAACCCCTACTCCTGCCTTTCCTCTCTCAATATATCAGTGTAGTTCTCAGGTACAAGGTGCTCCTCGAGCTGTATGATGCTCCCAAAGTGAGAGCTCTAGAGAAGATGAAACTATGAAGGGGGAAATGAGCTAGGGTTTTCGCCGTCCTCCTCCCTGGAGGTAGAGATGCCGCATATATACACAGGCCGAAGTACATTTTTACCCCTGCCTACAACTGACAATGGCATGGCCAAAAGGTAGAAGACAAGCCTCTGCCTCCTGCCAGCTCAACGGCCGGACTGTCAGGCCAGCCAGGCCTAGCTTTCCTCTTCCGGTCATACTTCAGTAGCCTGCCGAGGTCTAGCCTGTAGACCTTTCCCGAAATAGCCGAGTCAGCTCCTAGGCCCCCGAGCTTCCGGGAAACCCGTGGACGGACCTCGCCGTCCTCTGAAGCCTCGGGCTACGAGCTCTGCGGCGCCCGTGACCTCTCTGACATGCCTCGATCCTTGCTGCCAACCTCGGATAACACTCCGGATCCTATACCTCGGTAGAGAATACCTTATTCCTGTGGTAGCTAGCTGACTGCCCCGAGGTTGATACCTCGGAGGATATACCTCGGAGAATATACCTCGGACGTACACCTTACGTCGGATGACGCCTCCTGCGTCCTTGCTCAATCGCTACCTCGGACAGCTTACTACCTTAACCTTACATGTCTTACCTCATCATTACCCTACCCGGGGGTAACCCCCCGACAGTAGTCCCCGAAGCTGATGTGGTCTTGCAGCCTCGGATGAAAGGCCGCACCAGGTTCAACCCGAAACCACATGCGCTACGATGTTTTGCAGGTTACCGAACCAATACTCCGAGAAATCCATCGGTCTGTTCCTCGGGCCATACTGCTTTTCCGAAGTATCCGCCGAGATCTCGGACGTCAACCCCTCGATTTCTGCATCTTTACTGACTTCGGTCAGAGAACACTGTTCACGTGTCCCATCCGTCACTTCCTGGTCCACGATAGTCAAAGCACTCGAGTGCTTTCCACCACGCGGCCCACGTCAGCGGAGGTTTCCCGCTTGCGCCGCTTCGCGCTCCAGTAACCGCGCCGCACGACGGTTTGCCTCCTGCAACCGATCCTGTGGCCTGCTCCCACCGCTATCTTCGTGCCACGTGGGCATTTGTGCACAAACGATCCCACTCGCCGCTCCGATAACCGCGCGGTAGTGCGCAGTTACCGCCCGCGGTTATAAATACGGGCCCAGGGCAGTGCTTCCCTCTTCTTCCTCATTCACTCGCCGTCTCGCCTCCATCGCAACCAGTGCGCCGCTTCCGTTGAGAAGAAACGCGTTCCCGCCGCCGCCGACGAGCAGCTCCTTCGTCGCCGCTGCGACCGCGTCACCGGCGCCGCCCTTCAGCACCTCATTTTCACGGTATGTACTCCCTTTCTTGATACCCTAGGCATTGCTCTAGGTTTCTTCCTCTTCGCGCTTTGGTTCTTCATATGTTCTTGAATAAAACTCTATTTACCCCTCCGGTAGATCTTACTCGCATACTTTTTGGGTAGAAATGGTTTCATGCCTCGGATAGATGTTCGCCTAGCATAGATATGCCTCTATGCACATAAGATAGCCACCAACTCCTCCTGAGTTAGCCAATATTGTTAGATTCCAGATTCCTTTTTCCTTTGCTAAACTTCTGTGCATTCTCTGCAGATTGATTCTGCCGAGATGTCTCCTCCTGAGACTTCGGAACAAACCGAGGTTCCAGACCTCGAACTGGAGGTCGGAGAACGAGCCGGCTGGGAAGGTTCGGATGTAACTCCGGACGAAATCCAGTGGCTCAGGGCGACTCGGCGGATTCCCGCCGGGGTAGAGTGTCGCCTGCCAGAGGGCGAACTCGAGCCTCAAGTCAAGCAAGGGGAACGGGTGGTCTTCGTCGCGCACTTCCAGCGCGGCTTCGGACTGCCCGTTAGTGATTTCTTCCGGAGCTTCCTCGACAAGTTCGGACTCCAGGTTCATCACCTCCCCGCCAACGCCATCACCACTCTCTCCTGCATTGTTTCCTTCTCTGAGGGATACCTCGGCCTCGAAGCCACGGTAGACCTCTTTTCTCGCTACTTCCAACTCAAGCGGCAAGTGATCCCGGATCCAAAGAACAAGGATCTGCCCAAGCAATTAACCGCCTGCGGAGCTGCCACCATAGCTCCTCGCCGAAACTCCATCTTCCCACGTATCACTACTCCGGACACCGTTCGCAAGTGGCTCCGGACGTGGTTTTACGTGAAGAACTCCGGCGAAGAGGACCTCCTCAACCTGCCGGCTTTAACCTCAGCCCTCCTACAGAACAGCTCAACTGGGACTACACTCCCCCTCACACCGGCGAACTCAAGTCCATCCATGGGTATATTGCGAAATGGCAGGACCCGGAAGACCCCGGGAACGACGGGAAAGTCCTGACGGCCGACGACCTGGCCTGCACATTCGTGAAGCGCAGGGTCTCCCCTCTTCAGGCGAGGTCTCACAAGATCTGCCACATGAGCGGTCTTTATGACCCCACCCGTCATACGCACGTTGCACTGGACAACGCCGCGGTAGCTCGGCGAGTCCGAGCTATCACCAAGTCCAAGATCTCTGACGCTTGGACATGGGGAAGGGAACCCCACTACCGGACCAATCCAGCGAAACAGGTACGCTATTCCGACGTTTTCTTCGATACTTCTTTACCACCGAGGTCTTGCTACCGACGTTCACCTTGACAATTTTTCTTCCTAACTCCTTTTCATATGTCTGCCATACAGCTGTTCGCCCGCCAGACCGCCGAGGATGGAGTCCATCCTGCGGACCACTTCGGCAAGGATCTCCCTGTCGAGGACCCACCATCCAACGTGGACCCTGACGACGAGGATTATATGCCCATTGCCTCGGCCCGCATCACCACCGCGGGTAAGCCTCAAGCACAAGCTTCAGTTCAAGAGATTTCGGATGACGAGGAGGGGTTCCTCGTCATGGAACCAATAAACGCGGTACCTCTCTCCCGCCTTCCTCACCTTCCGAACTTTACTCCAGCAACCAGCCGGAAACGCGCTGGTGCCGCAACTTCGGCCGCCGAACCATCCGCCACTGGAGCCTCCGGACCCACTGAGGCTCCGGTCAAGAGACGCCGGCTGAAGAAGTCCGGACTTCCTCCTCATGCCCGGGGGGGCAGAGGTTTCCTACCTCGGATGGGTAATGCTTTGCTTCTATAGCCAACAATGTTTGTTGCTTAAACATATTATCTCGGTATTAACACTTGACCATCTTCTTTTCGTTGCAGTGCCCCCATAGACGTGGATCAGGAGGTATCCTCCATGACTGCACCCGTTGGTGCCTCTGAAGCCACGACCACCCCGACGAACTCTCGCCCGGATCTCCTCCACCGAGGTCTGGCCCGGCCTTGGGGAAATCTGCCCCCACCCGAGGTCAGACTTCTCCGCGTCCTCAAACGGATGCGGGGATCAATCGCGCCAGAACTCCGGCTACCGCCTTGCCGGAGCCTCGACTCTCCCCCCGCAGCCAGACTGCCCGCAACCAACAGCAGCAACAGCAGAAGCATCAGCAGAAGCAACAGCCCAAGCAGCAGCCCCAAAAACCAGTTCGCCAGACTACCTTGCCGTTGGAGAAGGGCAAGGAGAAAGAAAAAGAGACGGTGAAGTCTAAGGTCACCCCCAAACCAACATCTGGGTCTGGCACCCTGACTATCTCTTCTCCCTCAAGGATGCAACCGAGGTCTCCTCCCCCGGCGACACGCCGAATTCCTCCATTCGCCGCACCCATTGATGAGACTGCCCCTCCGGCCGAAGAATATGCTCGGAGGGCATCTCTTATATTGGATAACCGGCCTGCTTCAAGCTCCGAGGCTACTTTGGCCTTGGAGGCCTCGGTTAGGGGCATCGAGCAGGGCGGACCGTGGGGATTTCCTCCTCTGCGCACTGATAGTGACCAGAGCCTCGGCTCCTTGGAACACTACAATGCAGACTGGAATTCTGCAGACATGGACGAGGTCTCTTCTGCCTCCTTGACCGCCCAAGGGGACGAGCATCCTGCGGGGAGCAGCGCCTGCGCCCGACGCATGCTTGAAATGCAAACTTCTGCTTTGCTTGCTACTCGAGCTGTCAACGTAAGTTCCACTTTCTTTACTTTCATGCAGTATCTCCTCTAATATCCACCATCTCCAGTCCCCGAGATTCGAGGTAAACTATTGACGCTCCGCCGGAGTTAAAATTGTTTGGCTTGAATCTTAACTCTCCATTTTCATCCGACGTATCCAATCCATTTTATCTCACTTTAGCATGCACCTCGGGTACGAGTCCCCGAGACTCCTGTCGAGGCATACCCCGGCAACATTTTCCCAATGATTGACTCCGAGTCCCCGAGACTCTTGTCGAGGTATAGCCTTTCTAACCGAGCTATATTTTTCTTCCTTGCAGAATGCTATGAACGTCCGCACGGATATCTTTCATACCCTCTTGTTTGACCACAAGAAACTCCACGACGAGCACAAGGCCGTCCTTGCAGAAAAGAACTCTTTGGACGAGAAGCTACAACAAGAGAAAGCCGAAGTAGCTCGTCTGGTAAAGGAGCTCAAGCGCATCACTGAGCTGCGGACGTCTGAAAAAGAGCAGCTGCAGGCGGAAAAGGCCAGTGTTGTCGAAACAGAGAAGAAACTTCGGGAGGATGCCGCCAAGGATCACGAGAATGCGCTCCAGTTAGCCGAGACCCGCGCCACCTCGGCCACCGAGGCTTATGAAGCCCTTCAAGCTTCGGTTAACCAGCTCCTCCCGACGCTGCAACATATCAACCAAGAAATGGACAGTAAGCTTCTTGCCCCCCTTAGCCTTGCTTTGTCCTCAACATTACTGGCTCTTTGCCGAACTGTTTCTTTCATTATTAACAGGCTACCTCTGCAGAGCACTTCACCTACACCCAAGTCTCGGCCCGCAATATCACTGCTCGGCACAGGAGAGGCGTAACGAGACGAACCCCGTTGGACCGTTGAGGACCACATCGTGGCCATCAAGCTCGGATCCATCCCTTGAAACCATTGGGTCCGAACTCCTCGACGCAGGTCTGTCTGCTTTCCGAGCCTTATGGCCTCTTGCCGACGCTCCCAAACTACGCCCGAGCTCGCCGCCAAGCTTCGTGAAGCCGAACAAAGACTCCGAGAGTGGCGTTCATCTTCAGCTCGCGCTGGAGCTGATGCCGCTCTCAAATTCATCATGACTTGGTGCGAGAAGATCGACCTCGAAAAGATGGACACTCTTCGCCGAGGCTCGCCCTGGTCCTCGGACCCAATTCTCATCAAGCGCCGCGAAAAGATGGCTGCCTTCTTCGCTGGATATGCCAACACAAGAACTTGAGCGAAGGAGACACCTACTCCGACGCCGAGGATTACGAGCCAGAAGACGAGGAATACGAAACAGAATCCGACGTCGAGGCCGAGCAAGGTGACGGCGGTGAAACCCGCGAAGCAGAAACCGAGGCTTCTCCACAACCTGATGCCGAGGTTACTGCCGACGTTGCCAGCACTTCCCAGGCTACCTCGGCTCCGGACGAAATCCCTGCTGCATCGGCTGCTGCCGACGTAATTCCTGATGCCTCGACCTGAACTTATGCTTGGCCAAAAAACTTCATTAAATCCCCGGTATGCCGGGACGCAGATGTAATCAAACTTAAGTAGTTCCTTTGCTACCTCTATTACTATTATGCTCATTCGAACCATGCTTTTCTAAGCTTTATGTCGAATCCTTTTGAATGATTGCTCGAGTTTACTTTCGTGTTTACTATATTTGGCATTCTTTGCTCTTGTCTGCCATTCTGGCGTTCGACAGTCGAGTCACAAGATTGTTGTTCATAGCATACAGTACTTGGTAAATTCCGAGGTATGTTTCAAAGTCATCCGACATAAAAAAGAAGTAAAAACAGGGGTTAGTAAACGACATATGCCGAACTGTCTTTTTGGACCGAGTCCCCGAGTTCATTTTCATGTTTCCCATGTTCTTTCGTCTTTGCTCTTGACTGCCATGCTGGCGTTCGTCAGTCGAGTCACAAGATTAGTTACATAGCATACAGTACTTGAAGTTTGAGACGAGGTTCAAAATAGCTCGGCATACGAACGAAGAAAGAGTACAAAAAAGAAACATGCAATCATAAGAGCGAGGCAGTCCCCGAGCTCACTCTCGAGGTGCCGAAGTTTTATTTAAAGATCAGCCGAGGTACATACATTACTTCCTTCAACAGTAGAAGGGTCGGAGTAGAGCTACATTCCATGGACGCTGAAGCTCCAAATCGGGTCTGTCCAGCCCATCTCCCCTTGGTTCCTGTGCATCTATAAGATAGTATGAATCATTGTGCAGAGCTCGGCTCACAATGTACGGTCCCTCCCATGGAGGTGACAACTTGTGCCGGCCTTTACTGCGCTGCACAAGCCTCAGCACTAGGTCTCCTTCATTAAACTTTCGGGGTTTTACATGCCGGCTTTGATAGCGTCGGAGACCCTGCTGATATATTGCTGACCGAGATAAGGCCAATTCTCTTGCTTCCTCAAGCAAATCTACAGCATCTTCCCGAGCTTCTTTAGCCTCGGCTTCTGTGTACATTGCCACTCTGGGCGCATCATATTCAATGTCGGTTGGCAGCATTGCCTCGGCCCCATAGACCATGAAAAATGGCGTATAGCCAGTTGATCTGTTCGGTGTGGTCCTTAGACCCCACAGAACTGCTGGTATCTCATCGATCCAACACCCCGGTGTTTTCAACAGTGGTTCTATTAGCCGAGCTTTGATTCCGGCCAATACCAATGCATTTGACCTTTCTACTTGCCCATTAGCCTGTGGATGAGCCACCGAGGCTACATCAAGTCGAATTCCCTTACTCATGCAGAACCGAGCAAACTCTCCGACAGCAAAGTTCGTGCCGTTGTCTGTAATGATACTATGAGGATATCCATATCTCAGGATTATTTCCTTCAAAAAGGTCACTGCCGTATGACCATCCACCTTTCGGATTGGCTTCACCTCGATCCACTTAGTGAATTTGTCCACCATCACCAGTATGTGAGTCATATTGCCTCGGGCTGGCTTGAATTCTCCCACCATGTCCAGACACCAAACTGCAAAGGGCCACGTGATAGGAATGGTCTTGAGCGCCGAAGCTGGCATGTGCTGCTGCTTGGCGAACCTTTGGCACCCTTCACATTTCCGAACTATATCTTCTGCATCGGCATTGGCGGTGGGCCAATAGAACCCGTGCCGGAACACCTTGGCCACCAGAGCTCTTGTGCTGCAATGATGTCCACATTCTCCTTGGTGGATCTCTAAAAGCATCTCCTTGCCTTCAGCTGGTTCGACACATCGCTGCAACACCTCGGTCACACTTCTCTTGTATAGCTCCTTGTTGATGATGGTGTATCCCTTAGCTCTCCTCTGGATTCTCCTTGCCTCGGTTGTGTCACTTGGCAAACTTCCATCGGCTATGAAGTTCATGATCTGCTCCGCCCATTCCGGCACTGGGTGCAGAGGAAAAAGCCTCTCATCTATCTCCATTGGTTCGGTCGCCATGATCTCCTTCATGATTTCCTCCACCATTGCTCGGCCAGTCCCCGAGTGTTGGTGCGAAGTCCCCGGGTCAGACCCGAAGTTCCCATCATCTACTCCATAGGAAAAGCTCCATCAGTCCTCGGATACTGCGAAGCAGTCCCCGAGTCCGGCCAAACGCATCCGACGTCTACCTCCATAGGAATAGGCTCAGACTCCGAACTTGGCGGTAAGAAAATTGACTCGGAGTCAGGAGAGGGCTTGATTGAAGGAGTTCTCAAATGGTTCAGTGCTATCCCCGGTGGCACCGGTTCTTTGGATGAACCGAGCTTGACAATACGTCGGCGGCTTCATTCTCCCCCGAGGTATGTGCTTGTACTCACATCCTTCGAAGAACCCAGACACCTTTTGCACATGAAACCGATACAACTCCATGTTCGCATCCAATGCATCCCAAGTGCCGGTGGATTGATGCACCACCAAAGCTGAATCGCCGAAGCATTCTATACGCCGGACACCTATCTCCTTTGCCACCTTGAGCCCATGGATCAGGGCCTCATACTCCGCCACGTTGTTCGACGCCGAGAAATGGATTTGCAGCACATACTTCAACTGGTCTTGCTTCGGCGAGGTTAGGACTATGCCGGCACCTAATCCGACCTTGGTCTTGGACCCATCAAAGTGCATCTTCCAATAATTATAGTCCGGCAAGGGCGGCTCATATTGCATCTCGGCCCAATCGCATAAAAAGTCCGGTAGCGCCTGCGACTTGATTGCATCTCGCCTTTCATAATGCGGAGTATATGGAGATACCTCGATCGCCCATTTGGCAACTCGCCCAGTTGCGTCCTTGCATCCGATGATCTCCGAGATTGGAGCATCACATACCACCGTCATGGGATGCTCTTGGAAGTAATGCTTCAGTTTCTTAACCGCCAGGTATACTCCGTACGTCATCTTCTGGTAGTGGGGGTAGTTTTGCTTCGACGTGGATATCACCTCGCTCAGGTAGTAGATTGGTCTCTGCACCGATTTGCCTCCTTCGTCTCGCTCCACCACCACTGCAACACTCACGACCCGGTTTGTAGCCGCAATGTATATCAACATCGGTTCATTCTGCAAAGGGGACGCCAACACCGGAGCAGTGGACAACATCTTCTTCAGCTCATTGAACGCCGCGTCCGCCTGCGGGGTCCAAGTGAAACTGGTACTTTTCTTCATAAGTTGATACAATGGTAAGGCTTTTTCTCCTAGCCGACTTACAAACCGACTTAAAGACGCAAGGCATCCCGTGAACTTCTGCACATCTTTTAAACAGTTCGGCAACTTCATTCTTTCGATCGCTCGGATCTTAGCCGGGTTAACCTCTATACCTCGGCTTGATACGAGGAAACCGAGCAATTTTCCAGCCGGGACACCAAAGGTGCACTTGTCCGGGTTAAGTTTCAACCGATACTTTCTTAAGTTTGCAAATGTCTCTTCGAGGTCTTCGATGAGAGTATGCTTCTTTTTAGTTTTGATAACAATGTCATCAACATACACTTGCACATTCTTGCCCATTTGAGAGTGTAAGCACTTCTGCATACACCTTTGATAAGTTGCCCCGGCATTTCTCAAACCGAAACACATGACACGATAGCAATACGCCCCATACGGGGTAATAAAGGCAGTCTTTATTTGATCATCAGTGTTCAGTGGGATCTGGTGAAAACCAGAATATGCATCAATAAAAGACAACAGCTCACATCCAGCCGTAGAATCGATCACTTGATCAATCCGAGGTAAAGGAAAGGGATCCTTCGGGCACGCCTTGTTCAGGTTGGTGAAGTCAATGCACATGCGCCACACCTTGACTATCGCCGGTTCGTCCTTCTTTTTCTCCACGAGGACTGGATTAGATATCCAGTCCGGATGCAGCACTTCCATGATGAAGCCTGCAGCCAGTAACTTCGCCAGTTCTTCGAGTACCACCTTTCTTCGGTCATCTGAGAGCCGCCGCGTCGGTTGACGCACTGGTTTCACCTCTGGCCGAACAAACAAAGAGTGCTCTGCCAACTCCCTCGGAACACCTGGCAGGTCTTTAGCCGACCATGCAAAAATGTCCCGATTCTCACGGAGGAAGTGACAGAGCGCGCTTTCCTATTTCTCGTCCATGCCAGCACCAATGATGGCGAAACGCTCCGGGTTCTCCGAGTCCAGCGGGATTTTCTTGGTCTCCTTGGGCACCTCGAATGAAGCGCTCATGTCCGGAGTAATTAGTCCGGACATGCCGAGCTGAGTAGACTGCGCCATTGCCACCACCTTCTGAAGTTGCTTCTTCTCCGCCGCGATCACCAAGGACTCGGCTAAACTGGATCCCGCCGAGGCACATTGCATAGCCTTCTTGTAGTCACCAGAAATGGTTATTATTCCCTTGGGCCCCGGCATTTTCATCTTTAGGTAGGCCACATGAGTGGAGATCATGAACTTGGCCAAGGCTGGCCTTCCCAGCAAGGCATGGTAAGGGCTCTGCAAGTCCACAACCTCGAACTCAAGACTTTCAACTCGGCTGTTATCTCGGGTACCAAAACCCACGTCGACCCAAATCTTTCCCATAGGTGCACAAGAGACCCCGGGCACAATACCGTGAAATGTACAGCTGCTAGGCTGCAACTGGTTCGGTGAGTATCCCAGCTTGACCATTGTGTCTCGGTACATGATATTTATGGCACTCCCATTGTCCACCAAGACTCGGGTGAATCTCACATTGTTGGTCGGCCCACAGAACGTCGGATCCACCACCAGTGCATAGTTTCCAGGGCTCGGCATGATCCGAGGTGTATCTTGCCTGCTCCAAGTGATCTCTTGCTCGGACCAATTCATGTATTTCACCACTGCTGGAGTTACTGCATTCACCTCCTTGGCACGCCTCAGCATACTCTTCTTATCAGTTGACTCAGTCACAAACACCACGTAACTCTGATGTACTTCCCTATAATCATTACCGGGGTTCTCATACCTCTGATTCTCAAAGGACCACGTTTGGCTTTGGCCGGCACCACCGTTGTTGTTGTTGCCCTGGGCACTCACTGCATTCACCGGTTTCGCCTGCACCATCTTCTGGTTTTGGGCCGCATGCACCGGGGTTGAATTTGCTCCGGTTAAGCTCTGATTCTGCGCCGCTATGGTCGGCTTATGCTGCTGCTGCGCGTTCGGATATTGAGGTCTACGCCATTGGTTCGGTGGCCCACTCCGGTTTGTCCCAGCTTTCGCCCCTTCTGCAGCGGTTCGGTGATGAAAACTACACTGCAGAGTGGTATGGTTGGGTGTTTTGCCATTCCTGCCATGATAGATACATGGCCCATTCACCAATGACTCGTAAGTCACAGGTGGTCCGGCCTCCTGCCACTGCTTCGCACCACCGCCCTGACTCTGGTTCTGGTTCGGAGTCCATGCCTGACCCTCAGTCTTCGGTTTCTGGGCGCCTCCAGGTCCGGACTGACTTGGGTTTACAGCATTGACTTGGAAATCTGGTTCTCTCCTCTTTTGCCCGAACTCTTGACGGTTATCAAACCTCGGTCCGTTGTTGCGATTGTTCATCGGATTCCTCCTGTTCCGGGCATTCCCATCCATCAGAGGCTGCATCGGATCGCCAAGGGCATAGGAATCAGCTATCCGAATCGTCTCGGCCAGAGTCTTTGGCATATCTCTCTGGAGCCTCTGCCACAACATGCTACCATACCGACATCCATCAGCGAACCACGCTATAGCCTGTGCTTCGATAACTCCTCACAGGAGTTCCGAACATTGCTCCACCGAGTCAAGAATTCTCGGTCAGTCTCATTGTCCTCCTGCTTGCACGCCTGCAAAAGCTGAGGTCGGTTTGGCCTCTTGTAAGTGCTGGCGAAGTTGCTATTGAATGCCTCCTCTAAATCCAGCCAGCAATTGATGCTATTCTCCGGCAAATTGTTCAGCCAGATCCGAGCAGGACCTTCCAACATGTGCGGGAGATACCGGACCGCCCATCGGCGATTGCCCCCCGCAGTTGCTCCCATTGTACGGCCTGGTACTCTGACCCAACTGAAACTGAGACACTGGTGGAGGTGGTTCCTTCATGATCCGAGGTCCAAAACACGCCGGACCAGGAGGGCCTTCCTCTTCCAACCTCTCGGACATGTAAATCCGATCTAGCTTGTATCGCGCGTCACCTGTAGGCAACGTCCGAGCTCCGATACGCTCTCCCAATGCACCATCCACTCTATAGAATCCAGCCCGCTCCATGGCTGAATTTCCATCATCATATCGGTCGCCACCTCGACCGACGCTCTTCGGCTGCGGAACATACTCCGGCTCTTGCTGATACTGCTCCTGCGGCCGGGGTTGCTGCTGATGCCTCGGGGGCTGAGGTGGTTTACCTCGGCCAGCCGACGCTGCTTGCCCACCGTTCTGATTTCCCTGAGCTGAACGGCCTTTAGCTCGGCTTGCATCACCTGGGCCGGGGTCTCCATTGGCTCGGCTAGCGTCACCGACCTTTTGCTTTCCAGCTAACACCGGATCGTACACTTGCAGCTGCATCTCCTTGTTCCGACCTGAAGTGACACTCCGGGCACGTTCGGCTCCTCCGACGTGTGGAGACGAGGCTTGCCCCTTGGACCCCTGGCTAACTGGCCTAATCGAATGGACCGCCTGCGAACCGCCAAGCCCGGCCTTGCGGAGGGCTTCATTTTGCTTGCTGGCCACATGCACTAACTCATTGAGCCGCTTCTGCTGCTCACGCCATGCATCTCCGGTCAACTCCGATAGCCCGGCCCTTACTGCTTCGGCTGCTCTAAGGTTCTTAGCTGGTGAACTATACACCGGCCTACCAGTAGCCGACCTGCTACTTGTTGCCTTAGTCGAGCTCGAGACTGCAGCCCTAACCATCTCCTCATAGAGGTCCTTGCCTCGGTTGAACAGAGCAGCTTTCTTACGCCGCACAACCGGAGTGAAACCATCTTCTATACCATGTGCAGCATTGTATTCCTTCTGCTCCATATCAAACTGCTGCCTAGCCTCGGCCAGCAACCGAGCTTCTCTCATCACTCTCTGGCGCTCTGCCTCTAACCCGGCCACCGTATGCTCCACACTTGCCTCTACTGCGAGTGGCCGAGCTAACCTATCAACGATAGATTCTAAGGGAAATTCTTCCCTTGGCATGCCCAACTGCTCATTCTGACTAGGTTTCTCGTACGGAAACTTCGCCGCCCGACCTGATTTCTCAGGCAACGCAGTTGGTGTCGCCTCCACCTCGGCTAGCGCGACTTTGCCAGCATCCGCCTTGCTAGCTGCAGGCTGGGTACCAGCCACCATCACCTCCACACACCTCGGAGGGCGAGTAACACGTTGGCCCAAAGCCGCCAGGAGTGGAGTTTCGTCATCCACGAGCACCTGCTCCGGGTAATCGCGAACCACCTCGACAGTGACATATGTAGGGAAACTACCGAGCATCATGAGGAAACCATTGGTGGGGAAAGGCTTGCCGGCGAAGCACCCCGCATTGTCACTCACAAAGGCAAACTCGCCGATGTTGGCAACAAGGCCAGAAAGAACACACTCAGAGGAGCCCGTCCGGATGGAAACTCCACCCAACGCCTCAATCTGCCCCTCGGTGAAAAACGTTTCACCGTGTTTTTCTGGAAAAGAAAAGAAAAGACAGAAAATCATTTAAACTTCTAAAATCAATAACTTTGGAAATGTTTGTCCAAAATTTACAAACGAGGTATCAAAATGTTCAGAAAACTGAAACCTAACCAAAAGTATAACTCATCCATGCAAATGAATATTTTAAATTGTGAAAATAATTGAAATAGAAATGCATCTGTGAAATGGGTAATTTTAGGAAATTCATAACTCTTCAAATATGGGTCACAAAAATACAAACTTGGTCTCTAAATGACCAGGGGAACAAACCCAATGTTGTGACATCAAATTCTTGTTCAAATAAATATTGTAAATGACTGTTTTCTTGTACTGTATGAAAAGGGCAGAAAAGAATTAATAATGGAAAAATGAATAACTCTTTAATTAATGATCCAAAATGATATTTTGACCTACCAAACTGTTCAGTAAGTTATGTACTTCATGATTCAACACTTCTCCACACCTGGATAATTGGTTTTGAGGCTGTTTAATGGAATTTGCTAAAATGGCAGATTCAAATGGAATATTGAAAATGCAATAACTTTTTATTGGTTAATCCGAAAAATGTGTTTGATATATAAAAATGCTCACAAAATTATGAGGTATCCAGTAACATCAATTGCATGCATTTTTGGGCAATAGTTCAGTACTGTACTTTTTCAAGGATGGCTAATTCCATTAAGTTTTAATATGGGGATGATTCCAAATAATGCAATAAATATAATTGGGACCCCATTTAACTTGTTGGTCATGTTTAATACTTTTACGGTGCATTTAAAATGTCATATCATCATGTGCTTGTGCATTGCACTTGTTTTTATATGGTGTGGTATTTGATTGTGCTTTCCGGTGTTCTTATACATCGATAGATCAAGGAGTCAGGGTTTCTCCACAATACCCTGACGACCCGTATTACCAGCCCGTTGAACAAGGCAAGCGTAATCCCCCCTCTGAGCATGTCTCCTCCTATGTTTTCCACAAATATTTTCTCCACTATAATATTGCATGCGGTTCCAAATGTCAATTTGGTTGGATTAGAGTATCCTATTAGTTGCATTATTTTTCCGATGCCATTACCTGTTTCCCTCCTAATATCCATAGGATTGCTTTGTTGGCCTGAGTTACTTGACTACGTTATGTATATGCTTAGCCATGCTTAGTAAATGCTTAGTTGTCCGGTGGATATTTCATTGTTGGAAATGTTGATGGAATGTCCGGATGATGGTGGAGAAATGTGGATACCGATAAATAAACATGCTTAAAGGTGGGGATGAGAGGCCACATGGAATGTGGTGGGTTGTCTCGTTCTCGCCGCCTAATTGCGAGTTCTCGCCTTCGAGCCAAGACCGAGCGTGCACCCATGCGTGAGGCCTATGCAATTGCAGGAACCGTCATAGACTAAATAACTCGGGCGGGGCTAGCCAGGGTCCTCTAGTTCGAGCTTCCATTTGCGTGTGCGTGAAGATGGTGGCCAGGACTGAGATGAGGATGGTGGTGTTTAGGAAAATGAGTGGCCGCGGGGCAGGGTGTTGGAGGCACTGAACTTGCCCTACCGCCACTGATGATCCTGGATAGTCTCAAGCGAGGGAGAAGTCGACACCGCTCCCACCCAGCCGGCTCTCCATGGAAGAGAGCTAATAGCTAGGCAATGGGCCGGACGGTACGCGTGGTAAACATTGTACACCCCTGCAGGGTAAATCTTTTCGAAAAGCCGTGTCCACGGTTAAGGACGACTTGGTGACGGATTCAGAGACCATAGAAAACTTGAACGAAATGATTAAAACCTGAGTACTAAAGGTACTACTAAGAATGCAAGGTTGACATCCTCGAGGGTGATTCGGGGAGGTGCCTTTGTAGACAGATACAGTGGTTGATGTTGGTTGTTGTTGAAGATGATCAGAAGAAAAGAGTTTACTTCTTACCCTTTGAAAATATTCTGATTAGTCGATGCCATGGAGTTATGTCTTTTCTAAAGAAAACTAGCTTTATGCAAAACAGCCATAAAACCTTGGTAAGCCAATCATCGAGCTAGTAGCTCTAATAATCTTGCAGAGTTCGTCGAACTCAACGTTGCTTTATTGATTCTTTCAGAGGACTTCATCGACCTTGAAGGTGGGTTCTTTGTGGACATCGACGAGTAGTCTGGGGTTTCCAGGTGGCAACTTGGGACATCTCCGGGACAGTTGGCGCTGGGAATGTTTATCTGTAGGCCTCTTAGGCCATAATTTGGATCTTGTTGTTTAGAACAACTTAATTCGCTTCCGCATGTTGTACTGTTGGGTCTGTGACCTCTGGTTGTAATATTTGCTATCTTTCTCTATTATAAGAGTTGAACTATAATGCTTTGAGTCGTAGAGTCTGTAATGTGCCAGTTGTTCCACAAGTCGTGATCTTTGGCAGGCATAGAGCATATCTTCAAGGACTTGGTTCACCCTTTCGGTTGACCACCGGTTTGAGGATGATAAGCAGTACTAAAGGAAAGACGAGTTCCCATAGCTTCTTGGAGACTTCCCCAAAATCTGGAGATGAACAAACTCCCACGATCAGAAACAATTTTCTTAGAAACTCCATGAAGAACGACTATCCGAGAGATATATAAATCAGCTAGTTGACTAGGTCGAATGGTCTCTCGAACAGGAATGAAATTAGCAACTTTGGATAGACGATCAACCACTACCCAGATAGCATCATGACCCTTCTTTGTCTTGGGAAGACCAGTAATGAAATCCATACCAATTTCATCCCATTTCCACACAGGAATAGACAAAGGTTGAAGAGCACCAGCTGGTCTTTGATGTTCAGCTTTAACACGACGACAAACATCGCATTCAACAATGAACTGAGCGATGTCTCGTTTCATCTGGGTCCACCAGAATCTTTGCCGGAGATCCTGATACATTTTCGTGCTACCAGGATGAATAGAAAGAGATGTTTCATGAGCCTCTTGAAGGATTTGACTTCTTAGACTTTGTTTCTTCGGCACGACCAAGCGATTGCCGAAAAGAACAGTGCCTTGATCATCAATAGAAAAACATTTAGCAACTCCACTAACAATGTTCTTCATGATTTGGTCTTCAAGAGAAGGTTTCACTTCTAGATTAGCCAAATAACCAGATGGAACAATCTCTAGGTTAAGCTTGGATAACTCTTCATACAAAGAGGGTTGACATTGTTGTACCATCAAGTTGTTGCAATAAGATCTTTGACTTAGCGCGTCAGCAACGACGTTAGCTTTGCTGGGTTGATAGTTGAGACCTAAGTCAAAGTCTTTGATTGTTTCCAACTATCGTCTCTGTCGGAGATTTAACTCTGGTTGGGTGAAGAGATATTTTAGACTTTGATGATCCGAGTACAATTCACAACGGCTACCGAGAAGGTAAGGACGCCACTGTTTCAAAGCATAGACGACAGCTGCTAGTTCGAGATCATGGGTTGGATAGTTAAGTTCATGTGGTTTCAACTGTCGAGAAGCATAAGCTACCACATGACCTTCTTGCATTAGCACACAACCAAGACCTTGGTGCGAAGCATCGCAGAAGATTACAAAGTCCTTGGTAGTGTCTGGAAGAACAAGCACTAGAGTGGTAGTCAGTTTGGTTTTCAAGGTTTGGAAACTTTCCTCGGCTTTTTCTGACCACTTGAATTTTCTATCTTTCTTCAGGAGATCAGTAATTGGTTTAGCGATCTTGGAGAAACTCTCAATGAATCGACGGTAGTAACCCACCATTCCAAGGAAACTCCTAACCTCCTTGACTGATTTAGGTGCTTCCCACTTCAGAATAGATTGAACCTTGTCTGGAATAACTGAAACACCTTCAGCAGACACCACGTGTCCTAGGAATATGAGCTCTTTCAACCAGAACTCACATTTGGAAAACTTGGCATAAAGACGATGCTCACAGAGTTTTGTCAGTACTAAATGTAGATGTTCGGCATGTTCTTCTTCGGTTTTTGAGTAGATACGAATATCGTCGATATAAACCACGACGAACTTGTCAAGATACTCGATAAACACTGAGTTCATGAGACGCATGAAGGTAGCTGGAGCATTTGTAAGGCCGAAAGACATCACTTTATACTCATAGAGACCATAACAAGTAACAAAAGCCGTTTTGGGAATGTCCTCCCTTCTTATCTTTATCTGATGGTATCCTGATCGCAGGTCCATCTTAGAGAAGACTGTTACACCAGCTAACTGATCAAACAGATCATTGATCCGTGGAAGAGGATACTTGTTTTTGATGGTCACTGCATTCAGCGGCCGATAATCGACAACCAGTCGCGGAACATTGGTATCCCGCTTCTTAACAAAGATAGTAGGGCATCCCCACGGAGATGTGCTAGGCTGGATGAATTCTTTAAGTTCCAACCCTTCGATTTGTCGTTTCAACTCAACCAACTCCTCTTTGGGCATTCGATAAGGTTTTTTGGAAATAGGAGCGGTTCCAGGAACCAGATCGATGACAAATTCCACACTTCGATCAGGTGGTATGCCAGGTAATTCTTCAAGGAAGACATCTGGAAAGTCACAAACTACCAATAGTTCATGAATTTCAGGAGGAGTTTGAACTTCCATAGCATTTAACTCGGTTTCTGGCGAGAACTGAGAACATGCTGATGGAGGCCATGCTAAATGTGACCAATATTGAACTACTTCACCAGAAGAAGTTGTCAAAGTGACAGATTTAGCTGCACAATCAAGAACATCTTTGTATTTCATGAGCCAATTCATTCCCAAGATGACATCACTGTCAGTTGATTGAAGGGCAATGAAGATAGTAGGGAACGCAAAAGACCCTACATTTATTAAGAGTTCAGGCGTAACCATTGTAGTTCGCCATCTAGATCACGAAGAGTGGATAAACAGAGGAGTAGGCAACTCCACGAAAGGTATCCTATGCACATGAGCAAACTTCTGTGACATGAATGTATGCGATGCTCCAGAATCAAATAGTACAGTAACTGGAATTGAGTTGACTCAGAGCGTACCAAGGAGAACGCTTGGATCATTCTCAGCTTCCTCAAGAGTAACGTGGTGCAGACGCCCACGTCCAACAACAGAGGGCTTCACAGTTTTCTTGGGCGGAGGAACTCCACGACCATCAGTTTTTTGAGGGCACTCCCTCAAGAAATGACCTGGCTGACCACACTTGAAGCATGTGAGGCCAGCTGGAGCACCAACTGGAGGACGATAACCTTGTCCACCACCATAGGTTGATGTAGCAGGTGGAACTGGCGGACGAGGAACATAACCCGAATACTTGGGTGCATTTTGAGCTTTAGGAACGGCGCTGTATGGTATGAACACACGACACTTCTTGAAGCCAGAAGATGATGCACGGGAATCACCACAGCCCTGCTTCAAAGTAGACTCCAAATCCTTTCTACCTTGCTCCATGGTGAGAGACTGATTATGTAGTTCCTGGAAAGTTTGGAACTTGAAAGGAATCATCTCATATCGGAGTTGAGGATGAAGTCCCTTGCGGAACAGATCCTGCTTATCAGCATCATTGGTCACGTCCCTAGGAGCGTAACGAGCAAGACGAGTGAACTCCTGGCCGTAAGCTTCAACGTCCATCCGTCCTTGCATTAGCTCAAGAAATTCCTTCCTTTTGTGGACCATAACTGCTTCGGGAATATAAGTAGCTCGGAAAGCAGTGCGGAACTCTTCCCAAGTGACCACATGTTCCAATGCAAACAATGCCAGATAGCCTTCCCACCAAGCACCAGCTGAACCCTCCAGCATGTAAGTAGCAAAGTTCACACGCTCAGCATCTGGAACATGGAGTGCGCCGAACTTGCGTTCGATAGCGCGCAGCCAATCATCAGTATCGAGAGGCTCCTTAGCCTCCTGGAAGACGGGAGGTTGTGCTTTCAGAAAGTCCCCAAGGGTGGCACAGTTGTTGGCGCGACGCGCAGTGTTCTGCACCAACTGCTCGAGAAGATGTTCATTTCTTAGGCGGTTGGTCTCGATGTTCTGAAGAACCTGTGCCATTGTGGGAGGTGGCGGCAGTTCTTCCTCAGGAGGGTTACGACCACCACGGTGAAAGAACGAGGATGTTGCCTAGAGGGGGGTGAATAGGCGTTTTAAAATAATTACGGTTTAGGCTTGAATAAATGCGGAACAAAACTAGCGTTTCATTTATCAAGCACAAAACCTAAACAAGCTAGGTTCACCTATGTGCACCAACAACTTATGCTAAGCAATAAAACAACTATGTGATAGCAAGATAGATAACTTCAAGCTCGATGGCTATCACAAAGGTAAATGCATAAGTAAAGGGTTTGGGTATAGAAGTAACCGCAAAGTGGACACGAGGAGATGTTTCCCGTAGTTCCTTCCCAATGGAAGTACGTCTACGTTGGAGGGGTGTGGAGCCTCCTAGGCACTCCAATAGCACCGATGTGCTCACCCTATTCTCCGTGAGCTTCATCCGTGAGGGATTGTCTCGTTCCACTATGAGGTCGACTTGAGGGCGTTGACCAAACCAATACACCAAGGTTGAGGAACTCCACAATGAGTTGAAGCCTCCCAACAATGTCCCGGAGCTTAGCAACAAGATAAAGCTCCGAAACTCGCAAAGGCCTCCTAGGGTTACAACTAACCCACGAGGCAACGAGAACCACAAAGAGTAATGAGCTTCTCAAACTTCACCTCCACGAATCATCGTGGAGAACTCAAACCGATGCACCTAATGCAATGGCAAGAACACACAAAGTGCTCAAAGCAATTGACTCTCAAATCCCACCAAAGCAACTAATGCTATGGAGGAAGATGAGACGAAGAGCAAGGAAGAACACAAAATCTTGCCAAGATCTAGATCCAAAGGCTTCCCCTCACTTAGAGGAGAGATTGATTGGTGGAGTGGTGGATCTAGATCTCCTCTCTCTTTTCCCTCTAATTAGAGGCAAGAATCATGGAGGGATGGAGAGAAGGCAAGCTCCAAAATGTCAACAATGGTGGGGGAAAACTTGCTCAAGAGATGGGGGTCATTGGGGAAGAAGACCCCCTTAAATAGGACCTCAAAATTCTGCCCGTTATGGCCAAAACGCACCCAGGGGCGGTAGTACCGCTCCCAGGTGGCGTTAGTACCGCCCGGGATGTTTTCGGGCGATTTTGGTACTGTCTCGGGCGGTACCCAGGCGGTACTGACCCGGTACTACCGCTGCACGAAAAACTGCAGAGACGTCCAAACGAAAACGACGATATCTTGATCATTTGAACTCCGTTTTCGATGATCTTGGGCTCGTTGGAATCACAACGCTAAGCTCTCCAAGATCATGCAGAGAAACATCATAGTCCAACAAGGAAGGATAAAACCAAATGGGGAAAGGTTAGACCTCTCGAAAATATAACAACCGGTAAAACCTCCAACACCAAAAACGCAATAAGTTTTTCTTACGGAATCCGTTTGTGATGAACTTGAGCTTGTCTTGAAGATCATGACAAGCTCTAAAACCATACATGGAGAAATACCAAATAAGAACCAAGAAAGATGATGCTAGGTATGCAAAGGTTTAAGCTCTCCAAATGATACGATCAAGTTACTCATTCGAGAGACCCTCTTGAAAGTGTGGCATCTATCCAATAATCCGGTCTCTCACTAACACCATGAGACCGGTAAAATTGAAACCCTACCAAGGCCATACCTTTGCCTTGCGCAATCCACTTGAGCTAGATGATGACGGTCTTGATCACCTCAAGTTGGATCACCTTTCTTGATTGCGCTCCGCTTGATGAAGACTTGTGAAATGTTCCCCATACCATGATCCCACATGGTACAACATTTAGCTTTGTGTGTTGATCACTTGAATCTATCCTTTACACTTAGCCTTGATCAACTTTGTATCTTTTCTTCTTTCTTTCATTGGAGAAGACATGGTCTTTATATAGGGGCCCCGAGAATCTAACCGTTAAGCACAAAATCGTGCACAGCGGTACTACCGCTGGGATCCAGCGGAACTACCGCTAATGAGATCCCACGGTACTGCGGCAGTTCTAGCTGCCAGCTGCAGCGGTATCTCGCAGAGCTACCTTTGCTGCCAGGCAGCGGTACTACCGCCAGGTAGCAACGGTACTACCGTTGGCCCTATATGAATTAATTCAAAAGGTCCAGCAGTAGTACGAGGGCGATACCGTGTAAGTACCATTGGGATGTCAGTAGCTAAAATCATCCGAGCGGTACCTCCAGCGGTAGTTCCAGCGGTAGTACCGTTTTTGGAAGCAACGATACTTCTACGGTACTACCGTTGGTGGCGAGGTACCTGCTTGCAACAGCAGTACTGCTCTAGGAGGAGCGGTACTACCGCTGCAAACCAGCGGTACTACCTTCAGCCTGATTTCAGGCAGTGTCAGTTTCTCGAGCCCCTCTCTCTTTCATCTTCGAACTTCTCATGTGGTCGTCTTATAAGCTTCTTGAATCCGACACATGAACTCTAATCTTTCCTATGGACAAGATCTATAAGAATATCTCAATGCAAACATTAGTCCATAAGGATTGTCATTAATTACCAAAACCACACATGGGGGCACCATGCTCTTTCAATCTCCCCCATTTTGGTAATTGATGACAATCCCTTTTACGAGGGTTTATATAATGAATTAAGCGACCATGCAAAGGAATAAGCAAGGATGCATGAGCAAGAAGCGGTAGATGCTTAAGAACAAAACCAAAGCATAACACCCAATTCCCTTAAACCCTCTAAACTTCTCCCCCATTGGCATTGATTGCCGAAATGGGAGGAAAAATATAGAAGGCCAATATAGTAAGAGCTCCCCAATAATGTGTGCATTTCTCATAAAAAGAGTGAAATCAAATGCACATATCCAATGACGAATAGTTGGGTGGAGATCAAACTATATTGAGGATCCAAAGAATGCAAAATGAAATCAAATTGAAAGATACTTCGACAAAAGAAGTATCCAATCAAAGGATCCGAAAAACCAATTGAACATAAGAAAATATTATGATAAGATCAACCAAGTGTTCTAATAATCAAGAGGGAACTCCCCAAGGTACGTGCACAATAAGGATTTGTATTGCAATATAGTGTGCACAACATGGAATCCTCACTCCCCCATAATCCTTTGAAACACAAAACATGTGCAAGAGAGAATGTATATAAAACAAGGCATAACACTTGCAACAAACATATGGTTGAGCATCAAGAAGAAGACCGACAAAATATCCAAATGCGAGAACATTTAAGAGATTTAGGCTCAACCAAATGATGTGTGTGACATAGCAAGGCCCTTTTATAAGAGTACATAATAGGTGAGCATTGAGCATCACCATAGTCTCAAAGGAAAGATAAGCAAGGAGCAAAGCATGTCATTTCAGCACACACAACCGACAAAAATGAGTGCACATGATCCAATAAAAATAGGGCAAGCACTTATCAGGCAAATATTTTCCGGAGCCACCAAAAGATCCATAAAACATAAAAGAGGTGGACACCAAGGAAATATGATATCAATTTATGATGTAATATTTCTCATGTGTATAGATTTCTAAGTAGATAACAATCATATGATATACATCCATAAAGAAACATGTACACGCAAAATAGTTACTAAAGAGAAGAACATGATACCCAAGAGGAAATCATATATACATGATACGTCTCAAACGTATCTATAATTTTTGATGTTCCATGCATGTTTTATATCAATTGCTACATGTTTTATATACACTTTATATCATTTTTATACATTTATGGACTAACCTATTAACAAGATGCCACAGTGCCAGTTCCTGTTTTCTGCTATTTTTTGTATTCCAGAAAAGCTAGTCTGGAAATATTCTCGGAATTGGACGAAAATTTACGGAGGCCCCTATTTTATTAGAAGACACCTGGAGTCCGAAGGGGAGACGAAGTGGAGCCACGAGGGCCCCACACATGGGCTCGGCGCGGCCAAGGATCTGCCGGTGCCCAGGGGTGGTGTCATCACCTCGTGCACCGCCTCGCGACGCCCTTTGGCCTATATATTGCTCCTAACCCGAAAACCCTAAAAGGATCGACGATTTCTCCAGAAAAGTTCCAGAGCTCCGCCGCCATCCGAAACCCTAATTCGGGGGGATAGAAGTCTCTGTTTCGGCACCTTGCCGGGACGAGGAATTTCCCCCGGAGCCATCTCCATCGACGCCACCGCCTCCATCATCGCCGTTGCTTCCTCCCATGATTAGGAGGGAGTAGTTCTTCATCGGGGCTGAGGGCTCTACCGGTAGCTATGTGGTTTATCTCTCTCTCCCATGGTGTGATCTTTATGTGATCATGAGCTTTGTAATCTAGTTGAATCCATAGATGTTACTCTTCATTATCTTATATGCTACTTGAGTGGTTTTATTAATGTAAACTCCGGAGTCACCTTTGTCCCACGGTGCGAAGTTGACAGTGTGCACACCGTGTGTGGCTCTTAGGCTAAAGATTACAGGAATACTTATCATGATTTATTATTTGCGTTGGATGTCTCTATGAAATTGCGGTGTTTGTCTAGTACTATTTAGGGCGCTCAAGCTGACAGTGTGGGGTTCCCTAGATGTGGAATGCGACTTTAAGGTGTGCTTTTATAGCCCTACGCAGTGGATTGGTGTTCATTATCCAACGAGAGAATAATTCAGAGTAGCATAGTGAAGAGGAAATATCTATGTATTCAATTATATTATTATTGTTGAGAGTGTCCACTAGTGAAAGTATGATCCGTAGGTCTTGTTTCTAAGCATTGAAACACCGTTTAGAACCAGTTCTGCTACATGTTTGCTTACTGCCATTTTTATTTCAGATTGCAATTGCCACTTATAATCATCCATATTACTTGTATTTCACTATCTCTTTGCCGAACTAGTGCACCTATACACCTGACAAGTGTATTGGGTGTGTTGGGGACACAAGAGACTTCTTGTATCTTAATTGCAGGGTTGCTTGAGAGGGATATCTTTGACCTCTACCTCCTTGAGTTCGATAAACCTTGGGTGATTCACTTAAGGGAAACTTGCTGCTGTTCTACAAACCTCTGCACTTGGAGGCCAACACTGTCTACAAGAATAGAAGCATGTGTAGACATCAATACACCATTACGATCTTTGCTTAAAAGCATAGCACATAGCTCAAATTTACCTTAAAGTATATAAATAGACTTCCAACACAAACGCATCAAAGGCATCACAAATAACCACAAGGGAAAAGTGATAGTTGGGATGCTTTGAGAAGGGAAACAAGTATCACAAGGAACAAAAGAAATCATGCCAAGATGCAACCTACACAAGGTTGAATGTAAGAAATATATGCATGAGGTTGATACTTGTTACCGAGATGGCATTGGTGATGTAAAAGCTTAGCAATCACGATCATCATAGCTTGGCTTCAATTAGCACATGGTGAGAGCACCTTCCTTACAAATGAGACAAGGCATCCAATGCATCTCCGAAGTAACTAAAACACAATTCAAGTACAAAATGGTCCCCAAACATATTGGGTCCGAAGTAGTTAGGAAACTACAATACATTGGACAAACTCCACATGAATATGTGCATATGGATATGAGATTGAATTTCATGCACATCTTAGCCGATTTAGGATTCGGTGGAGTTTACCCGATATATTGGATCAAAGAAAGTAAACATGCCATAACTTATACATGAAGTAAATATGCATGTCAAGACCTTCAAGAACCAAACGAAGAGATGATTTGGACAAAATACAAAGAATACCAAGAAGGCACACCAAGGTGTGACAAGCAAGAGAATTGTCCAAATTATATCAAAAACCCAACTCAACACAGGATTGAGAAAGATGCCAAAAGAAGAGATACCAAATGAAAGATATATCAAGGAATGAGATAACTAACTCCCAAAGAGAGAAAGACTCCAACAAATAGACCAAACCCTCTACACTTTCTATGATGGCACAAAGTACCAAGACAAAAAGGTTTGTCTTTCCACGAGACATGTCATCGGGCTCAAACACCAATTTAAAATAGATCAAGTAGCAATTGAAGACAAATAATATTCTAAAGCATATAGGATAGCTCCCCCAAGATGTGTGCATCATTTATGATCTTGCATTGGAATGCAAAATGCACACAAATGGGATCATTACTCTCCAAATATATTATTCAAACACTAGTCATGTTCAAGAAAAGCAATAAGATCCAATACCAATTTAAAAGATGGTGTTCTACTCAAAATAGGATAGCTCCCCGAAGAATAGTGCATTATCTTAGAAGTATGACTTTAAATGTAAATGCACAAGAATGGAATCACGGCTTTTCCTATTTTAAGGCAAACAAAATAACATGAGTAGAGCAAGAGGATCCAAAGGTCAAGGAAGATAAAAGAAAGTTTGATCAAAACTAATCCTTGGCAATAAATAAGGCAATTAAGAGCAAAGACCAATGTAAATATGATCAATATAATTTACCACAAATAAGATCATCACTTGTAAAGACAAGTAATGTATGGAGATAATTCTCGGTGGTAAATGACAAAGATATTCGAGATCATATTCTCAAAGCAAGAGCGAATAGGCAAATATGGAACTTGTTTGAGAAACATGCCACATAGGAACAAGATATTTTACAATATCAATTCTAAGTGGCAAACCTCAATTGTTCACATTTTCTAGGTTCGTAATATGCACAATACTTATTACTCCCCCATAATGTGATAATCCATTTGTTTTCAACAAGAGACAAATAAAAACGAACTAGAGATAGTTAATGGACATTTAGAATTTGAATTTCTCATGAGCATGACATACCACATAGAGACTAGATAATATTGATATATCAATACTAAGTGGTATTCCTCATGTATACACATTTTTAGGATTGTGACGTGCCGAAGGCATATCACTCCCCCAAAATGGGAAAGTCCATTAATCTCTCAAAAGAGCCAACCAAGATAGGAACAAGAAGCAATAAAGGGTCAACTCAAACACACACAACCATGATGTGCAAACCAACATGCACACACTAGATTACTCAAGATAGGTAAGTGGTAGGCACATCATAGTCAAACACATGCAAGGTACAAAACCAAACTGTAGCGTACCTGCACTTAGAAATTGGCAAGGTACCTGTGTATAGTGCAAACCCCTGGATCGATTCATTTGCACACATAGTCTAAGATGAATTATCACAACATTGTATCAATTATTACACGCGGATCCAGTACTTAGGAAAATATCCTTTACAAATTGCATAGCACGAAGCTAGCTTTTAAAGAGTAAAGCAGCGGAAATTTATTCTTCATGGAGTCTCCATCATCTTCCACAGGCGAAACATGTTGGTTGCAGACTCGAAACCCTTAACGAAACTCACTCGTCGTGAGAACAATCTGCAACAAATAAAATTTTGCAACAGAGTGGGTCAGAACCATTAAAAATGATTCTGGCAAGTGACACTATGTGGACACTTAATGGAATAACTCTAATAACCTATATGCATATTTGGCTGGTGGAATTCAAGGCAGTTTTGCATAAAGCCAATTTTGCCTAACACTTTGTAAAACTTTTCTTCAAAAATTGAGACAAGTATGGCATGAAACCATAGTCTCATCTACCCTTGTTCACCCATCAAAATTTTACTTAGAGAAATTGGAATGTTGGGAGCCTCCGTTGCCATCCTTGATCAGCTGCTTGAATTGTCCGTAACCGGGGACATGGCTAAGTACTTAGTTTTAACTCTGCAGAGGTTGTGCACTTTCACCATTAGACCCAACAAACCCAAACTATCCTCAAGCACTCAATTTATGCTAAGGAAAAGGAGAGAGAGTTGAGACGAGACTTTTTAGAAGCATTTCCCCATCCCATACCGACTTGACGTGCTCCCATTCTACCACCACCTGTCAAGTCAGGACGAGACCATGCAACTTAATCCATCTAGCCAGAGCCCATATGACTAATGGCTGCACGGTAACAACTTCACTTAGAGAAAACATTGGTCCCTTTATTCCTGGGTGGCAATCCACAAGTGAATAAACACTCAACTCTGTCAGCCATGCAAGCTCAAATCCACCCAGGTGATAAATTAACTTAGTAGAATTTAAGCTTTGAATAAAACAAATTTGCATAGCATCAATAATTCTACTAAGTTATCATTAGGATTCTAGACATAACTAGTGTAAGGGAGATAGTAGTTTTAGCATAGCAATACTATCCTACACATGCATATAAAGAAATACACTAAGTCATGCATAGAAAAATACTTAGGAAAATTATGGGGGTGTGCCACTTGCCTTGGCAAACAGAAGAACAGGTGTAGCAGTTGCAACCACCTTTGTCTCTCTTCGGAATTTCTAACAAGTCAAACAAACCACAAATAAACATACAATCATAAATGCATCACTTAGAAAAATATGATATGCATGAGATGCAGAATGATACAAAGAAATATGATATGAAAGACATGCAAACAAAATAAGGAGGAGACATAAACTAACTTAATCCATTTGGCTAAGTCAAGGTCAAGGTTGAGTAAGAAATAAACTTGATAAAGCAACTTGAAAAGTTGTAAGGCTAGTTTAAGTCTTCACATGTTTGATCTTCAAAGCATGTTCAACTCCTTTGTAGATTCATTGATCTTCAATTAGCACTCTAGGAACTTAGTCTTAAACACCAAGGACTTGGTCTATGTCCAAAGTGAGACAAAACTTAGAAAGAAAGGGAAGATGGAAAGAAAGTAGTTGGTCTTCTAAAAATCTTCTCCTTGCTTCATTGTAGCTTTCTCCTTGATGTGATGACTTCATTGCACTTTGTGGACTTGCTGATTCTGAAGACTTGATGATGTTGGCAGAAGGTTGATCTTGAATATAACTTAGCCACCATGAAGTCTAGAGGAAGGAGGAAGAAAAGGAGAAAGAGAAGAAGACTTAGAAAAAGTAGGATGGTTGGTCTTCATGAACTTCCTCTTGATTTCTTCTAAGTACTTTTCTTCTTGGAGATGATCCTGAGTCTTGTCTTCTTGGCTAAGTCCTTCTTTGGTGTTTCAATGTTTCCACTAATTTCTAACTTAGTGGTTTTTGGCTAAGAGGGTTAAAAGGGCTAACATGCATCCTCAAATTTTCTAAGGAGGAATGCCATGTAAGAAGTACAAAATTAATACTTCTCAAATATTTTCTAAGGAAGAAAATTACTTTGTTTGGAGGGGCAAAATATTTCTGAGTACTTTTTGTAACTAAAGTAACCAAAATATTACTAAGTCTTTTTATTAGTCGAATAGATGAAGAAAAATAATTTTAATCAATTTAATTTATTAAAATAACACCTAAAAAGCATTTAATCAATATTAATTACAAAAATCGTAGAAAATACTTTTACAAAAATAGTATAGTATTCCTACGGCCAATACTTAGGCATACAAATTTATAGCAAAAGAGTTTGCTCAAAAATCTATTTTTAAACTCAAATTATAGTCAAAATACTATTTAAACCAATTTTAAAAATTAATGAATTTAAATTCAACGAAACCTTAAAATAAGCATACCAAAAGTTTCTACACATCATAAGCTTTCCAAAAATATATTTTTCATAAAATTTGGACAAAGGAGTAAAAATTAATAATAGATCTAATCGCAGCGACTAATCTGTAACATGCAGGGGCTAAACTGAAAAGAAAACAGAATAAAATCTTCTCGCTGAAGTCCTGGGTGACGTGGCGTCTTTTGATTGGTGCGAAGCCGCTGACTGGGCATTGACACGGATGGTGACTGGACGTCGACGTGGCATTCTCTGATTCGTTGGTACCGCTTCGAAGAGAGATCTAATCTTGGCCGTTAAACGCAGATCGGACGGCTCGGATCTCGCTGACCAAAAACGAGCGGCGCACCGCGCCGGAATTGCTCCGTGACCTAAAAACACGGCGGCGCCATGGCTAGCATTCATGCGCGTGACGAAGGAGGAAGGAAGGGGAGGCTGGATGCATACCACGGGGTGCAAGAGGTCGCGACGAAGACGATGGCGTGGTCGCGGGTGGCGCGGGCGTCTTCCTCCTCCTTGTATTGCTCGCCGGAGCAGCACCTATGAACGGTGGCGGCGTGTCGTGGGCGGGCTGCATGATCTAGTGCACGATAAAAATTGGGACAGGGTTAGGAACGTGCGCACGGGCAAGGTAGAGAGGATGGGAGGCTAGAGGTGGCGTGGTGTCGCCGGAGTTCACCGGAAATTGCTCAGCACGGCGGCGGCAATGGTTGACGCGGCGGGGGTCAATGCGCACAGCCTGGAGGCGCTCTTGACGGGATTTTTGGGGCAAAAAGGAGAGGAGGGCGTGGGCGTTTATATAAGGGTGAGGGCACGAGAAGATCGCAAACAAATCGCACGAAATCCGTTTGGATTTGGTTAGGGTTCACAGTGTTCGTGTTGAACACGGGGAGAGGGATGACGTGTGGGCCCCGTTCGTCAGTGTGAGAGAGAGCGGGAGTTGGGCCTGGGCCGGTGCTATCTGCTGCGCACGCGGAAGAGTTTAGTGGGCTGAGCCTAGTAGGCGTAGGGTTTCGTATTTTTTTTGTTCAAAACCTTTTTCCTTTTCTGAAAAATTTCTAAAATCTATAAATTTTGAAATATGAATCCTTTTGGATTCAAACCTTCAAAAAGCATTTTCCAAAACATTTTGTCAATTAATTTTTTTTAAAGTGTTTGAATGAATTTTGGACATAATAATGTCATTTTAAAACTAGGGTTTGATAAAATCCTTTTTGGAATATAATTTAAACCAAAGCAAAATATGATTAATATCACTCAATAAAATTAATTTTGTATAAAACTCAAATAGTTTAAAAAGGGGTTTGATAAATCAAAATGATTTCAAAACTCATTTTAAAATTCAAATAAATATTTTCTTTCAAAAGCAAAACTATAAAACTCGAAAATAGAGAATAGGTAAGTAATAGAATAAATCTTAATACATACAAACAAATCTTAGCCACACACAGTTTTTCAAAATAGAGATCATTTTGATTTTCAAACTAGGTTTTTAATAAACAATATGACACTTAATGTCAAATTTAAAATAGATTTAAAACAATCAAATGTGGCTTAAGTAAAACTTAAATACCACAAGATAAACATTTGCAAATATTTATATTTCAATAGATACAAACAAAACACAAGCAAACATTAAAAGATCACACATAAAAGTCAAAAGAAAATTGGAGCATAAATGCTCTACTAATATATTTTCTTAAATATGTTTTCAAGTAGAAATTTATTTCCCACTTTTGAAATAACCAAATGCAAACAATGCTAAATGATGATGAATGTATGCATGAATTTTCTTTTCAAAGCAAAATACATAATAGTTTTCGAAAGTTTTAAATTTTTCTGATTTTCAACTTTTTGAAAAACTTGGGATGTTACACAAACACATGCAAAGGGCAAGCAACTTTCAATGTATATATAATTTAAATGCACGTTACCGCAAGGAGGCACGTTGGATATAAGATAGAGACATGATAATCAAATGAGTTGGCTTGAGAAATATGATTGATGAAGATCCCTTAATTCTTCATAATGTAGCCAAGTCTCCAACACCCTTCACCAACACCTATTGATCAAGTTTCAGCTTGTTGGTCCCCAACCAAGTTGGGTCCAAAGAGGTTAGTCACAATAGGTTGGCCACCCAAATGGTTATTTTCTTGACACCACTTTGAGTACCAACAAATTTGGCAAACACATTTCCAACCTTATCCTTCTCAAGGGAGTAAACATCATCAATTAGGATTGGGTTAGACAAGGTACCGTTAGTGCATGAAGAAGCAAGATGTCCCTTCTCGCGACATAGATAGCAACATCTACTTCCACCTTTCTTCTTAGTTGATTTCTCAACTTGAGAAGCTTTAGCTTGATTCTCCTTGGGAAGTGGCATTTCTTCAACGTTGGATACTTGAGTATGAACTTGAGGCCACTTCCATTGTTGCTTCATACTAGGAGGCTTCTTCTTCAATGGGCATGATCTAACATGATGCCCTTCAACCTTGCACTTGAAGCAAACAATCTTGGCCAAATTCTTGAATTGTTCTTGGCCCTTCTTCTTCTTGATGTTCTTGGACTTGTTATTGTTTTTGGTGTTGAATCCAAGTCCACTCTTGTCATTGGGGGATTTTTGCACACTCAACATATTGTCAAGTGCGGACTTCCCAAAATGACCCTTTTGCAAGTCTTCCTTCAAAGAAGTGACTTGCGCCTTGAGCTCTTTGATCTCCTCTACATGGTTAGTTTCAACACAAGTACTAGAGGAAGTAAATGCTTCATTGTTAGAGCAACAAGGCATGGAAAGTAATTCATCACAAGATGTAGAAATGTCATGAGTGGATGAAGTACTAGGACTAGCACATGGCAATATAACATTTTAAGTGGAAGTTGTGCCACTGTCCACATGAGGCTCACAAGATGTTACCTTAGTTGAAATAGCCTCATGAGCTAACTTTAGCCGATCGTGGGAGACTAAAAGATCATTATGAGAGCACGAGAGCTTTTCATGACTTTCTTCCAATTTCCTATAATTGCTTGTTAGCAACTCAAGTTGAGCCCTTAGCTCATCATTCTCCTTCAATATGGATGCTTCACAATAAGTAGAGTTAGTAGCACAAGCATCATCATTTTATATTTGAGGACATTAGAAAGAGCAAGAGCATGATCTTTTCTTAATTTAGAAAAGTCTAAACTATAGGATTCCTCAAGACTACAAAGTTTTTCTTCAAGGATCCTTCTACGCTCTTGCTCTTCATTAAGAGCAATAGAAAGATCCCCGATCTCATCGGTGTAGTCTTGCACACGACCTTCCATTTCCACAATGGTGTCCTCATGCTCATAAATAAGTTTATTGACCTCAATAGCATTAGCCATGATTTCCATGAAGTTAGAGCGAGCATTTTATTTTTACTCAAGGCAAGAAAGACAATTTCACCTTTCTTATTTAGAGAATCAACAATATGATTCTCTTCATTATTAACATCACCATCATCATTGGATTCAACGGGATTCAAAGTAGGAGATACCTTTGAGTCCTTAGCCATAAGGCAAAAGATGGTCGATGAAGATGAAACATTACTTGAGGCACCACTCAAGTACACATCTTGTTCCATAGGAAGTTGGGTTTCCTCTACAATGTTAGTGACCAACGGAATAGAGGAAACACACGCATTTGTAGTATGGCAACAAGATAAAGTAAGCATATCATCATGAGATATAGACGAGCAATTTTGACAAGATATGTAAGGACTATCAACACAAGCATGTAAAGCATGTATGGTGCTAGATGTGTTTAAATCCAAAGGTAGATCATTGCAACAGTGTTGAGGCAAAGAATCATCAATAGTAAGTTTACTATAATTGTTGCAAAGTCTAGCACTACTCACCATCTCATTAGGTTGTGGCTTACCACATGTTGGTGAAGTAGAGAAAGTTGAGAACTCATCACGCCCGGAGGTGGAGAGAATAATCATCCTCAATAATATTGGACACATCATATTAGTCTTGAAGCTTTGTCCATAAATCATGAGCATTCCGAAAAGGCATGATTGACTCAAGAACTACATTGCTCAAAGCACCAACAATTGCATGAGATACTAGAGAATTGAGATAAGAGTTTTCCTCATCCTCTAAAGATAACTTTTGGAGATCCTTTGGAGGAGGAAAATCCATATCTACAATTCTCTCCATTTTTGGGCCATACACCCGAAAAAGATTAAGCATGCGAATTTTCCAAACAACATAATTTGTGCCATCGAATATGAAAGTGGGATCATTTGCTAAATCTCTAAACGACATCTTTACTCTCAAGGCGGTGAAGCCTAATAAAGAGAGCCTTGGCTCTGATACCAATTGAAAGAACGAGAATGTCGCCTAGAGGGGGGTGAATAGGCGTTTTAAAATAATTACGGTTTAGGATTGAATAAATGCGGAATAAAACTAGCGTTTAATTTATCAAGCACAAAACCTAAACAAGCTAGGTTCACCTATGTGCACCAACAACTTATGCTAAGCAAGAAAACAACTATGTGATAGCAATATAGATAACTTCAAGCTCGATGGCTATCACAAAGGTAAATGCATAAGTAAAGGGTTTGGGTATAGAAGTAACCGCAAAGTGGACACGAGGAGATGTTTCCCGTAGTTCCTTCCCAATGGAAGTACGTCTACGTTGGAGGGGTGTGGAGCCTCCTTGTGGGGACCCCAGACTAGCTGTCCGAAATACCCGATTATGCTTAACACAACGATCCCGTGATCAGTCTGTCGTTGCACATAATCCGAATTGGATACCAAAGTTTACATCCATTACAGTACCGAATAGAAAGTCTTACATAAATGGTCATTTAGACCAAGTTCTTACATAGGTGCCTTCATGGGCCAAACCAAATATATCAGCGGAAGCTACGGCGTAATCGACATCATATTCTAACGACGACCCGACAGGCAGCTGACTTGTGGAGATCCTTAGTTGGCGTAGAAGTCGCCATATTCCTGCTCTGCGTAGTGTTCCTCCTCGTAGTCTGGCTAGGACAATAGCCAGGGACGAAACCAATATGAGTACATTTGAATGTACTCGCAAACTATCCCAACATGAGTATGCACCAGTTTTATTTTAGTTGACAACTTTTCTTATTTAAAACATCTCTATATCTTTATTGAAAAAGGTAAGAAGAGTTTTATAACTATTTTAAAGAAGTCACCGTTTTCATCTGTTTTTCCAAAACTCCTCCTTTTCCCGACCATAGCCCGTCATGGTCCACTTTCATCCACCACCTCATACCGATCCGTTGGTATAGGTGTAGGAAACAATCTCCACTTCATTTTTCTTTTAAAAACTCAAAACCTTTTTAAAACTTGCACAAGGTCTTAGGACAGTCTCCCAATTGTCCATATCCGAGGACTCGGCTATTCGAATAGTTTTAAACACTCTGCAGAGGTAGCACGCTTTTAACCCACATCCATCCGGCAACTCATCGTGTCTGCCACGTCTCGCCATACCAGGTGTATGCGAAGTAAGCCGCCGGCCATAGCCTCTTATTTGCTCATGCTAGTATAGGATCCTTCCCATATGACACTTTCCATCGACACCCAGTCCGGTTTCCCGTCAGAAACCCTAAGTGTGAGGACTCATAGTTTTGTCCGGCGGTTTATGGTGGAACCTTCTATCCTCCCCACCAACTTGTGTGAGGACCCGGGTCAGGGGGTAGATCCTCGGACCATCCCCTCATGCATAACGGAGTCATCTCCGTCGATGAGGTATCCCATACTAATAAGAGCAAACTACATGACTACGCCTTTTCCCATATGTGGTAAATGTGGTCGCACAGGGTAGGATTGGTTTCCATAGTACTAGGACACTGTGCATTTTTCACAAACATCACCATTTTTCCACCTTTCCAACACAGCACCGACATCTCGTCGTTCCATAAACTCACAAACATTTCAAAGGAGTTTTGAATAAACAACATTGTTTTCCCATCCTAAAGTTTTATATAAACTACTACATAGGGTGGCAAAATAATATCCATATATTTTTGAAATGGGTTTTGTAAATCTTGCTTTGAGAGTAAACATATTATGAAAGTAGATGCATATGTTGGTAGTGCAAGCTCAGAGAATAGCTTGCCTTGCTTGGCAAAGTGATCTTGCTCTTGTTCTTCAAATTCAGCAAACTCTCCTTCCTCGATATATCCGACAACGTTCTCGTCTAATTAACAAACAAACAATACAAACAATCACTAAGCTATACAAGCAATCACCTCAACATAACCATCATTAACATCACAATTGGCTACTGCACACATCAAACCACACAATTTGGTTTTCAAATAAATTGAATTAAACATTATTTAATTAAGTCCAAATTATGGCAGAAACTAGTTATTCATGTTTAATTCCACAACTTGAGTTCTGTTGGTCACAAAAATACAAACTAAAATTCTATGGAAAGCCACTGATGTGTAGAATACAACCCAATTTGAATTGGATCATTTGGAGTTACCAAACTCCCTACACATTGGATTGAATCCAGTAGCTTAATAATCAAGTTTTAGCTACCAATTAAATTATATTGTTCCAAAAATTAAACCCTTTTAGGGGTAACTAAACATGGATATATGTGAGCTAACAAAATTGGTCCTAACTCATTTGGATCAACCAATAAACATATGTCTGTTTTAGTCCAGAAGGGTTTATTTAAAGTCACAATTAATACTGCTTAATTAATTCTACCAAAATTAGGGGAGCTAACACAAGGCAGTACTAAGCTAGCAAAATTGGTTTGGAATTATTTGGACTAACAGAGTATCAGAAACAAACAAGTTTAGATTTTAAACCTTCTGTGGCATTTTCAATAATACTTTTTAATTATTTAATTAAATGACATGAGACCAATTGTGTTGGTTAAACAATTTCATAAGCTTTCCAGAACATTTGAGTTTGATTTATTTGGATTCCTAAATCTCGAGATATTTAATTTTAAAGTTGACATCAGTACTGAGAATTTCAGAGAATTTAAATTAGAAAAATCCACTGTTGTGGATAATGTTGAAATCCCTGACGGGTGGGTCCTACCCGTCAGTGACTCAGCGAAACGGTACGCGCGCGAGGGAAAAGATTAAAATTATGACAGTGGGACCCACATGGCAGTCTAACTTAACACGAAGCGGTACGTGGCCGTAGATCTTCGATCCAACGGCTCACGGAGGTCGCCATCGGCGACGACCTAAAACGAGCGGCGCTGCCGCGCCGGCGACGGCGAGGTGGACGGATCTCTCACCTAGGGGCTCGGGAGGAAGCGGCGATGACGCGAATCGACGGCGGCGGCTCGGGGAAGACGATGGTGCGAGCGGCAGTTGCTGGGGAAGTCTCTGTCGACGGCGGCGATGTCGCGCTCTTCGTCGGCGTCGGGCAGCAACTTCGGCGGAGCTTCGGGGTCGCGTCCGTGCGCTAAAAAGAGGGAAAAGAAGCCTGGGTGAGTGCGGTGAGCTTGGGCAACAGCGTAGAGGGGTCAGAGGGAAGAATGGGAGGGTGTGGCGTTGTGGTGGTGCTCGACCTCAACGGCGGCGTCGGGTGCGGCAGTGCACTGCCCTCCGGCGGTGCACAGACGAAATTGAGGCGAGGGAAAGCTCGAGGGGAGGTGTGGTGTTCCAGTGAGGTCTCAGGGTGCTTTTATAGCTCGGGGCGGTCCACGATGGTCGGGGTCTACGGCGGCGGCCATTGCGCGTCCACGGCGACCATTTCTGCGATTACCCGGCGAGGGTGCAGAGGCTCGTGGCGGCTTGGGGCTTAACGGGGTCCGGCGAGGTTCTAGAATCATCTAGAGGAGTGGTGCGTGTCGGGAAGCAGAGACGGGGGCCAATTAGCTCGGCGCCGTCCAATGCATCCGCGGCGGTCGTCGGGGAACATCGGCGTTAAGGCGACGGGAGAGGTGCCCGTTTTCTTCCCTGCGGTGCAGAGACAGCAGAGGCTCCGGGCGCGCGCGCAGGGGGGCCTGGGCGGCTCGGAAACGGCGACGACGGTGGAGGCGACACGGCGGCACGTCGGGGCGAGGGAGAGAGGTAGGGGATGACATTTTCGCAGAAAACCCCCTGCCTCCTCTCTGCTTCTTTTTTTATTTCTGTTTTAGTCCTTCTGTTAAAACCAGAAGGTTTTCTAGGATTTAATTAGGGCATTTAAACATTTTAGAAAAATTTGCAAAAATTTGTGGGGCCTTCCCATAATGTACAGAAGCTCCACAAAAATTGGCATAAAATAATAAAATGTTTTGAAACATTTTCTTTTATAGTACTTTGTTTATGTTATTTGAATTTATTTCAATTGTTTTTATTTTAGAATTTCAAAACTAGTTCAAAAATAATATTTGAGAGGGGAAAGTGGTAGGAACAAAATGGGGAGTGTTGACATTACATCTCCACTGACTTTGGTTTGAAAATAATTGAGTTGTCACTTGAGATTTTTATGACAACTTGTCACTTTTATTTTCTTGCTTTGATTTTATTTTGTTTCTTTTTCTTACTAGTGTTCACTAGAGCAAACACCACACAAACAGCAAGAACAACATCTCAAGTAACAAAAGCAATTAACATACAATAAACAACAAAAGTTTTTGTTGGCTCTCATTTTTGGAATATAATCCTGATAATAATTTTGGGATGTTACAATCCTCCCCCCTTAAAATAAATCTCGTCCCGAGATTTGCTAGGCTTAGGTTTTAAGGAGGTCTGGGAATTCGCTTCTAAGATAATCTTCGCGTTCCCAAGTTGCTTCTTCTTCAGAGTGGTTAGTCCACTGGACTTTGTAAAACTTGATCGCACGTCTTCGGGTAACACGAACATCTTCTTCGAGAATTTTGAGGGGTCTCTCACGATAAGTCAGGTCTTGGTTCAGGTCGATGGAGAGGTGGTCGATGTTTTTGAAAACATCAGGCTGGTCAGGAACTTCAAGACACTTCCGGAGCAAGGAAATGTGGAAGACATCATGATAATCTCCTAACTCCTGGGGTAACTCCAGCTGATAGGATACTTCTCCTCGACGAGCAATGACCTTGAAGGGTCCAATATACCTTGGTGCTAACTTTCCTTTGACATGGAAACGCTGCATTCCCTTGAGGGGTGTCACTCGGAGATAACATAATCTCCGATGAAAGTGAGATCACGGCGCTTGGTGTCAGCATAACTCTTCTGACGGGATTGGGCAGTTTTGAGACGTTCACGAATAAGCTGAACTTGCTCTTCAGCTTCTCGGAGGGTATCTGGTCCGAACAATTTGCTCTCTCCGGTATCGGACCAATTCAGGGTGTACGACACTTCTTGCCGTAAAGGGCTTCAAAAGGGGCCATTTGCAGACTAGACTGATAACTGTTGTTGTACGAGAACTCTGCAAACGGAAGACAATCTTCCCACTTGGAACCATAGGATAGAACACATGCGCGAAGCATGTCCTCTAATATCTGGTTCACTCGCTCAGTCTGGCCATCGGTCTGGGGATGATAAGCTGTGCTAAAGGCTAACTTGGTTCCGAGGGCTTCATGAAGGGATTTCCAGAATCTTGAGGTGAATTGCGTGCCTCTATCAGATACAATCTTCTTAGGCACACCATGCAGGCTCACTATTCTGGAAATATACAGGTCTGCTAACTGAGCTCCGGTATGAGTGGTCTTGACAGGAACAAAGTGGGCAACCTTGGTCAGTCGATCAACGATGACCCAGATGGAATCATGGCCTCGGTTGGATCTTGGAAGTCCGGTAATAAAATCCATTCCAATCTCGTCCCACTTCCACTCGGGAATTTTCAAAGGTTGAAGCAATCCAGCGGGTCGCTGATGTTCAGCCTTGACTCGCTGACAGATATCACACTTGGCTACGAATGAACCAATCTCTCGCTTCATTCCATGCCACCAAAATCTTTCTCGAAGGTCTTGGTACATTTTGGTTCCGCCGGGGTGGATTGAATAAGGGGTCTCATGGGCCTCCTTCAGGATTAACTCCTTAAGTTCCGTGACATTGGGCACACAGATACGGTCATTGAATTTCAGCACTCCTTCAGCATCTTCGGTAAAACCGGGTGCTTTGCCGAGGGAAATTTTCTTCCTAATTCCCTCTATGCTTTCATGACCTTTCTGGGCTTCTTTGATTTGATCCATCAGGGTTGGGGTTAACTCTAATTGGCGAGATAACCATAGCTAACAAGCTCTAGTCCAAAATCTTGGAAGTCTTTGAACAAGGCTGGCTGTTCGGCTTGGATCAGGGCATTCAGGGTGCAAGGTTTGCGACTAAGGGCATCGGCAACTACATTAGCCTTTCCGGGGTGATAATGGATTCCAATATCATAATCCTTGATTAATTCCATCCATCTCCTCTGTCGCAGGTTCAGATCTTTCTGGGTGAAAATATACTTCAAGCTTTTGTGATCTGTATAGACCTCGCAGCGATGTCCCGCAAGATAGGGACGCCACTTCTTAAGAGCAAAGACTACAGCAGCTAACTCCAAGTCATGGGTTGGGTAATTCTCTTCATGCGGTCGCAACTGCCGGGACAGGTACGACACAACTTTGCCTTCTTGCATCAGAACGCAACCAAGTCCGAGGCGTGATGCATCGCAATACACGTCGAAACTCTGGGTGACGTCTGGCATGATCAGGATTGGGGCTGAGGTTAGTTCTTCTTCAGTTCTTGGAAACTATCCTCACACTTCTGAGTCCATTCAAATTTCTTGTCCTTCTTCAACAGTTGGGTCAGAGGTTTGGCTATACTGGAAAATCCTTCACGAACTTGCGGTAATAACCGGCAAGTCCGAGAAAGCTTCGGATTTCAAAAACATTGGTTGGGGATAACCAGTCAAGAATGGCTTGTATCTTCTCAGGGTCAACAGAAATTCCTCCAGCGGATACAATATGTCCAAGAAATGCCACTTCACTGAGCCAAAACTCACACTTGCTAAGTTTGGCATACAGTGGTGCTCTTGGAGGGTCTCCAAAACTAGACGCAGGTGTTCAGCATGCTCTTCTTCGGTCTTGGAATAAATAAGGATGTCATCAAGGAAAACTACCACGAACTTGTCGAGGTACTCCATGAAAATCTTGTTCATGAGATTCATGAAATAGGCTGGGGCATTGGTCAGACCAAAAGACATCACGGTGTATTCAAACAACCGTAACGAGTGGTGAAGGCGGTCTTGGGAATATCTGTCTCTCGATCTTCAACTGATGGTAACCTGTCCGAAGATCGATCTTTGAAAAGACTCGGGCTCCGTTCATTTGATCGAACAGATCCTCGATCTTGGGAAGAGGGTACTTGTTTTTAATGGTCACGTCATTCAGCTTGCGATAATCCACACACAGGCGTGTGGTACCGTCTCTCTTGTCCACAAAAATAATGGGTGATCCCCATGGTGAAGCGCTTGGGCGGACAAGACCTTTGCTTAGCATATCAGCCAACTGTTTCTTCAACTCAACCAGTTCTTCCGGATTCATCCGATAAGGCTTTTGGGATATGGGGGATGTTCCTGGAATAAGCTCAATTATGAACTCAATATCCCTATCTGGCGGCATACCAGGCAATTCTTCTGGGAAAACATCCTTGAACAGATGAACAACACGGATCTCATCTAGGGCGGGTCGAGCTATGCTCTCATGGCAGCCTGGGTGAGGTTGACTAGTTTTAGACACATACTCCACTTCTACTTCTTTGTCGGTGGTGATGGATACAGCTCTTCTGGCACAGTCAATTCGACCATGGTACTTGGCTAACCAATTCATACCGAGTATAACATCGATGCCTTGGGTTCCCAGAACAATTAAGTTAACTGGAAACTTTCTCCTTTGATCTCAAGGGGTACATCGGAGCAAAACATCTGGTCTCTACGGTGGATTCTGGGATTTGGATGACCATGGGTTTGGGTAAGAGGCTCTTAACTAAACCTCCCTTAGCAACAAATTCTTGGGTAACAAATGAATGGGTAGCACCAGAATCAAACAGAACAGTTGCAGGTACTGAGTTGACAAGGAACGTACCCAGCACAACATCCGGAGCATCCTGAGCTTCTTCAGCATTGATGTGGTGCAGACGACCCTTGGCAACAGCAGCATTTCCGCGAGGTGCGGCATTCTTGCCATTTCCATTTCCATTGCGGCCTTGACCATTGTTCTGTGCCGGCGCATTGGGGCGCTGGACATTCCTCTTGGGATTGGGACATTCTTTGGAGTAGTGACCCTTGTTGCCGCATTCAAAGCAGATCACATTGGGATTGCGGTTGAAGTTGTTGAAGTTTCCTCCGGGACGGTTATTGTCATTGGGGCGGTTGAAGTTGTTTGGGCGGTTAGGGTAATTGGGCGTGGAGCTTGGGGTGGACGATAGGCAGGCCTGGTGTTCTGCTGAAAGATACGAGGTTTCTGGCTGCTCGAGCCTTCCTGAGCATTCATCCTCCTCTTGCGACCTTCATACATCGACTTGCGCTTGGTCTCCAGCTGGATGGCTTTGTCCACAAGTGACTCCAGATCACGGAAGTCATGGATAACCAAAGCACACTGAAGTTCATCATGAAGTCCACTCATGAAACGCTCCATCTTCTTCTCTTCCTTGTCGGTGTCATCAGGAGCATACCGAGATAAGTCGGTAAACTCCTCAAGATAACCGACCACATCTCTACTTCCCTGCCTCAGCTTACGGAACTCATCCTTCTTCCTCTCAATAGTCCACTGGGAATATGCTTCTTGCGGAACTTCTCCTGGAACTCAGCCCAGTTGATGACATGACCAGCTGGCTGGAGAGTCTTGGTAGTTTCCCACCAAGCTCTTGCAGGTCCAGCGAGATAGTGGGTTGCATACAGCACTTTCTCATTTTCTCCCACAGCAGCAACTTCAAGATTATTGCCGATGGTGCGAAGCCAATCATCGGCTTCTAGTGGGTGAAGTCCCTTGGAGTAGGTGGGTGGGTTGGTCTTCTGAAAATCACCCAAGGTAGATCGCTGGTTTCCATCGCCATTGCCGTTACCACCATTGTTGTTGTTGTTGTTGTTGTTATTGTAAGCGGCTGCGAGTTGTTGTAAGGCAGCGAGATGAGCTTGGCGCTCTTGCCGGGCATTTTCACGCTCCTCCATGATAAGTGCGAGAAGTTGGGTGGGGGTTGGGTCCGGTGGTGGTGGTGCTGATCCTGATCCTTCCGCATTGCTGCGACGGGGTGGCATCCTGAAGCACACCGGGTATAAGAGACAAGGCAAGAAAAGTTCGACTAAGGGAAAAGATGATCTCTCAAGTGGTTGATTAATCTAAGAGTTATATGAAAATAGTTCACACAATTTAAACAAGACAAACATACTTATATTTCACAAACAATACATCAAGAGTTCACAACAACATCAAGCTTACAACATAACATCTGGTTTCCAAAAGAACCACTGCTACTACTCGACTAGCTATAGGGGGTCAACCTAATCCTGCGGTAGTGATCAAGTCACTCGCCTACTGAGGTGGAACCTCCAGCTCTAACACGTCAGCATCTGACTGGTAGGCTGGCTCCTCGGGATCCTCCTCCTCATCCTCGAGAACTGGCTCGAGTGGCTCCTCCTCCTCGTCAACTAACTCCTCCTCATCATCCTCCTCCTCACAGTCCATCTCCTCCACGAAGTCATCATCGTCACTGAGGAAAGCGTCGTTCTCCTTGCGGAGATCCTCGCCCTCCTCCTCCATCTCGTCAGTATGGTGCTCAAGATCCTCAATCAGTCCATCCTGCTCTGCCACCTTCGTGCGGAGCTTCACGATAGTCTTCCTCAGCTGGGCCCTCTTCCTGAGAAGAGCAACCTTCTCCACCATCAGCTTCATCTCGTTCTCGCGAAGCTCAACGAGCGACTCGCGGTCGAAGTGGAGCTGAATCCTAGTGCGCAACAGATCATCCTGAGTGCACTGAAGTAAGATCTCCATGTCCATGATGTAGCTCCCAAACATCGGGTGGTAAGGTGAAGGAGTAGGGTGTCCATCACAGTTGCGCCTCCCGTAGAACCGGAACCGGGAGTCTACTAACTCCGCCTTGTGCTCCTCACAAAGTCGGGATAGCATCCTCTGTGTAGCAGTACAGAGACCGTCAACCCAGGTGGCCTCCTTGGTGGTGAAGATGAGTCCTGGAATTGGGAGACTTGATGTTCCTGCGAACTGACGATCTGATGAGCCAGCTCAGCCTTCCAACACCGTGAACATCAATCTGAGCTCCCTCAAACTCTGGAGCGGGGCGACCTAACAGCTTGGTCAACTCGAACAAGTCCCTCTCAAACGTCAGCTTGCTGTCCTTCTCCAGCTGAACGAACTCGGTCCAGTGGAGTGCCATCTACAGTTTTTAAGCAAAATTTTAAGTTAGTTAGGTGACAAGTATATCAAAATTTTAATATAGTAGGGCAACAAGTGAGTCAAATTTTAAACTTAATGAGAGGTGTACAAAATTTTAGGGATACTAAGGAAAATGTAACATTTAATGAGAGTAAAATTTTGCATAAGTAAGAGGATTGGAGATAAGCAATTTTCGAAAATACTTCATTCCTTTCTTTTTAGAAACTCATCTTTTGTAACATTTGACAAACGACCATGCTAACTAAGGTTTCCTAAAGTCAGGATGGCTCTGATACCAAGTCTGTGGGGACCCCGGACTAGCTGTCCGAAATACCCGATTATGCTTAACACAACGATCCCGTGATCAGTCTGTCGTTGCACATAATCCGAATTGGATACCAAAGTTTACATCCATTACAGTACCGAATAAAAGTCTTACATAAATGGTCATTTAGACCAAGTTCTTACATAGGTGCCTTCATGGGCCAAACCAAATATATCAGCGGAAGCTACGGCGTAATCGACATCATATTCTAACGATGACGACCCGACAGGCAGCTGACTTGTGGAGATCCTTAGTTGGCGTAGAAGTCGCCATATTCCTGCTCTGCGTAGTGTTCCTCCTCGTAGTCTGGCTAGGACAATAGCCAGGGACGAAACCAATATGAGTACATTTGAATGTACTCGCAAACTATCCCAACATGAGTATGCACCAGTTTTATTTTAGTTGACAACTTTTCTTATTTAAAACATCTCTATATCTTTATTGAAAAAGGTAAGAAGAGTTTTATAACTATTTTAAAGAAGTCACCTTTTCATCTGTTTTTCCAAAACTCTCCTTTTCCCGACCATAGCCCGTCATGGTCCACTTTCATCCAACCACCTCATACCGATCCGTTGGTATAGGTGTAGGAAACAATCTCCACTTCATTTTTCTTTTAAAAACTCAAAGCCTTTTTAAAACTTGCACAAGGTCTTAGGACAGTCTCCCAATTGTCCATATCCGAGGACTCGGCTATTCGAATAGTTTTAACACTCTGCAGAGGTAGCACGCTTTTAACCCACATCCATCCGGCAACTCATCGTGTCTGCCACGTCTCGCCATACCAGGTGTATGCGAAGTAAGCCGCCGGCCATAGCCTCTTATTTGCTCATGCTAGTATAGGATCCTTCCCATATGACACTTTCCATCGACACCCAGTCCGGTTTCCCGTCAGAAACCCTAAGTGTGAGGACTCATAGTTTTGTCCGGCGGTTTATGGTGGAACCTTCTATCCTCCCCACCAACTTGTGTGAGGACCCGGGTCAGGGGGTAGATCCTCGGACCATCCCCTCATGCATAACGGAGTCATCTCCGTCGATGAGGTATCCCATACTAATAAGAGCAAACTACATGACTACGCCTTTTCCCATATGTGGTAAATGTGGTCGCACAGGGTAGGATTGGTTTCCATAGTACTAGGACACTGTGCATTTTTCACAAACATCACCATTTTTCCACCTTTCCAACACAGCACCGACATCTCGGCGTTCCATAAACTCACAAGACATTTCAAAGGAGTTTTGAATAAACAACATTGTTTTCCCATCCTAAAGTTTTATATAAACTACTACATAGGGTGGCAAAATAATATCCATATATTTTTGAAATGGGTTTTGTAAATCTTGCTTTGAGAGTAAACATATTATGAAAGTAGATGCATATGTTGGTAGTGCAAGCTCAGAGAATAGCTTGCCTTGCTTGGCAAAGTGATCTTGCTCTTGTTCTTCAAATTCAGCAAACTCTCCTTCCTCGATATATCCGACAACGTTCTCGTCTAATTAACAAACAAACAATACAAACAATCACTAAGCTATACAAGCAATCACCTCAACATAACCATCATTAACATCACAATTGGCTACTGCACACATCAAACCACACAATTTGGTTTTCAAATAAATTGAATTAAACATTATTTAATTAAGTCCAAATTATGGCAGAAACTAGTTATTCATGTTTAATTCCACAACTTGAGTTCTGTTGGTCACAAAAATACAAACTAAAATTCTATGGAAAGCCACTGATGTGTAGAATACAACCCAATTTGAATTGGATCATTTGGAGTTACCAAACTCCCTACACATTGGATTGAATCCAGTAGCTTAATAATCAAGTTTTAGCTACCAATTAAATTATATTGTTCCAAAAATTAAACCCTTTTAGGGGTAACTAAACATGGATATATGTGAGCTAACAAAATTGGTCCTAACTCATTTGGATCAACCAATAAACATATTTGTCTGTTTTAGTCCAGAAGGGTTTATTTAAAGTCACAATTATACTGCTTAATTAATTCTACCAAAATTAGGGGAGCTAACACAAGGCAGTACTAAGCTAGCAAAATTGGTTTGGAATTATTTGGACTAACAGAGTATCAGAAACAAACAAGTTTAGATTTTAAACCTTCTGTGGCATTTTCAATAATACTTTTTAATTATTTAATTAAATGACATGAGACCAATTGTGTTGGTTAAACAATTTCATAAGCTTTCCAGAACATTTGAGTTTGATTTATTTGGATTCCTAAATCTCGAGATATTTAATTTTAAAGTTGACATCAGTACTGAGAATTTCAGAGAATTTAAATTAGAAAAATCCACTGTTGTGGATAATGTTGAAATCCCTGACGGGTGGGTCCTACCCGTCAGTGACTCAGCGAAACGGTACGCGCGCGAGGGAAAAGATTAAAATTATGACAGTGGGACCCACATGGCAGTCTAACTTAACACGAAGCGGTACGTGGCCGTAGATCTTCGATCCAACGGCTCACGGAGGTCGCCATCGGCGACGACCTAAAACGAGCGGCGCTGCCGCGCCGGCGACGGCGAGGTGGACGGATCTCTCACCTAGGGGCTCGGGAGGAAGCGGCGATGACGCGAATCGACGGCGGCGGCTCGGGGAAGACGATGGTGCGAGCGGCAGTTGCTGGGGAAGTCTCTGTCGACGGCGGCGATGTCGCGCTCTTCGTCGGCGTCGGGCAGCAACTTCGGCGGAGCTTCGGGGTCGCGTCCGTGCGCTAAAAAGAGGGAAAAGAAGCCTGGGTGAGTGCGGTGAGCTTGGGCAACAGCGTAGAGGGGTCAGAGGGAAGAATGGGAGGGTGTGGCGTTGTGGTGGTGCTCGACCTCAACGGCGGCGTCGGGTGCGGCAGTGCACTGCCCTCCGGCGGTGCACAGACGAAATTGAGGCGAGGGAAAGCTCGAGGGGGAGGTGTGGTGTTCCAGTGAGGTCTCAGGGTGCTTTTATAGGCTCGGGGCGGTCCACGATGGTCGGGGTCTACGGCGGCGGCCATTGCGCGTCCACGGCGACCATTTCTGCGATTACCCGGCGAGGGTGCAGAGGCTCGTGGCGGCTTGGGGCTTAACGGGGTCCGGCGAGGTTCTAGAATCATCTAGAGGAGTGGTGCGTGTCGGGAAGCAGAGACGGGGGCCAATTAGCTCGGCGCCGTCCAATGCATCCGCGGCGGTCGTCGGGGAACATCGGCGTTAAGGCGACGGGAGAGGTGCCCGTTTTCTTCCCTGCGGTGCAGAGACAGCAGAGGCTCCGGGCGCGCGCGCAGGGGGGCCTGGGCGGCTCGGAAACGGCGACGACGGTGGAGGCGACACGGCGGCACGTCGGGGCGAGGGAGAGAGGTAGGGGATGACATTTTCGCAGAAAACCCCCTGCCTCCTCTCTGCTTCTTTTTTTATTTCTGTTTTAGTCCTTCTGTTAAAACCAGAAGGTTTTCTAGGATTTAATTAGGGTATTTAAACATTTTAGAAAAATTTGCAAAAATTTGTGGGGCCTTCCCATAATGTACAGAAGCTCCACAAAAATTGGCATAAAATAATAAAATGTTTTGAAACATTTTCTTTTATAGTACTTTGTTTATGTTATTTGAATTTATTTCAATTGTTTTTATTTTAGAATTTCAAAACTAGTTCAAAAATAATATTTGAGAGGGGAAAGTGGTAGGAACAAAATGGGGAGTGTTGACATTACATCTCCACTGACTTTGGTTTGAAAATAATTGAGTTTGTCACTTGAGATTTTTATGTGACAACTTGCATTTTATTTTCTTGCTTTTAATTTATTTTGTTTTCTTTTTTCTTATAGTGTTCACTAGTGCAAACACCACACAAACAGCAAGAACAACATCTCAAGTAACAAAAGCAATTAACATACAATAAACAACAAAAGTTTTTGTTGGCTCTCATTTTTGGAATATAATCCTGATAATAATTTTGGGATGTTACACTCCTAGGCACTCCAATAGCACCGATGTGCTCACCCTATTCTCCGTGAGCTTCACCCGTGAGGGATTGGCTCGTTGCACTATGAGGTCGACTTGAGGGCGTTGACCAAACCAACACACCAAGGTTGAGGAACTCCACAATGAGTTCAAGCCTCCCAACAATGTCCCGGAGCTTAGCAACAAGATAAAGCTCCGAAACTCACAAAGGCCTCCTAGGGTTACAACTAACCCACGAGGCAACGAGAACCACAAAGAGTAATGAACTTCTCAAACTTCACCTCCACGAATCATCGTGGAGAACTCAAACCGATGCACCTAATGCAATGGCAAGAACACACAAAGTGCTCAAAGCAATTCACTCTCAAATCCCACCAAAGCAACTAATGCTATGGAGGAAGATGAGAGGAAGAGCAAGGAAGAACACAAAATCCTTCCAATCTAGATCAAAGGCTTCCCCTCACTTAGAGGAGAGATTGATTGGTGGAGTGGTGGATCTAGATCTCCTCTCTTTTCCCTCTAATTGGAGGCAAGAATCATGGAGGGATGGAGAGAAGGCAAGCTCCAAAAGGTCAACAATGGTGGGGGAAACTTGCTCAAGAGATGGGGGTCATTGGGGAAGAAGACCCCCTTAAATAGGACCTCAAAATTCTGCCCGTTATGGCCAAAACGCACCCAGGGGCGGTAGTACCGCTCCCGGGTGGCGGTAGTACCGCCCGGGACGTTTTCGGGTGATTTCGGTACTGTCTCGGGCGGTACCCGGGCGATACTGACCCGATACTACCGCTGCACGAAAAACTGCAGAAACGTCCAAACGAAAACAACGATATCTTGATCATCCGTACTCCGTTTTCGATGATCTTGGGCTCGTTGGAATCAAACAATGAGCTCTCCAAGATCATGCAGAGAAACGTCATAGTCCAACAAGGAGGATAAAACCAAATGGTGAAAGGTTAGACCTCTCAAAAATAGAACAACCGGTAAAACCTCCAACACCAAAAACGCAATAAGTTTTTCTTACGGAATCCGTTTTTGATGAACTTGGGCTTGTCTTGAAGATCATGACAAGCTCTAAAACCATACATGGAGAAATCCCAAATAAGAACCAAGAAAGATGATGCTAGGTATGCAAAGGTTTGAGCTCTCTCCAAATGATACGATCAAGTTACTCATTCGAGAGCCCCTCTTGAAAGTGTGGCATCTATCCAATAATCCGGTCTCTCACTAGCACCATGAGACCGGTAAAATTGAAACCCTACCAAGGCCATACCTTTGCCTTGCGCAATCCACTTGAGCTAGATGATGATGATCTTGATCACCTCAAGTTGGATCACCTTTCTTGATTGCGCTCCGCTTGATGAAGACTTGTGAAATGTTCCCCATACCATGATCCCACATGGTACAACATTTAGCTTTGTGTGTTGATCACTTGAATCTATCCTTTACACTTAGCCTTGATCAACTTTGTATCTTTTCTTCTTTCTTTCATTGGAGTAGACATGGTCTTTATATAGGGGCCCCGAGAATCTAACCGTTAAGCACAGAATCGTGCACAGCGGTACTACCGCTGGGATCCAGCGGAATTACGCTACTGAGATCCCCACGGTACTGCGGCAGTTCCAGCTGCCAGCTGCAGCGGTATCTCGCAGAGCTACCTTTGCTACCAGGCAGCGGTACTACCGCTAGGTAGCAGCGGTACTACCGTTGGCCCTATGAATTAATTCAAAAGGTCCAGCGATAGTACGAGGGCGATACCGTGTAAGTACCGTTGGGATGTCAGCAGCTAAAATCATCCGAGCGGTACCTCCAGCGGTAGTACCGTTGCTGGAAGCAACGGTACTTCTACGGTACTACCGTTGGTGGCGAGGTACCTGCTTGCAACAGCAGTACTGCTCTAGGAGGAGCGGTACTACCGCTGCAAACCAGCGGTACTACCGTCAGCCTGATTTCAGCCAGTGTCAGTTTCTCGAGCCCCTCTCTCTTTCATCGTCGAACTTCTCATGTGGTCATCTTATAAGCTTCTAGAATCCGACACATGAATTCCAATCTTTCCTATGTACAAGATCTATAAGAATATCTCAATGCAAACATTAGTCCATAAGGATTGTCATTAATTACCAAAACCACACATGGGGGCACCATGCTCTTTCACACGGCCAACAGAACCTCGAGTACCACTAGCCATCCTGAGTAGAAAGAAACAAGAACCATGAACAACACATTCATGGAAGAAGATACAATGGAATGATAACATGATGAATCAAGGAGACATGATAAAACAACACATTCATGGAAGAAGATACAATGGAATGATAACATGATGAATCAAGGAGACATGATAAATGACATCATGTAGATTAAACAAGACATGTGATACAAGACATATCATCTCATCAAGCATGGTATCAAAAAGCATACAAAACTTATACATTATACCCAGCTGAATTACAAACCATGACAATGGAGAGTAAAGATGATACAAGACCACAAGTCATGTTTGAAACATTAAATGACAGTGGATAACAGAAAGATCACACTATTTGATATGGAACATCAGAGATATGACGAGATCAATGATTTAGATCACTGGAGTAAACTTTGATCACTGGAGTAAACTTTGAAACTCTGAGAGCTTTAGCAACCTGACACGGAGTACTAAGAAAAACACCCAACGAGTTTGATCCTAGATTTGAAGATAACAGACGAGCAAGTGGAACCTTTACAATCAAATAAGGTAAGGTAACTCAGAGTTCAGAGCGATACCAGATAAGGAGTAAAAAGAATCCTAATGAGATTTTCACAACTCATTTTTAGGTTCAAAATAATTTTCTCAATCTCTAGACTCAACATCGACCAATAGTAAGGGTTTCCTACAGGCAGTCCTACTCTTATACCAAAAACTTGTAGCGCCCCGACCCCGGTACTATACAAAGATGCTGTGTGTCACTGGTTATGTGATACAACCGAAGGTTACTGGGCACACCTCTCCCAGGCCAGAACCTCTGGCAGGCGTTGCTTAGAATTGATCATCGGCAACACAACACCTCGATTGATGCCATAACACAGGCACAACTAACAAAGTATAATAGAGAGATCAAGACTGCAGAACAACTGGCACATCACAGACTGTACGATTCAAAGTAATATTACATAGCTGAATTACAGTACTTGGTAATATTACAAGCAGAGGTCACATGACCCAACATTACAATAAACAACGAAAGCAAATGTGTTGCTATACAACAAGACTGCAAAAGGCCTAAGAGGCCGAAAGTAAGCAATGTAGCCAAACCCAACCTACACGTTCTAGGCTGCTACCTGGGAACCCCAAACTACTCGTCGACGTCAACGTAGAAACCAGCGTCGGAGTGAGGGTCTTCACCTGAACCAAATTAAGCAAACATGAGTACCGAAGGTACTCAACAAGACTTAATTAACCTATTATATATCTGCATGTTCTGAGAGTATATATGATGGTTGATTTGCATAAAGCCATATTTGTTTCCAAATAGAGGGAGAAAGAATCTCGTATCAGCAGCAGACTTTTAAAAGGGATAAGAGAGCCTTTCCAGCTATTGTAAACATGTTGTAACCACCAGCTCATCAACATCACCTATCAACTAGGATCACGCCCTCGACGCCCTCGAGGAAACACCCTTCATTCGTTGTCAACAGATTTTACGTTTATGTTCCGGTTCTCTATGATCACGTGTCCATTCCCAAGTCGTCCATAACCGCGGACACGACTTTTCGAAAAGATTAAACCCTGCAGGGGTGTACAATATTTACCACACGTATCAACCGACTCTTAATGCCACATGATTAGCACAATTCCTTGATGTGCCGGCAGAGGGTGGTTGACCACGACCTTTACCTTGGTTGATTGTATTCCATGGGCCATCCATAACAGGGAGCTACCGCCATTACGCGAGATGGCCACCTCGTGACGGTCTCCGTTACTCAGTCACAGGAATCAAGATCCGTGTTCGTCCATCACTGGATCCCTGCCAGGTCCTACCTTTTCATAACGTTTCCAACCCACATGCAAATGGAATACCAAACGACGTGTCCCATGGGTACAACCAACCAAGTTAGTTAGTCGAGCAGGATGTTAGGCCCGCCACGTATGGAAGTACGCTCAGTCTTGGTTCAAGAGGCAAGAACCTCAGGTCCTGGGTCGGCAAGAATGGAACAACTCACCACAATCCCAATGTGGCCTCCCATCCAAGCCTTTTATCATATTATCATATGTTCACCTCCTTTTCTCAACGTCCTGACATAAGAGATTCTTCGCAGCTCTGATTCACCAACCGGGTGGAGCAGAGATAAACAACTACGCATGGCTAAGCAGATATGAGGCTTTGGCGATAAACACATATCAAAACTATGGCTGCTAGGGATAACGGTTTGAGAATATCTGGGTGATGCAAATATATAGGAGACCTCTATTTAAAGACCAAAATACGTTGGAATCGTATGCAAGTAGAAGAGTAAAATTCTTCAAAATCATATATGGGCAGATAAGAGGTTATGCTTGCCTTGTTCGTCAGAAATCAGATCTTGTTCTTCAAATACAGTGGGGTTGATCTCCGAATCGTGATCTACCGAGAAGAACAAATAACGGAAAAGAACAACAATCAATACATGGCACTTATGCAATGCGCAATATGTATGCATGATCAATTTAATGCGTTGACATGGAGCTCTAAATCACGTTTGAAATGTTATTTGAACTCAAATTAAAATTATGAGCATTTATTCAATTTAACTCCATAATTAGATAAAATGCATTTAAGTTATTTCCAAAAATTCACCAAATTGAAATGTTCCAAAATGTATGTATTTTGACATAAATAACTAGCATTTATTTTTCTGAACATTTTGATATATTGAACACATTTTTTTGATTTACGGATCAAAAGTTATTGATTTTACAAATTTAATCAATTTTCTAGAATTCTTCTAATTGCTCTGGGCCCACCTGTCCGGGATTTAACAATTTCCTGAAATTAAACCTGAAATTATTAAAACCCTGACGTGCGGGGCCCGCACGTCAGTGGCACAGAGAGCATCACGGTGGCTCTGCCACGGCGTGGCTCGCCGGAGGAGGCCGCGCTAGGATGCGCGAGTGGGCGCGTTAGACGCACCACTCCGCGGGCTACCTGTGGGTGGTGGCGTCGTGACCAAATGGTCGCCGGAGCGGCGGCTATGGCGTGGCGGAGCCACGGCCGGCGACGAGCTTCGGTGCGGCGACGCTACAAGACGCAATAAAACAAACCGAAGGCACCGGAATATGCGCAAGCTCACCCTGAGCACGCTGGGCTGGACGGCAACATCGGAGAAGCTCGGACGGTGATGAAATCGTGCTCGAACCGCGGCGGTCGAACTTGGAGAAGAAGACGCGATTCGCCCAGTTCAGGCCATCCCAGCACGAGCTACTTGACGGGGAGAGAGAGGAGGTCGAGGCGGAGCTCCTGGCATCTTCAATTTGTCCCAGGAAGGTTGGAGACGGCGGCGCGGCGGCGGCGGCCGTGCGGCTAGGGTTCGGCCTAGAGAAGAAATTATAGCACGGGGAAGAGGAAGAAGAGCATGGTGAAAGAGAGGGAGATGCGGACGTCTGCGTGGTCTTATCCACACGAGCTCGTAAGCAGAGAGGAGGTGGCAATCGACAGCGACGACACGGCGACAAGCAGCTCGCTTTCTGTCGTGAGGAAGAAGAAGAAAAGAAAAAGCACTTTACAGAAAACCCCCTGCACTTTTAAATATTTGCATGAATTCTTTTAAACAGAAACTTCCTGCATTTTTTAGGGCATTTAAAATAGTCAATAAATTACCCCAAAATTCATGGAGCCTTCTAATATTGTAGAGAGGCCCCACATATTTTTGTTTTGAATTTTTAGAACTTTTGAACCACAATTAAAAATAGAGCAAGTTCTAGGTCTTTTTTAATTATTTCTTCTTTAATTAAAATGCAACTTTTCCTTAGTGCAAAGTTTAATGCATGAAATGACATGATTACTCAACTTAACACTTTATTACAAACTTGGGATGTTACACCAAAGAAGGTGAAATTGTCGTTCTCCTTGATCATGTAACCCGGGGTCTCCGCCCTCCGGGTTCTCTATTTTTCGCCAAGTGTTCAAATACTATGGCCTCACTACACTAGATGTTGCACCAAATTCCTTTCTAAACATTAGCAACTTCGTAGTTTTTTGTGAGGACTACCTCCAGATGGCTCCGAGTCTCGAGCTTTTTCTCGAGATTTTCTATTGCAACCCCTCTCGCAAAGACCAGCCATTAGATCCATACGGGGGTGTTTCTATTCAACGGCGAAAAGAGTGCACTTTCCCGGCTCTTGTTTTGGCCAGCCATCCCAAGGGATGGCAAAACACATACTTCTACTGCAAGGACACTTCACCCACCACTGACGAGGCCCGGTACCCGGCCTTCCGCAATTCTCCATTAATCTATGATCCCAAGATGAACATCTATGTAGAGGACGCCAACCGGGTCTTGGTAGATTCCCTCCTTCGTCGGGCCAGAGCTCTGCTTGCACATGGCCTCAAAGGCACAGACCTTGTCAAGTGCTGGGTCGGCTGGTTCATCTAGCCCTTAAGTATCAGGACCCGGTTATTCCACAATATACTGGCGAAACTATTGATGAGATGTGTTACTCTGAAGTAACGCAGAGTAACGCTTACTGAAGACCAACTGGTGAAGACCGCCAAGAAACTTCTTGGCGAGAACAAAACAGCCATTGCGATGACCGGGCTTGCCCCGTTCAGTGCCAAGAATAAACCTCCCACGGTAAAAGCCATCTCTTTTCTTTCTACAAATAATGACCCGGCATTTTCTGTAAGAGAACTTATCTGCCTAACTTTTTTACTCAGGACCCAGAGTGGTGGCGTGTGGACTACACCCCTGTGTCTTCTCCTGATGGTGAACATACGGAAGTAAGCGATGAAGAAGAAGAAGGTGAGCTAGACTCCACAGGCCGGCTCTTCCTTGTCCTGATTACTAGTGAGGTCACTCATAGGGACTCTTCTACTGATAACCCGGTGTTTCTTTCTCCAGGCCCTTCTGACCCGGCAATTGCTGAAATGCTGGGTGCACAAGCCCCTAAACCTCCAACTCAGAAGAGAACCCGAGCTGCAGTTATAAAGGTGCCTTATTCTCGCCTTTCTTATTATATGATGAACAACTATCCAACTAAATATCAACCACAGGAAAAAGAAGCTGAGAAGGAAGCTGAAGCCAACAAGAGGCGCCGGACCCGTTCTACGGCAAGCCCGGGATCCCTGAACAAAGGTATCCCTCCATGTTCTTTATCCAACTGGGCCAAATCAATCCAGAAGACTCCCTGCATTAAACATCCTTTAGATGGCAAAACCTGGGCCGCTAAATCCTACTCTTTGTCAGCTTCCTCCTCTGATAGTGTTAGCACACCCGAGGATTTCCAGATCAACACCAGGTAAGACACGCTCATTTGCCACTATACATTGCTTCTCTTCATGGTATATTTGACTAAACAACTTCACTTTATTTCAGTGCCAAAGCTTCCTTGGATGAAGAGCCGGATTCTCCACCTGCCGCGTCCCCTCCTCCAACTACGACAGAGCCTTCTCCTGTGGAGGCACATATCGAGGAGATGGCTGCATCTCCAAGGAGCCCACCTACTCCTGCACTAGAACCATCTCCAGCTGCTCCGTCACCCGGGCTAGGGTCTGGCACAAAAGATGATGACGAAGAAGTGCAAATCACCGGGTCTAGGCAAGGCCCAGTTATTGGCACTTCCAATGTGATGGCCAAGATCACTACTCCTGAAGTTAAGCTGGTCACTTCTGCCAGAGGCAAGGACCCGGTTTGTTTCAATGACTTATCGGCCCTAGATTCTATGTCCATGCCGGCTCTTTGCGAAGAATATTTCTCTCGGCTTGTTCATCACAAAAGACTTGAAACTGAACTGGTCACCTTAATTCAGAAGCGATACTAGGTACTCTTCTTACTTATCCTTACTTTTCCTTACATAACCATACTCTGAGTAGCCCCAAGCTCTAAGATTATCACTTGCTGATGAGCTTGGTGCTTATAACAAAAAATGCCTTTAAAGAATAAAAACTTAAATCCTGTAGCCCCCCAAGTGCCGGGTTGTATGTTCACAGCAACCTGGGACTAAAACTTTCATCTTTGAGAACTTTTCACCTGTCATAATAACTTTGAATACTGTAGCCCCTAGTGTCGGGTTGCATGCCTTCAGCAGTCTGGGACTAACCATACTTAGAAAAATTTCAAAATTCACACGTGTAGCCCCCAAGTGTCGGGTTGCAAGCCTGCGGCAACCTGGGACTCCACTTTTATTCTGCCTTTGTAAATTTCAGCTCTGTAGCCCCCAAGCTCCGGGTTAACTTTCCTGCAGTAACTCGGGGTTTAACCATATACTTCTTCTATTTTGTGAACAGGAGCACACTGCCAAGGCCGGTCAAGAAATTTCCCGGCTCAAGGACGCTTTGAAGACTGAATCCCAAGCACGGCTTACAGATGCTGAGCAACTACAAGCTTTAGAAAACTCTGTGACCAATCTGACCCAGGAGAACTCTGACCTGAAAAAGGAAATGGAAGAGCACGAGGAAAACTGGAAGGACCAGCTCTCAGAAGTGCAAAAGAAGCTAGATTCCACCACTGCGGAGCTAAGCCGTCTAAAGAAAATGATCAACTTCATGGTCGCCTCACTAGATGGTAAGTATTTTTACTGCACTTTTGATTAACTGAGACCCGATTTCTTGTGCCTAATAACTGATCTTTTCTCCTGCAGGCCCACGAGATTCCTCCTGCGCAAAACTGATGCTGACAAAATTAAATGCATGTACACCCTCGTGCGTCAACTATACTTGGCAGCTGCGAGGTTATCAAAACTGCTCGTAACTGGGAGAACCCGCCAAGCACCTACCATGAGGTGCTTGGTCATTTATCAACTATGCCACAATGGATCCAACTGCTAAAGAAATATGCTTGTAGAGCCGGTGTAATGCGCGGCCTTGCCTTGGCTAAGGCCTATCATCCAAGCTTTGACTCGACGCCACTTGTGAAGGGCTTTCCACAGTACAACTCAGATGGCAGCCAGTCTGACAAGAAATCCTATGCCCGGGCTGTGAAGCAGACCCGGTATGTGGCCACTGAGATTGCAATAACATGAAGCTTACCTCCCTGTAGTATGGATACAACAAGGACAATGAAGAGGTTATAGATGCTGAGCCAGCTCGCATTGACCTTCTTCAAAGTTATAAAGATTCTATTGCCAAAGACAAGATTTCTCCAAGCTTGTCTACACCAGTTGTGCCACCTCCTGGCCGCGCTGCAGTTGAAGATGATGATGAGAATCACTTTGAATCTCTATACCTTGTCACCTGGCGCGAAGAAGGAGCCCTCAAGACCTGGACCAAGGAAGCAGAGGCGGCACAGGATGACCCGGCAGCTGCCAAGGACGATAACCCGGACAACACCGCTGAAGACAGCCCTGCCGCCACTCCTCTGATAACCCGGCTCCTGTAGCCGGTGCTTGAAAAACTTGTGCAAATGATTTTGTCTCTGCAAAAAACAATCATATTTGGCCCTGATGGGTAGTTATGTAATAACTTAAGTACTTCTAGTCGTATATTATTTTGATGGTGTGCCTGTACACCTTGAAACTTTGCTTGATATGTAATGAACTTTTCTGCTTTTCACTAGTTCTACAAAGTTTATGGTTTTGGATGACCCTTTTGGTATCTTTGAACTTTGAGCCGGCTTTCGCATGGATTTTCACAGTCGCATCTTCACTAGTAAAAACAGGGTCAGGCAAATCCCAATGGGCGTCATGACTGACTGATTTTATAGTGAGCAATCAGGCCATATAAGTGCGAGTCACATCAAGCTCAAGTTAGATAACCAAGAAAAAATAGTGGCTCTAAAATTTGGCCGGGTCACAGGATTGCAGCGGTATCTAAAAAGATAACCAGCCCCCATGATCCAAGTGGCATCAAGGCCGGGTCTTGAGTATACAACTGTACTATTCAAGTAATCAGCCCCCAAGACCTAAAATATACTTTGTTTGCGCAATGGCGGGTCTCAACTAAACTCGCCGGCTTTCGCATATACACATGCAAAAAGCTAACATAGAAAATTGAATCATAAGAACAATACAAATAGCAAAACACATAAATAATATCAACAACAGAAACTGAACATGTAAATAACAAAACATATAAACATTTAAAGTACACAAAATAATGACAACATATAAGCAATAAAAAACATGTAAAGAACAGTAATATAAAAACATGCAATATGAATGTAAAAAACTGGATAGCAAAATAACTTTCAACCTTCACTTTTATTGATATGATAGGTTAGGTCAGCAAGCCGCCTCATTAAAAACCTTCCAATCCCCTTAGGTACCCTGGTAAAGAAAAGAGCGCGTCTGAAACCTGCTGCCTGTTACATCATGAATTACATTTGTTAACTTGATCTGATACTAGGTATAATATGGGCGCAGCTGGGCGATGTTCCACGGCCACTCGCGCTCTTCCAATGATTTGGTGGAGTGGGTTGTATTATTCAAATACTCTGATTCTTCTCTTGCATCCACCAAGTAGTACGAGCCGTTGTGCAGATTCCCCTCTTTGGATTGCGTCCATCGCAGCACCAAGTCCCCTTCCTGAAAATTGCGTGTCTTGACCCGGCGGCTGTGATAACGCTGCAAATCTTGCTGATATATTGCGGATCTTTCCAAGGCTTGCTCCCTGTGTTCTTCCAACAGGTTCAGAGCATCTTGCTGGGTCTGCTCACTTTCCACTTCAACGTAAGCCGCCACTCTTGGCGAGTCATGAATAATATCGCTTGGTAAAACCGCCTCTGCACCGTAAACCATAAAAAACGGTGTCATTTGTGTGGATCTGTTAGGTGTCGTGTTGATAACCCAAACTATAGAGGGCAGCTCCTCAACCCAAGCTCCAGCAGCCCTGATACATGGGGTCCGGAGTCGTGGCTTCAATCCTCTAAGTAACTCTTGATTTGCACGCTCCACTTGGCCATTGGCTTGGGGATGAGAAACTGAAGGAACATTAAGACGAATACCATTATTTCCACAAAATTTGGCTACCTCTCCCAAGGACATGTTAGTTCCATTGTCTGTGATTATACTATGGGGATATCCAAAATGATAGATGATTTTCTTTAGAAACTACACTACTGTAGCTGCCTCGCAATTTGTAACTGGCATAACCTCGACCTACTTGGTGAATTTATCAACAACAACTAGGAGGTGGGTTTTCTTGCAAGGGGACATCTGAAAGGGACCCACCATATCCCTACCCCAGACTGCAAATGGCTAGGTCAAGGGTATTGTCCTCAACTCTTGGGCCGACACATGATTTTGTCTTGCATACCTTTGACACCCATCACATCTGCTAACCAGGCGTTCCGTGTCTGCCAACGTTGTAAGCCAGAAAAAATTGTGTCTAAATGCTTTTGCCACCAATGATCTTGTGTATGCATGATGACCACAATCCCCTTCATGAATTTCCTTCAGCATTTTCCGGCCTTCCTCTGACGACACGCAACGTTGAAACACACCTGTAGCGCTTCGCTTGTAAAGCTCACCATCAATGACTACATAAGACTTGGCCCGGCGCGTGATTTGCCGGGCTATAACTTCTTGTTGCGGTAACTCTCCTCGCAAAAGATACGCTAAGTATGGCTCTATCCACTCCAGAATAACATGTAAAGTGGCAACAAACTCTGATTCTGGGTCATCTGGGTAAGCAAGATCTTCCTCTGTTTGAATTTTAACTGATGGGCTCCATAGTTCATCCAAGAAAACATTGGGTGGAACCGGCTCTCTGCGTGAGCCGAGTCTTGATAAAGCATCTACCGCCTCATTTTTTCTACGATCAATGTGATCCACCTGGTAGCCTGAGAAGAACCCGGCCACCTTATCCACTTCCCTTCTATATGCTGCCATTGTTGCATCTTTTCTATCCCATGTTCCTGATACTTGCTGTGCCACAAGATCCGAGTCTCCGTAGCACTTGATACGCTTGATATTCATCTCCTTTGCCATGCACAGGCCATGTAATAAGGCCTCATATTCAGCCACATTGTTGGAGCAGTCAAAGTGAACCTGCAACACATAACTCAACTTATCACCTTGGGCGAAGTTAGAACAACACCGGCTCCTGAGCCCTCATACTGTTTGGACCCGTCAAAATGCATGACCCATGACTTGATGCTTGGTGTAAGTGGAGGTGCACTTGTTTGTGTCCAATCATTGACAAAATCCACCAGTGCCAGTGACTTAATAGCAGTCCTAGGTTCATAACTAATGTGATATGGTTCCATCTCTATTGCCCACTTAGCGATTCGCCCGGTGGCCTCTGAATTTCTGATGATATCTGCCATTGGAATAGAACTAACCACTGTGATTGGGTGCTCCTGAAAATAAGGCTTCAATTTCCGGCTCGCCATAAAAACTCCAAAGACCAATTTCTGCCAGTGTGGATATCTCTGTTTAGCTTCTGATAAGACCTCGCTTACATAATAAACCGGCCTCTGAACCGGGTATTCCTTTCCTTCCTCCTTGTGCTCCACCACGACCACGGTACTGACTGCTCGAGGCCCGGCCGCAACATATAATAGCATGGGTTCTTTGGGACCCGGGGCTGCCAGAACTGGCGCCTCTGATAGTTGCTTCTTCAGTGACTCAAACGCGTCATCCGCTTCCTGATCCCACACGAAGTTATCTGTTTTCTTCAAGAGCCGGTATAAAGGTATTGCCTTCTCTCCAAGCCGGGAAATAAACCGGCTTAACGCTGTGACGCACCCTGTAAGCTTCTGGACATCTTTCAACTCTTCCGGCTTTTTCAGGGTCTGTATGGCCTTGATCTTTTCCGGGTTAGCCTTGATCCCTCGCTCTGACAGGATGAAACCAAGGAGTTTCCCTGCTGGAACACCAAACACACACTTTGTAGGGTTAAGCTTCATATCATACCTTCGCAGATTTTTGAACATCTCTTTTAGGTCATTGATAAACGTCTCAGCCTTTTCTGTCTACATAAGCATGGACATTGCATCCAATCTGATCATGAAAGTACTTCTGGATATATCTCTGATATGTTGCACCTGCATTCTTCAAACCAAAGGTCATAGTTTTGTAGCAAAAAGTACCAAAGGGGGTTATAAACGAAGTTTTCTCCCAATCCTCCTCTTTGAGCTTGATCTGGTGATATCCTGAGTATGCGTCCAAAAAAGACAACAGCTCGCTGCCTGCGACAACATCAATAATCTGGTCAATTCTCGGTAACCCAAATGGATCTTTAGGGCAGTGCTTGTTCAAACTTGTGAAATCTATACACATTCTCCACTCATTATTTTTCTTCAACACTAGAACCGGGTTAGCCAACCACTTGGGGTGGAAAACCTCCATGATAAAGCCAGGCTATCTCTTCTCCTATAGCCTTTCTTCTTTCCTCGTTCATTTTCTCAAACCTTGCTTTACTGGTCTTGCTTTTGGGTCAACATGTAAACTGTGCTTAGCGAGTTCAGTCGAAATGCCCGGCATGTCACTAGGTTTCCATGCAAAAACATACCGATTCTCACGGATGAACTCGATGAGCGCGCTTTCCTATTTATTAGTTAGGTTGGACCCTATGGTGAACTGCTTGGAAGAGTCGCCAGGAACGACATCTACCATCTTTGTATCTTGAGCCGCCTTAAATTTTGCCCTCTCATCTTCTACAGTTGGCCTCTTCAGGGTTGTGCGATCATTCGGGTCCACTTTGGACCTAGAATACTTGAGTTCTTCCTCTACGCAGGCCTGCTCTGCTAGGGCGGCATCTCCTTCGTCACATTCTGCAGCCATAGCTTTGTTCCCATGAATAGTGATGATCCCTTTAGGACCCGGAATTTTCAATTGCAAGTACACATAACATGGCCTCACCATGAATTTCGCGTAGGCCGGCCTACCAAATAAAGCATGATATGGGCCTTTCAGATTCACCACCTCAAATGTGATCCATTCTGACCTGAAGTTCTCCTTGGACTCGCCAAAAGCAACTTCCAACGAAATCTTCCCCTCTGGGCAAGCTGACTTGCCTGGAACTATGATACGTCTCAAACTTATCTATAATTTTTGATGTTCCATGCTTGTTTTATACCAATTGCTACATGTTTTGCATCTACTTTATATCAATTTTATACATTTTTTGGGACTAACCTATTAACAAGATGCCGAAGTGCCAGTTCCTGTTTTCTGCTGTTTTTGTATTCCAGAAAAGCTAGTCTGGAAATATTCTCGGAATTGGACGAAACTTCATGGGGGTCCCTATTTTACCAGAACACACCTGAAGGACCAAAGGAGCAACGGAGAGGAGCCAGGAGCGCCCCATACGCGGGCAGGGCGTGGGCCCCCCTCCAGGCGCGCCGAGGCCACGTGTGGGCCCCTCGGGGCTCTCCAGCCGCCGCCCTTTTGCCTACTTATTCCCCCCGACGCGAAAACCCTAAGTGCCTGAGTCAATATCCACGAAAAGTTCCAGAGACGCCGCCGCCGTCAACCCTGGCTCGGGAGGGTCCAGAACCTCTTCCGGCACCCTGCTGGAGAGGGGAATCATCACCGGAGGCTTCTACATCGCCATGCCTGCCTCCGGAGTGATGCGTGAGTAGTTCATCCTTGGACTACGGGTCCATAGCAGTAGCTAGATGGTTGTCTCTCCAATTTGTGCCATCGTGTTTAGATCTTGTGAGCTGCCCTACATGATCAAGATCATATTATTGTAATGCTACATGTTGTGTTTGCTGGGATTCGATGAATATTGAATACTATGTCAAGTTGATTATCAATCTATGCCCTATGTTATTTAAGATCTTGCATGCTTTCCGTTACTCATAGATGCTTTGGCCAAGTAGATGCTTGTAACTCCAAGAGAGAGTATTTATGCTAGATAGTGGGTTCATGCCTCCGATAATCTGGGAGAGTGACAGCAACTTCTAAGGTTGCGGATGTGCTGTTGTCACTAGGGATAACCTAACAATGCTATGTCCACGGTCATATGTATTTGTTTACATTACGCACTTTACTTAATGCAATTATCCGTTGCTTGCAACTTAATACCAACGGGGGACTCGGATGACAACCCGGCGGTGGATTATTAGTCATAGACGCTGTTGGATGACGGTCTATGTCACATCCCAAATTTAGAAACTAAGAAAAACTTAGTTTCACAAGACCCAAATTTCAGAACCAACAAAAACTTTTTGAAATGTTTCACTGATGATTGTGTTTTACTTCCCATTGCTGTGTTTGACCTTGTGTGGACTTGGATGTGATCTTGATCTTGTTGTGTTGTTGCTTGTGTGTATAGTTGATCGATTGTGCTAGAGTGTGCTAGAGTAGTAAATTAAAAACACACCTGACAACAAATTTGGAATGTGACTTAAATTTAAAGCAAACTCCTCAATTATTCAACACATGGAAATTTAGAATCATGAATTAAAGAAATGATCTTAATAAATTACTTTCCCTAATTAACTATCTATCTCCTTCAAACAAATATTTTCTCTATGAAAATAAAAACAATTTGAAGTTATTATATTTGTCAAGGAAGTTCCAAGAGTTCAAGATTAATATTTTGAACTTGCTTTACAATTCCTAAAGGGTTATAAAATTGTATTTAAGAAAAATGCCTTATTCAAACCCTATGAACAAATGTGGTTCAAAATATTTTATTTTGCAACACCAATTTTTGCATAGCTTCTACATGTATTGGGGAGGCTACATGAATATTTTCAAATTTTTATAAAATGTTTTACTACCTCAATTAAATCCCTAGAAGTTGCTGGAAATAAAAGAAATAGAAGAAAAAGCCAGCAGGGGGTTATTTGCAAAATGATCATCTCTTTCCTGTCGCCACAGTGGCGTGGCAGGGCGCCAGTGCCGTGGTCGCCGCTCCGCGCTCGCCGCCCGGACCCCCCTCCCGCTCCTCTGCCGCGCGAAGGAGATAAGGAGGCCCCCAGGTGCTCCTCTGCTCTCCTTCACTCGCTCACTCGCCCTCCTGCTTTCTCTCTCTTTTTCCCCACCGTGGCCGAGCCCGAGCTCGCCGTTGACGCACGCATCACCGTCGTCTGAGACCTCCCCGAGCAAAATGAAGACCGTCATCGACACCGCCTCGTCGTCTTTGCATCTCTGTCCAATGAATCGAGAAGGGGAGCCCTGCATCGTCTCCACCAAGCTCATCTTCGTCATCTCCGTCCGCCGAACATCGAGCAAGCTCGTGAGCGATTGCGACCACCATTCCCCGCCATTCCTGCACCCTCGTGATCCCCTTCCTCTGTTCTACCTAATGGACATCGCCGTTTACTTATAGGATCGCCGGAGTCACCGCGTCGTCCTCGCCGTGCTCCCTGCTGCTCTCTGCGCGCGTTCGTGCGTGTTCTGGAGGAGGACGAAGGCCGTACCCATTCGTTCACGCGCGTGGGCCACAGCTGGGCCACTTTCTGCGTCGCCCGGCCAGATCTGGGCCAGATCTGGCCCATCCAGTTTTTTTCTGTAGATCTAAATTTTTAGTGTAGCTTTAATTCATTTGTGGTAAATCTGTGATAGATAATTGATTGATTTAAATTTTGTTCTGTGCTATGTGTTTTCTCAGACATGTAGCACTGGTGCATTTCAAAGATATGATTTGAGGAGTGGTCTAGATTAAATCTCGTAGGAAGTATATTTTTCACTAAATATTTAATATCTAGAGTTTTATAACTCCAAATATTGCAAACTAAAATTCTCTGGATAGGTTGAGATGCTACCTTTCCAGATCTGTTGGCCTTGCTTGCAAATGAAGCCTAAAACAAAAGTTCTATTCATTCTTGTAAACACATCAGTAGCTCTTTGATGATTTTTGTAGATTTTTGTGAGATGAATTTTGGAGTATATCCAATTGGGCTGTCTTCTATATGTATAGAAGAACATATCCCTAGCTTGGTTTGAATTTAGGAGTCACTGATTGACTGTGGTGATAGTTATAAGGTTTAGGTCTTTTCTGCCTATTTTTATTAAACCTTTATAAATTATTGTGTTATAACTTTATTGTTATAAAGGTGTTTCCTAGCATGTGTAGGGTGGTAACCCACTGTTGTGGTGTGTTTCCTTATTTTACTAGCATGATTAGGAGAGCTACTTATGAGTCATGTATTTGTTAGGGTTTTATCCCTATTTAGCTTTCTCCTAGTAATTAGGAATTTGTTAAGCTTGTTTATTTTGATATGAGAATATTGTGTGTGATTAAAATGTATGCCTTGCTTGTTAACGATTGTTGTGGTACTGTGCTTGCATGTTATTGTTGTTTATCATGCTATAATATGTTAGTACTGTTAGTGGTTAGAATTAAACTTGTTTAGAGTTAAACAGGTGTTGTTCAGTGATGTTTAAAACTTTAACTAATGTTTAGTGAGGATTGGGTGTTTGATATTTTTATAAGATGAATAAACACTTTCAACTAAAAGTCTAAGCTGCTGGTTGATTTTGTTTGTTAACAATTCTTAGCCTTCCAAATTGATAGTAATCCCTAAAAGATGCCTAATCACTACCCTACCCATGTTTGTAATAAAATAAATAGTGTTATGAGTTGTCAAGCATGTTTGCTAGATACTAATCTTGCACCATGCTTGCTGCTTGTTAGTTGCTTTATATCAACACCTAGCTTGGTAAAGAGTTTTAGACTGCAGATAAAAATTTAATGACTTAACTTTTGTCTGAAGTATTTCCTGATTAGGAAAAAATGGTTGTTAATTACCTCTAGTTGAGGGTGTCTTTGTGCCCTCTTGTTTTATCATGTTTGTGGTGTTATACTCCTGATTAGTATAATGCCCTTGTAAATGTAGATCTTAGTTTGTGGCTTGAGTGATTAGTTTGATACTTGTGGCTTGTTCCTTGTTTGTATACCACTTGTGGTTTGGTTTGCTTATCGAGTGTTGTTTTATTTTCATATTTGCGACGCTAGAATTAAACACTACCGGAGTGGTATTTCGAGAGGATTTATGGAAGAAGAGTCAGAGTTTATTTCTCTGATCAGTGAGGAAAGTCCAGGGACATCATGCTGAAATCAGGCAAGCTATTCTCTGAGCTTGCATCTATATACATCTATTTCGGTTCACATGTTTTACTTATAAAGAGCATAAGTGACTTATGTGGTGTTTGCCACTAAAGCTATGATTTTGAAAACCTTTGTTTTAAAAATACAAGTATATTATTTTGACACCCTATATGGAGATATTAGATGGAAATTCTTTTTCAAACTATAGGATGGGAAAAATATGGTTTACTCCAAACTCCTTTGAAAATACTTGTGTGGACATGGAGTACCGAGATGTCGGTGTTGAAGTGGAGAAATGGTGAATGGTGATGGTTATGAAAAATGCACATTGTGTCCTTGTACTTACGTCGACCAGCCGATAATCTGTGTGACCACATTTACCCACATATGGGCAAGGGCGTAGTCATATAATTTGCTCGTATTAGTATGGGATGCCTCAACAACGAGGATGACCTCGTTCCATGAGGGGATGGTCATGGCGACCTACCCCCTGACCTCGGTCCTGGCACAGTTGGTGGGGGATTGAAGGGTTCGCTCGCCGGGCAGAACTATGAGTCCTCACACTTAGGTTTCCGACGGGGAATCTGGACTGAGTGTCGATGGAAAGGTTGAAAATTTCGTAGCGGTAGGGTCCTATACTAGCACGAGCAAAGGACAGGCTGCGGTTGGTGACTCAACTTCACATACACCTTGTATGGCGGGACGTGGCTGACACGATGAGTTACGGATGGGTGTGGGGAAAGCGTGTTACCTCTGCAGAGGGTAAAACTATTCGAATAGCCGAGTCCTCGGATATGGACAGTTTGGAGGCCCTACTCTGACCATGTGCAAGTTTTGAAAAGTTTTGAGGATTGAAACTAAAATGGAGATGTGTTGTATCTGCGACTATACCTACGTGTTGGTATGAGGTTGCTGGAAAATGATTTGACCATGAAGGGCTTGGTCGAAAAAGGAGGAGTTTTGGGAGAAATAAACAAAATGGTGAATTTCCAGAAAATGTTTATAAAAGAGACTTCTTACCTAATTCAACAGAGATGTATTTTCGGGAAAAAGTTTTAAACGAGACTTCTTACAAAAACGGATTTATGGGAAAAGTTCTAAAAGCCTTCTATCCTCTTTTTCAATAAAGATATAGAGATTTCAAAACAAGGTTTTATTAAACAAAAGTCTATCCTTCTTTTTTTTCAACAAGGATATAGAGTTTTCAAAGCAAACGAAGTTTTATTTAAACAATAAAAATAGTAGTGCATGCTTATTCGGGGGGTAGTTTGCGAGTACATTCAAATGTACTCATATTGGTTTCGTCCCTGGCTATTGTCTTAGCCAGATTCTGAAGAAGAGCAGTTCGAAGAAGAAGTGGGTAGTGACATCAATGCGAACTAGGGCGCTTCCCAGTCAGCTGCCTGTAGGGTTGGCAAATGACTTCGGCTCCACGTTGTTTTGGGTGATTTCCACTGCAAGTACCTGTTGAAGTTACGGCTTCAATCAAGTAAGTAAATTTATTCGGTAATTATGGGTGTTCTGTGATACCAATTCGAGTTATGTGCAACAACAGACTGATCATGGGATTGTTGCAGGAAACATAACGAGTATCTCGGATAGCTAATCCGGGTCATCACAGACTTGGTATCAGAGCCATCCTGACTGTAACAGACCTTAGTTAGCATGGACGTTAGTTAGGAAAGAAATATTTTTTTTAAAATATATTGTTACCAAAGACATATTTTTATCTAAGGAAGTCAAAAAAAAAATAACTTCCACTCTTCTCACCTTCTCAAATATTTCCGAGTCTCATCCTCTATTTTAAGATTCTCTAAGGATTTCTCTGCTCCCTCTTACCCGTTCAAAATACTTGACGATGAACCCCAGTGAGACCTAATTAGCTAGCACCTACAAGAGGAAGCTTCCATCACAAGTACTCAACATTCCACATCCAGGTGATTGATCTGCAAATACCGAGATCGTCAGTATCAACAAAGCAAGAGACCTCGATGACCTCAACTCGATATCAAAATTCTACCCAAGTTGCAACTTTGACAATCTCAATTTCTCCAGCTGAGGAGTAAGGCGATAAAGTGAAGACTTCACCCACGTGTTTGACCAAGACCCATAGGATAGGAATATAGGAACCTCGGTTATACACCCGACTACCACGAGTATTAGACGTTCGTTGGTACTAAAGTACCTTGTGTGTTGTTTGTTGGTGTGCTTTACTCTGGTTGTGTGTTGTTGTTGGTGAGTCCTCTGTTTGGGTGTTGTTTTTCTTGTGCGTTCACAATCACGCCTCGATGGCAACACAAAGTAACCCAAAATTCTCTTTTTTATAAAACTCCTTTTGTCACCCAACAAAAAACTAATTTTGACCTCTTCACCACAGTTGCACTTTGTTGCAGATGTCACCCGCTTAGGAAAATCTTTTTAAGATATTTTCCTCTTATCTAAACCGTCTCCCGATAAGAACTGATAGTTTCACAAGATACAAAAGACCCCGATCTTTAACCAAATAGCCTGAGATTTTTGCAACCTAACGAAAAATCAGATAATGGCCTTCATGCACCATCTGGAGCAAGTGCGTCAGGATCTCGAAGGAGACTGCAATTTTATGCCAACCTCGTGAAGACCCGAGCCTTACCCAGCCAAATTAACTGTGAAGTTACAAGAATACTACACTAACTTATCGTATCTAACTTTAGATTAACACCTGACTCAAGTCCTCGATAGTACTAACTAATCTTCTAGGACTGCAAGCCTTGACAAGAGACGAGGACATACGGAGACCATTTAGAATCGGTAACTAGGAGAACTCAGGGAGTGAAGGAGAGTTGCTATGAAGATTCGAGCTCAGAGACCGCAAGAAGGAGGAACTGCGACAAAGAGACTTTGAAGAGAGATTTCTTAAGTTGGCAAGGAAGTAATTAATATACCAGACTATCCTTGAGTATTTGGAAACTCATATATCAGAATCTACTATTATAAATCTCTCTAGAAATAGTGTGATATTTTAATGTTCGTGTTATATAGAAGTAGTTTGGTAACAAGCCTCATGAACTTGTTAACAAATCGCTTTTGTATACTCAAACAATTGAGTGTCATACACAAATAAACGGAACGTCAGCTAATCCAGTACATCTCAGCCTCTGTAAGGAGGGTAGAGTTGTAACAGCCCAAAGCTGAGAACCTAAAAACCGGTGTAAATTTTTCACTTTTGTGTTAATTGCATCATGGCATCCATGCATAAACATGGCTCTTCTGAGTTAATACAACCTTGATATCGAAATGATATGAAGTTGCTAAAACCAAATGCCAAAGTGCTTCAACAAAGTCCCCAAACAAACAAGGCACTCAAAGCTGCAAAACAAAAATACTTGGACATCCATATTGGTCAAGGGAGTTCTAAGAGTTCAAAATGTTATTTTGGACTTGCTCTAAATTTTTGCTAAAGATTATAATTTGGGGAATTAGAAAATTGCCCGAATTGAAACCTATGAACAAAGTGGTACCAAACTATTTTATGTTGGAGCCCTAATTTTTGTGTAGCTTCTACTCAATATGGGGAGGCTCCCCAAATTTTCCCAAAATTTTATAAAATGTTTTGGTGCCCTAATAAAATTCAGGAACTGAAAGGAGGAAAAAAACCCAGGCGGCGGTACCACCACTGGGTTAAGCGGTACTACCGCCCGGGAGCTGCCGCCACCGCTACCGCAGCCGCTACCGCCAGAATCGGCGTCCGACGCGCTTGACCGGTACCAACAAGTACCGCTGCCGGTACCGCCGAAGTGGGAAGAGCGAAACCAGACCGCACCAGCGGTACCACCGCTGGGTTAAGCGGTAGTACCGCCGCTGCGGGATTTTTCAGCACGGCTTCGGGGCCGCCCGCTCTCCCCATGCCCCATCCCTTCACTTGCTCCTCTTCCTCTCTCTCTCCTTTTTCCCCACGAGCTCCAAACCGAGCCCGCCATGGCCGAGCTCGCCGCCGGAGATTGAGCTAGGCCCGAGCAAATCGAAGACCATAGGAAGTTGCACCTCGACGTCCTCTACCATCTCACCGAAGGAATCAAGCCAAGGCGTTGTACATTGCCCGGATTCGCGTTCTTCGTCCGGGACGTGCGCCGCACTCCAAGCAAGTCGACGACGACTCCGACCTTCCCTTCCTTCGGCAAGCCTACCCACGAGTTCAGGGTGAGCATGCGAACCTTTCCATGTTTTTCCCTCGCTCCCTCTTGCTCTCTAGCTCAAATCCATCGAGGCTCGCCGTTGCACGGCTTCGGGTGTGCATCGGGTAATCCGAGTCCAACTCTATCGGATAATCCGACGCACCGGATATTCCGGTTACTGTTTCCACCGGATAATCCGGCTGACCTGTTCTGACTTTAATACAAACCTGTTCTCCTCAATCTTTGTAATCCGGTTACAAGTATGTTTAATCCCCCCCAAACCATGCATCTTCACATGTTCATGTCATTCATATGCAAAGTTAACCATAGGGTTCATCTATTGTGATCAACAAGTAAAGTTGAAGCATTACTTAATTCCCCGGTATATTCGAGATGTGCCCCTTTTCGCATCCGAACTCCGTTTAAGTTGACTAGCTTGATTCATCCTTTTCTGGAGGATTTAAAATGTCATGCCATCATGTGTTTGCGCATTGCATTTGTTAATAAATGTGAGGTGTTTGATTGTTGTCTCCCGTGCGTTATGTTTCGATAGGTCAAGCAGACGGGGTTCCCCCGCAATACCCCGACGATCCCTACTACCAGCACCCTGATCAAGGCAAGCGTAACCCCCCTCTGAGCATGTCTTATCCTATATTTCCGCAAATATTTTCTCCACTATAATATTGCATGCGGTTCCAAATGTCAATTTTATTGGATTAGAGTATCCTATAGTTGCATTAAGATTCCGATGCCAATACCTGTTTTCCCTCCTATATCCATAGGATTGTATTGTTGGCCGAGATATTACTATGCTATGTTGATGCTTAGCCATGCTTAGTAGATGCTTAGCTGTATGATGGATGGTTTGTGGTGGAAACAGGTGATGAGTTAAATGGTTGATGGTGGAGAATTGTGGTAACAGGTAATAAGATGCTAAAGGTGGGGATGAGAGGCCACTGTGGTTGTGGTGCTTTGTCTCGTTCTCGCCGCCTAGGTGCGAGTTCTTTACCTCCCGAACCAAGACTGAGCGTGCAACCATGCGTGAGGCCTATGCATTCGCAGTGCAGGAACCCTCATAGACTAAATAACTCGAGCGGGGCTAGCCAGGGTCCTCTAGTTCGGGCTTCCATTTGCGCGTGCGTGATGATGGTGGTGAACTGATGAGGATGGTGGTGTTAGGAAAATGAGTGGCGTGGGGCGGGGTGTTGTGATCCTGGCAGTCCTACCGCCACTGATGATCCTGGAAAGTCCTTAACGAGGGAGAAGTCGACACCGCTCCCACCCAGCCGGCTTTCCAAGGAAGAGAGCTAATGCGCAGGTAATGGGCCGGACGGTACGCGTGGCAAACATTGTACACCCCTGCAGGGTTAAATCTTTTCGAAAAGCCGTGTCCACGGTTAAGGACAACTTGGGAAAGGACGATAAGATCATAGAATAACTTTAACGGAATGATTAAAAACTGGGTACTAGAGGTACCACTCAAGATTGTAAGGTGAGCTTCCTCGAGGGTGATTCGGGGAGGTGCCTTTGATGAACAGGTACAATGGTTGATGTTGAGAAAGGTGATGAAAGAAAGAGTACTTCTTACCTCTTTTGAAAATATTCTGATAGTCGATGCCATGAGTTATGTTTTCATAAATAAAATCAGCTTTATGCAAAAAGCCATAAACTTTGAAAGCCTCATCGAGCTAAAGCTCTTAATCTTGCGAGTTCGTCGAACTCAACGTCGTTTGTTTTGTTTCAGAGGAGGACTTCACCGACCTCGAAGGTGGGTTCTTTGTGGACGTCGACGAGTAGTCTGGGGTTCCCAGGTGGCAGCTTGGGACATCCCGGATCAGCTGGCGCTGTGATGTTTATTGTAGGCCTCTTAGGCCATATTTGGATCTTGTTGTTTAGAACAACCTAATTTGCTTCCGCTTGATGTAATGTTGGGTCTGTGACCTCTGGTTGTCATTTGCTATCTTTCTCTATTATAAGAGTTGAACTATATGTTTGTGTCGTAGAGTCTGTGATGTGCCAGTTGTTCCACAAGTCTTGATCTCTCTATTATGCATTGAGGGTTGTGCCTGTGTTAAGGCATCAATCGGGGTGTTGCGTTGCCGATGATCCATTCCGAGCAACGCCTGCCAAAGGTTTTGGCCGGGGATTGGTAAACCCGTAACCTCCGGTTGTATCGCTTAACCGGTGACACACAGCATCACTGTATAACAGTCGGGTCGGGCGCCACAAGTTGGTATCAGAGCAGTACTGCCTGTAGGAAACCCTTCTACTGGTCGATGTTGAGTCTAGTGTTTGTGAAAATATTTTTAACCTAAAAATGAGTTGTGAAAACCATCTTAGGATTCTTTTTACTCCTTATCTGGTTACCCTCTAATCTCGGAGCAATCTTACCTCGATTTGAGTTAAAGGTTTTACTCCTCGTCTGTTACTTCAAAATGATTAGAAACGTGGGTGGGTTCGACCTTTAGTGTTATGTGTCACGTTGCTCCCGCTGCGTTGCAATCCCAAATCAACTCAGATGTTTCTACCGAATCAAATCTTGATCCTTTCTTTGGGTTTTAACCCACGGACTTGAACTAAGGTCCCGGATTGTGCCAACTAGAGTGTGTTAAGTTGTGATTTCTTAACTCTCACTAGTAGCACATGATGCTGATCTTCGACCCAAGTTCTATCTTGTTGATTCCTTTCTTGTTGTACAAGTATTATCGTCCCTAGTCTGTGTACTTGTGTAGACGCTAATACTATTGTTCGACCATTCGGAGAAAGATACTAACTGTGTCATTGTCAAATCTCCAGAATGGCTCGAGGAGGTCGTGGAGGCCGTGGTGGTCGCGGTAACCACAATGATGATGAGGATGATCTGCCGCCACCACCCTCGATGGCTGAGGTCTTGATGGCCATTGAGGAGAACCGTGGGCGCAATGAGCGCTTGCTTGAGCAGTTGGTGCAGCAGAATGCACGGAGGAACGAGTGCAACACTCTCACGAGTTCCTGCGTTCCCAGCCACCCACCTTTGCTGATGCTAAGGAGCCACTGGAAGCTGATGATTGGCTTCGTGCTTGGAGCGCAAGTTCTCCGCGCTCATGTTCCATTGGCGGAGCAAGTCAACTTTGCCACCTATCTCTTGGTTGGTGCTGCTGGCTGGTGGGAAAGCCATGTGGCTTTGTTTCCAGCCAACCATGTCTTCACCTGGGCTGATTCCGCACTGCCTTCGAGCGGAGTACATTCCCCAGCCTATCATGGACTTGAAGAGGAGGGAGTTCCTGGATTTGCAACAGGGACGGATGGACCTCCGCACTTATGGTCGTGAGTTCAACCATCTCTCTCGTTACGCCCCAAGGGACGTGACCAATGATGCTGACAAGCAAGAGCTGTTCCGCAAGGGTCTGACTCCGCAGCTCCGCTATGAGCTATTGCCCTTCAGGTTCCAGACCTATCAGGAGCTGTTCAACCAGGCTTTTACTCTTGAGCAAGGAAGAAAGGAACTTGAAGCTTCCAAGAGGCCCGCACATGGGGACCACCAGAGTTCCTCGGGTTCTGAGAGCAAGAAGCGCAGGGTGTTTGTTCCCTACAGCGCTGTGCCGCGTGCTCCATTCATGCCAGAGCCGCAGGATAGGCCACCTCCTCCGCGTCCCACTACTTCGACACTTGGGATAGGCGGGAGTGGGTACCGTCCTATGCTACCTGCTCCACCTGGACTCACTTGCTACCCTGTGGCCAGGCTGGTCACTACTAGGGAGTGCCCCCAGAAGGCACCTCTCGCGATAACTCCTGCACGAGCCCCTGCCACTCCAACTGGCAAGGCTGGACCTATTGTGCGTGGTCGCCTGAACCATCTCTATTGAAGAAGCTGAAGAGGACCCCGGCGTTCTTATGGGTGAGTTACGAATCAACGGCAATACAGCTACAGTTTTGTTTGACTCTGGAGCATCGCATTCATTCATATCCATAGCGTTTGCAAAGACCACAAATACCGTTCGAGAAAATGGCCATCCCTTGGTGATTGCCACTCCTGGCTCCAAATGGCAAACCGATGGGGTTACTCCTGAGGTCCAGATTAATATAGGTTCCTTGTCTTTTCCTTATGCCTTGGTAGCTCTGAAGTCCAAAGGCATTGATGTCATACTGGGCATGAACTGGCTAACCAAATATCAGGCTAATCTCGACTGTGCCGCCAAGACCATTACTGTGACCGCTCCTTCGGTGACATTGTGAAGTATTGGCCTGCAACATCAATACCCCGTCCGCCATCGTACCCAAGTCACCTGAGATCCTCCTTTGCTTTATGGAAGGCGAATCCCCTCCTGAAATCCAGGACATACACGTGGTGTGTGACTTCCCGGATGTGTTCCCGGAAGAGTTGCCTGGCATGCCTCCTGACCGAAGTGTGGAGTTTGTCATAGAGCTACTCCCGGTACCGCTCCAATTTCCAAGAAGCCCTACCGTATGCCGGTGGAAGAGTTGGCTCTGTTGAAAGAGCAAATTGATCACTGTTGCAAGGAGTTCATCCAGCCTAGCAGTTCACCTTGGGGTTGTCCGGTACTCTTTGTCAAGAAAGGGATTCTACCGTGCCTCGTCTAGTCTCTGACTATCGACCGTTGAATGCGGTGACAATCAAGAACAAGTATCCTATTCCTCGCATCAATGATCTGTTGGATCAGTTAGCTGGTGCAACGGTATTCTCCAAGATGGATCTGAGGTCAGGCTACCATCAGATAAAAATCAGAAAGGAGGATATTCCAAGACGGCTTTTGTTACTCGTTATGGCTCATATGAGTATACCGTCATGTCCTTTGGTCTCACAAATGCCCAGCTACTTTCATGAGGCTCATGAACTCTGTCTTCATGGATTATCTTGATAAGTTTGTCGTCATTTACATCGATGACATTCTCATCTATTCCAAAACCAATGAAGAGCATGAGGAACATCTTCGTTTGGTTCTGACAAGACTTCGAGAACACCGCCTCTATGCCAAGTTCTCCAAGTGTGAGTTTTGGTTGGATAATCTTATCTTCCTTGGTCACGTGATATCCGCTAATGGTGTGGCTGTCATTCCTGACAAGATTCAGTCCATTCTGGATTGGAAAACTCCAATGTCAGTCAAGGACATCGTAGCTTTCTCGGATTGGCAGGTTATTACCGCCGGTTCATCGAAGGTTTCTCCAAGATAGCCAAGGCTTGACTGACCTTCTCAAGAAGGATAAAAAGTTTGTATGGTCGGCCGAAGCTGAAGAGAGTTTCAAAACACTGAAAGCCAACTCACGTCCGCTCCTGTGCTTGTCCTGCCGGACAAGCAAGGATTTCGTCGTCTTCTGTGACGCCTCTTCAAGGTTTGGGCTGTGTGCTAATGCAAGATGGCCATGTGGTGGCATATGCTTCTCGCCAACTTAAGCCGCATGAGCTCAATTACCCTACTCATGATCTAGAGCTTGCCGCTGTGGTTTATGCTTTGAAGCAATGGAGACCATACCTGTTTGGTAACCGTTGCGAGATCTTCTCGGATCACAAGAGTCTGAAGTACCTCTTCACCCAGCCGGATTTAAATCTCAGGCAAAGGCGTTGGTTGGAGTTAATCACGGACTACAATGTGAGTCTGAACTATCAACCCGGCAAAGCAAACGTCGTGGCTGACGCGCTAAGTCGGAAGTCCTATTGCAACAATCTGATGATTGAGAAGGCCCAACCTGCTCTTCATGAAGAGTTTCCCGTTTGAACTTAGAAATGTTCCCTCCGGTTATCTAGCAAATCTGGAGATCAAATCTACTCTTGTAGACCAGATTAAGGATGCTCAAACTCGTGACAAGGGTATTCAGAAAATCAAAGAGAACATTGCTAGCGGGAAGGCAAAATGTTTTTCTGTCAATGAATCCGGAGTTGTTTATTTTGGTGACCGCTTGGTAGTGCCAAAGAAACGAAAATTGAGGGAGCTGATCCTCCAAGAAGCTCATGAATCTCCTCTCTCTATTCATCCCGGTAGTACTAAGATGTACCAAGACCTTCGACCACTATTCTGGTGGACTCGTATGAAACGAGAAATTGCCAAGTATGTTGCTGAATGCGACACCTGTCGACGGGTAAAAGCTGAACATCAAAGACCTCCGGCACTCTTCGCCCTATTGCCGTCCCCGAGTGGAAATGGGATGAAATTGGTATGGACTTCATCACCGGGTTTCCCCGTCTCAAAAGGGCAACAATGCTATCTGGGTAATCATTGATCGTCTTTCCAAGGTTGCTCACTTCCTACCGTCCGTGATGATATACGTGCAAGTCAACTTGCTGATTTATATTTGGCTCGTATGTTCCATTGCATGGGGTCCCTCTGAGGATCATATCGGACCGTGGAAGTATCTTTGTATCCAAGTTCTGGCAGAGTTTCCAAACTGCTATGGGGTCCCGTCTCAACTTCAGTACCGCCTACCATCCTCAAACTGATGGTCAAACCGAAAGAGTGAACCAAGTGTTGGAAGACATGCTTCGGGCATGTGTGATCTCTTTTGGCAAGGGTTGGGAAAAGTATCTCCCTTTCGCGGAGTTCTCCTACAACAATAGCTATCAAGCTAGTCTGGGCATGGCTCCATTCGAGGCTCTATATGGAAGAAAATGCCGTACTCCTCTGAATTGGTCCGAAACCGGAGAGAGAGCACTCTTTGGTCCTGACGTGATCAATGAAGCTGAGGAGAAGGTTCGGATCATAAGAGAGAATCTGAAGATTGCTCAGTCTAGGCAGAAGAGCTACTATGATAAGCATCATCAGGAAATTCACTACGAAATTGGTGATAAAGCTTATCTCCGTGTCTCCCCTTCGTGGCGTTCGCCGCTTCGGAATCAAAGGAAAATTGGCCCCTCGCTATGTTGGTCCTTTCACCGTTCTAGAAAAGCGAGGAGATCTTTCTTATAAGTTGGAGTTACCGGTCAAATTCCCAAATGTACATGATGTGTTTCATGTCTCCCAACTTCGCCGGTGCTTCAAGGATCCTATCCATGGGGTCAATCATGAAGAGCTAGATCTACAAGAAGATCTCACTTATCGCGAGCATCCTATCCGTGTCTTGGATGAAGCTGAAAGAAAGACCCCAACAAGACTACCAAATTCCTCAAAGTTCAATGGTCACATCATTCCGAGGAAGAAGCAACTTGGGAACGAGAGTCTAGTCTTCGGAGGAGTATCCCGACTTCTTTTCGCACTCTTAGAATCTCGGGGCGAGATTCCTGTAAGGAGGGTAGAGTTGTAACAGCCCAAAGCTGAGAACCTAAAAACCGGTGTAAATTTTTCACTTTTGTGTTAATTGCATCATGGCATCCATGCATAAACATGGCTCTTCTGAGTTAATACAACCTTGATATCGAAATGATATGAAGTTGCTAAAACCAAATGCCAAAGTGCTTCAACAAAGTCCCCAAACAAAGAAGACACTCAAAGCTGCAAAACAAAAATACTTGGACATCCATATTGGTCAAGGGAGTTCTAAGAGTTCAAAATGTTATTTTGGACTTGCTCTAAATTTTTGCTAAAAGATTATAATTTGGGGAATTAGAAAATTGCCCGAATTGAAACCTATGAACAAAGTGGTACCAAACTATTTTATGTTGGAGCCCTAATTTTTGTGTAGCTTCTACTCAATATGGGGAGGCTCCCCAAATTTTCCCAAAATTTTATAAAATGTTTTGGTGCCCTAATAAAATTCAGGAACTGAAAGAGAGGAAAAAAACCCAGGCGGCGGTACCACCGCTGGGTTAAGCGGTACTACCGCCCGGGAGCTGCCGCCGCCGCTACCGCCAGAATCGGCGTCCGACGCGCTTGACCGGTACCAACAAGTACCGCTGCCGGTACCGCCGAAGTGGGAAGAGCGAAACCAGACCGCACCAGCGGTACCACCGCTGGGTTAAGCGGTAGTACCGCCGCTGCGGGATTTTTCAGCACGGCTTCGGGGCCGCCCCGCTCTCCCATGCCCCATCCCTTCACTTGCTCCTCTCCTCTCTCTCTCTCTTTTTCCCCACGAGCTCCAAACCGAGCCCGCCATGGCCGAGCTCGCCGCCGGAGATTGAGCTAGGCCGAGCAAATCGAAGACCATAGGAAGTTGCACCTCGACGTCCTCTACCATCTCACCGAAGGAATCAAGCCAAGGCGTTGTACATTGCCCGGATTCGCGTTCTTCGTCCGGGACGTGCGCCGCACTCCAAGCAAGTCGACGACGACTCCGACCTTCCCTTCCTTCGGCAAGCCTACCCACGAGTTCAGGGTGAGCATGCGAACCTTTCCATGTTTTTCCCTCGCTCCCTCTTGCTCTCTAGCTCAAATCCATCGAGGCTCGCCGTTGCACGGCTTCGGCGTGTGCATCGGGTAATCCGAGTCCAACTCTATCGGATAATCCGACGCACCGGATATTCCGGTTACTGTTTCCACCGGATAATCCGGCTGACCTGTTCTGACTTTAATACAAACCTGTTCTCCTCAATCTTTGTAATCCGGTTACAAGTATGTTTAATCCCCCCCAAACCATGCATCTTCACATGTTCATGTCATTCATATGCAAAGTTAACCATAGGGTTCATCTATTGTGATCAACAAGTAAAGTTGAAGCATTACTTATTCCCCGGTATATTCGAGATGTGCCCCTTTTCGCATCCGAACTCCGTTTAAGTTGACTAGCTTGATTCATCCTTTTCTGGAGGATTTAAAATGTCATGCCATCATGTGTTTGCGCATTGCATTTGTTAATAAATGTGAGGTGTTTGATTGTTGTCTCCCGTGCGTTATGTTTTCGATAGGTCAAGCAGACGGGGTTCCCCTGCAATACCCCGACGATCCCTACTACCAGCACCCTTGATCAAGGCAAGCGTAACCCCCCTCTGAGCATGTCTTATCCTATATTTCGCAAATATTTTCTCCACTATAATATTGCATGCGGTTCCAAATGTCAATTTATTGGATTAGAGTATCCTATAGTTGCATTAAGATTCGATGCCAATACCTGTTTTCCCTCCTAATATCCATAGGATTGTATTGTTGGCCGAGATAATTACTATGCTATGTTGATGCTTAGCCATGCTTAGTAGATGCTTAGCTGTACGATGGATGGTTGTGGTGGAAACAGGTGATGAGTAAATGGTTGATGGTGGAGAATTGTGGTAACAGGTAATAAGATGCTAAAGGTGGGGATGAGAGGCCACTGTGGTTGTGGTGCTTTGTCTCGTTCTCGCCGCCTAGGTGCGAGTTCTTTACCTCCCGAACCAAGACTGAGCGTGCAACCATGCGTGAGGCCTATGCATTCGCAGTGCAGGAACCCTCATAGACTAAATAACTCGAGCGGGGCTAGCAGGGTCCTCTAGTTCGGGCTTCCATTTGCGCGTGCGTGATGATGGTGGTTGAGCTGATGAGGATGGTGGTGTTAGGAAAATGAGTGGCCGTGGGGCGTGTGTTGTGATCCTGGCAGTCCTACCGCCACTGATGATCCTGGAAAGTCCTTAACGAGGGAGAAGTCGACACCGCTCCCACCCAGCCGGCTTTCCAAGGAAGAGAGCTAATGCGCAGGTAATGGGCGGACGGTACGTGTGGCAAACATTTGTACACCCCTGCAGGGTTAAATCTTTTCGAAAAGCCGTGTCCACGGTTAAGGACGACTTGGGAAAGGACGATAAGATCATAGAATAACTTAACGGAATGATTAAAAACTGGGTACTAGAGGTACCACTCAAGATTGTAAGGTGAGCTTCCTCGAGGGTGATTCGGGGAGGTGCCTTTGATGAACAGGTACAATGGTTGATGTTGAGAAAGGTGATGAACGAAAGAGTACTTCTTACCCCTCTTTTAAAAAGTATTCTGATTAGACGATGCCATGGAGTCTATGTTTCATTAAATAAAATCAGCTTTATGCAAAAGAGCCATAAAAACTTGAAAGCCAATCATCGAGCTATATTTCTTAATCTTGCGAGTTCGTCGAACTCAACGTCGTTTGTTTTGTTTCAGAGGAGGACTTCACCGACCTCGAAGGTGGGTTCTTTGTGGATGTCGATGAGTAGTCTGGGGTTCCCAGGTGGCAGCTTGGGACATCCCGGATCAGCTGGCGCTGTGATGTTTATTTGTAGGCCTCTTAGGCCATAATTTGGATCTTGTTGTTTAGACAACCTAATTTGCTTCCGCTTGATGTAATGTTGGGTCTGTGACCTCTGGTTGTCATTTGCTATCTTTCTCTATTATAAGAGTTGAACTATAATGCTTTGTGTCGTAGAGTCTGTGATGTGCCAGTTGTTCCACAAGTCTTGGTCTCTCTATTATGTATTGAGGGTTGTGCCTGTGTTAAGGCATCAATCGGGGTGTTGCGTTGCCGATGATCCATTCCGAGCAACGCCTGCCAAAGGTTTTGGCCGGGGATTGGTAAACCCGTAACCTCCGGTTGTATCGCTTAACCGGTGACACACATCATCACTGTATAACAGTCAGGTCAGGGCGCTACATAGCACTGGTGCATTTCAAAGACATGATTTGAGGAGTGGTCTAGATTAAATCTTGTAGGAAGTATATTTTTCACTAAATATTCAATATCTAGAGTTTTATAACTCCAAATATTGCAAACTAAAATTCTCTGGATAGGTTGAGATGCTACCTTTCCAGATCTGTTGGCCTTGCTTGCAATGAAGCCTAAAACAAAAGTTCTATTCATTCTTGTAAACACATCAGTAGCTCTTTGATGATTTTTGTAGATTTTTGTGAGATGAATTTTGGAGTAAATGCAATTGGGTTGTCTTCTATATGTATAGAAGAACATATCCCTAGCTTGGTTTGAATTTAGGAGTCACTGATTGATTGTGGTGATAGTTATAAGGTTTAGATCTTTTCTGCCTATTTATATTAAACCTTTATAAATTGTTGTGTTATAACTTTATTGTTATAAAGGTGTTTCCTAGCATGTGTAGGGTGTTAACCCACTGTTGTGGTGTGTTTCCTTATTTTACTAGCATGATTAGGAGAGCTACTTATGAGTCATGTATTTGTTAGGGTTTTATCCCCTATTTAGCTTTCTCCTAGTAATTAGGAATTTGTTAAGCTTGTTTATTTTGATATGAGAATATTGTGTGTGATTAAAATGTATGCCTTGCTTGTTAATGATTGTTGTGGTACTGTGCTTGCATGTTATTGTTGTTTATCATGCTATAATATGTTAGTACTGTTAGTGGTTAGAATTAAACTTGTTTAGAGTTAAACAGGTGTTGTTCAGTGATGTTTAAAAACTTTAACTAATGTTTAGTGAGGATCGGGTGTTTGATAATTTTTATAAGATGAATAAACACTTTCAACTAAAAGTCTAAGCTGCTGGTTGATTTTGTTTGTTAACAATTCTTAGCCTTCCAAATTGATAGTAATCCCTAAAAGATGCCTAATCACTACCCTACCCATGTTTGTAATAAAATAAATAGTGTTATGAGTTGTCAAGCATGTTTGCTAGATACTAATCTTGCACCATGCTTGCTGCTTGTTAGTTGCTTTATATCAACACCTAGCTTGGTAAAGAGTTTTAACCTGCAGATAAAAATTTAATGACTTAACTTTTGTCTAAAGTATTTCCTGATTAGGGAAAAATGGTTGTTAATTACCTCTAGTTGAGGGTGTCTTTGTGCCCTCTTGTTTTATCATGTTTGTGGTGTTATACTCCTGATTAGTATAATGCCCTTGTAAATGTAGATCTTAGTTTGTGGCTTGAGTGATTAGTTTGATACTTGTGGCTTGTTCCTTGTTTGTATACCACTTGTGGTTTGGTTTGCTTATCGAGTGTTGTTTTATTTTCATGTTTGTGACGCTAGAATTAAACGCTACCGGAGGTATTTTGAGAGGATTTATGGAAGAGGAGTCGGAGTTTATTTCTCTGATCAGTGAGGAAAGTCCAGGGACATCATGCTGAAATCAGGCAAGCTATTCTCTGAGCTTGCATCTATATATATATCTATTTCGGTTCACATGTTTTACTTATAAAGAGCATAAGTGACTTATGTGGTGTTTGCCACTAAATCTATGATTTTGAAAACCCTTTGTTTTAAAAATACAAGTATATTATTTTGACACCCTATATGGAGATATTAGATGGAAATTCTTTTTCAAACTATAGGATGGGAAAAATATGGTTTACTCCAAACTCCTTTGAAAATACTTGTGTGGACATGGAGTACCGAGATGTCGGTGTTGAAGTGGGGAAATGGTGAATGGTGATGGTTATGAAAAATTCACACTGTGTCCTTGTACTTACATCGACCAGCCGATAATCTGTGCGACCACATTTACCCACATATGGGCAAGGGCGTAGTCATATAATTTGCTCGTATTAGTATGGGATGCCTCAACAACGAGGATGACCTCGTTCCATGAGGGGATGGTCATGGCGACCTACCCCCTGACCTCGGTCCTGGCACAGTTGGTGGGGGATTGAAGGGTTCGCTCGCCGGGCAGAACTACGAGTCCTCACACTTAGGTTTCCCGACGGGGAATCTGGACTGAGTGTCGATGGAAAGGTTGAAAATTTCGTAGCGGTAGGGTCCTATACTAGCACGAGCAAAGGACAGGCTACGGTCGGTGACTCAACTTGCATACACCTTGTATGGCGGGAGTGGCTGACACGATGAGTTACCGGATGGGTGTGGGGAAAGTGTGCTACCTCTGCAGAGGGTAAAACTATTCGAATAGCCGAGTCCTCAGATATGGACAGTTGGGAGGCCCTACTCTGACCATGTGCAAGTTTTGAAAAGTTTTGAGGATTGAAACTAAAATGGAGATGTGTTGTATCTGCGACTATACCTACGTGTTGGTATGAGGTTGCTGGAAAATGATTTGACCATGAAGGGCTTGGTCGAAAAAGGAGGAGTTTTGGGAGAAATAAACAAAATGGTGAATTTCCGGAAAATGTTTATAAAAGAGACTTCTTACCTAATTCAACAGAGATGTATTTTCGGGAAAAAGTTTTAAACGAGACTTCTTACAAAAACAGATTTATGGGAATAGTTCTAAAAGCCTTATTTCCTCTTTTTCAATAAAGATATAGAGATTTCAAAACAAGGTTTTATTAAACAAAAGTCTATCCTTTTTTTTTCCAACAAGGATATAGAGTTTTCAAAGCAAACGAAGTTTTTATGTAACAATAAAAATAGTAGTGCATGCTTATTCCGGGGGTAGTTTGCGAGTACATTCAAATGTACTCATATTGGTTTCGTCCCTGGCTATTGTCTTAGCCAGATTCTGAAGAGGAGCAGTTCAAAGAAGAAGTGGTTAGTGACGTCAATGCGAACTAGGGCGCTTCCCAGTCAGCTGCCTGCAGGGTTGGCAAATGACTTGGGCTCCACGTTGTTTTCGGTGATTTCCACTGCAAGTACCTGTTGAAGTTACGGCTTCAATCAAGTAAGTAAATTTATTCGGTAATTATGGGTGTTCTGTGATACCAATTCGAGTTATGTGCAACAACAGACTGATCATAGGATTGTTGCAGGAAACATAACGAGTATCTCGGATAGCTAATCCGGGGTCCTCACAGTCTATGTATTATGTCATAATGCCAAATTAAATATCATAGTAATCATCATGTCATATATATGCATTGTCATGCGCTCACTATTTATCAATTGCCCAGCTGTAATTTGTTCACCCAACATGTTAGTTATGTTTTATGGAGAGACACCACTAGTGAACTGTGGACCCCGGTCCATTCTTTTACACTGATTAAACCACCACAAACTGCAAACTGTTCCTTTTTCATTCTCTGCAATTTAATACTCATTTTCCACACCATACGTTTAATCCTTTGTTTTCAGCAAGCCGGTGAGATTGACAACCTCACTGTTTCGTTGGGCAAAGTAGTTTGATTGTGTTGTGTGCAGATTCCACGTTGGTGATCGTGTTGCGCCGTGCGAGCCACCAACAACCTTCTGAAGAGTTGCTGCTCCTACTGGTTCGATAACCTTGGTTTCTTTCTGAGGGAAACTTGCTGCTGATCTACATCATACCTTCCTCTTGGGGTCTCCCAACGAGCGTGTGATTCACGCCATCAAGCACCTTTTTTCTGGCGCCGTTGCCGGGGAGACAGCAGTCTTCTGCAAGGGGAGTTATCTTGTTTGCTTTCAATTATTTTATTTTATCTCTGTTTTTATCTTGCTTAGTTTATTTTATATTATCTTGTTTGCTTTCAATTATCAAAAACATAAAAAAATTAGTTACTTGCATCTAGTTTACTTTCAAGTTATTTTCTGTCCTGTTTTTAATTCTGCTAACATGAGTACTCCTGAGAACACTAAGTTGTGTGATTTCACTAGCACGAACAAAAATGATTTCATATGCACACCTATTGCTCCACCTGCTGCTTCAGCAGAGTTTTATGAAATTAAACCTGCACTTTTAAATCTTGTAGAAAGAGCAATTTTTCTGGTGTTAGTACTAATATGCTGCTGTTCACCTTAATAACTTTGTTGAACTTTGTGAAATGCAAAAGATCAAGGAAGTAGATGGTGATATTATTAAACTGAAACTTTTTCCTTTCTCCTTGAGAGGATGTGCTAAAGAATGGTTGCTATCTTTGCCTAGAAATAGTATTGATTCATGGACTAAAAGCAAGATGCTTTTATTGAAAATATTATCCTCCTGCTAATGATTATTTCTTTGATAAGTAGCATAATGAATTTTAAGCAATTGATAATGAACATGTGCTCAAGCATGGGAGAGAATGAAATCATTGGTTAAAAATTGTCCCACTCACGACTGACTACTTGGATGATCATCCAACCTTCTATGCAGGGTTAAATTTTTCTTCAAAGAATTTATTGGATTTGGCCGCTGGAGGTACCTTTATATCCATCACTTTGGGTGCTGCAACAAAGCTTCTAGATGATGATGGTTAATTATCTGAGTGGCACACCGAGAGAGCTCCAATAGGTAAGAAGGTAAATTCTGTTGAAGAAACCTCTTCCTTGAGTGCCAAAATTGATACTATTATGTCTATGCTTGCAAATGGTCAAACTCATGTTGATCCAAATAATGTTCCTTTAGCTTCTTTGGTTGCTCAAGAAGAGCATGTTGATGTGAACTTCATTAAAAATAATAACTTCAACAACAATGCTTATAGGAATAATTTTGGTAATAGCAATTATAGGCCCTATCCTTCCAATAGTGGCAATGGTTATGGAAATTCCTATGGTAACTCCTACAACAATAATAAGAGTGTACCCTCCGATCTTGACGTCATGCTTAAGGATTTATTAGTACACAAACTGCTTTCAATAAAAACTGTAGAGGAGAAAATTTGGAATAATTGATGTTCTTGCCTCTAAAGTTGATAGTCTCGCTCTTGATGTTGACTTGTTGAAACTAAAGAACGTGCCTCATGATGTTAAAGAGAGCAAAACTCTCAATGCTATACAAGTTAAAATTGATAACAATGTGAGGATGTTAGCCAAATTGCATGCTAGATAGGAAAGAGAGGATGAAATTGCTAGAAAGAATAATATTGCTAGAGTTTATACTATTACTACTTCTGAAAATGCTTCAAACTCAAGTGT